>CANSZD010003649.1:0-102410 GCA_947648045.1 Beta corolliflora | reverse complement strand
GAAAGATTACGAGCGGCAGGTGTTGTCTATTCTACACAACCACATTCTTTACAAAAATTTACAAAAATACCTTCATATCTGAAATCGACTACGAGGTCCGAGGGTAGCCAGCCGGCCTGAAAGCATCCAGGGAACTAAGAGTTGGGTGGATCTATGCGACGCGAGCACGAAGATGCGAATGCGGAAGGCCCGAGACGTAGTGATCAATAGAGTCAACATAGCCTACATGAGCTAATATTCGGACGGAGTCGATACGGTTCAAGGAAAGCCCCGTGCGTCGCAGACTCGCACCCCGGAAATACGACGGTAGACGATAGCCGCGGGAACTTGCGTTTGAGAGCTTGAACGAAGAAAAGTGATAGGTTTTCCATCGATAATAGTTGTATGAAGTTGAAAGGTCGCATCACAGATCATTAAGATTTTTACATTCGAAAATAAAGTACGGACCCGAAATCACGGTGCGGTTGTGACAGTTCCTCGTTTCCCGATGATGATTTACTATATTATAGACAAAACTAGAGGTAGAGGCGGGGAATTATCGAAGAAAACGCCCGTGACGGCATGGGTCCGGTTGATATAAGGAAGGTGATTATTGGTAGGGGATGATGAACTAAGATTCCCATCCGTTGAAGGTTTATGCGGTAGTTGGGAAAGTTGGTAGGCGTGGTATTGGAGGAGTCGGGGCTTGAGGGAATTTGCCATACGGAACAAGTAATTCTCCTTGGAAAGTTTGCTTTCGGGAGTGGGTAAGAAAATACGGATGAGGTTGAAGGAAAGAAATGTTTGGGGTAAATACTTATAAAGGGAAGAACCTAGGAGTAAATGCAGGAGAAGTTACACTAGGAACATGCTTGCATGCTCACCACACATCTCTTAATGAAGAGATTTGCGGAAGGAATGTGAAGATTGGCGGAATGAGTAATGGTTTGGAAGATGAGGGGAGCGCCTTGAGAGCGAGAATAATTGTTTCCTTTAGCGGAAAATTAGGGTTCCCCTAGCTTTAGGGTTTCTTTCTCTCTCTAGAAGAGGAAGTAAGGTATTTTGAAAAAAGCATTACAGATTTACGGAAAGCGCTTTTCCTTTCTTTCCAAACGAAATATTAGAGAATCAAATAATTTGAGTTTACATAATGGACTCCATAAGGCACGAAAATCACGATGTACGGTAATTGACTAATTTCTACATTGATGTTCTAAATTCTATCTTTGTGAACTCCCCTATTATTTTAAGCTGCCAAATTATTGATTAGTTCTAATAAATGTAGTTGTTGAGATGATCGAGATTCTTTCTTTGAGAGAATCGGAAATAACCTTTCGTTAATAGTAATTTTCGAGATGCGGATTTCCTACGACTAGAGCCGGGTGGATTTTCTTTGCGATTACGAACGGTTGGCTTTGCTATATAAAATATATCGGCTAATTTTTTCATATTGAATATCTATACTAACACTACAGATCATGGTTGGCTTTTTATCTTTTTGTTTTTTAACAAGCTCACCGGTTTTAGGAGTATCAATGTAACACCCGAAACGCGGTAGAGTTTTCTAATGTATTTTCACGTAAACTATTCTTTCGGTTAAACTTGTAAGTTTTATTTTCCTAAAAAAAATATTATTATCTTATTGTTAATATTTAAAGCTTTAAGGTTATTTACCCTATTTATTTCATTATTTGAATTATTCCTATTCAATTATGGAATTTTTATTTTAGGACCTCCTTTTAGATGGTTCTTGTAAAAAGCGGTTTACATTTAATAAATCCGCATATTACTTAATTTACAATTTTTTGGTGTACTTTAAATACTCATATAAAATTTTTTTATTACTTAGAGAGTAGAATATAGTCGTATTTATTACATATTTATTATGAGTTTTATCATTTTTAAAGTATTTGACTTGTTTGAGTTGATATAGGTCATAAAGGGTGATTCCTTGACTTGAATGTCTTTTGATAAGTTACGTATATACTTACAATTTATACTTATTTTAATTATTTAGCTTATTGGAATTGATACAAGTCATCTTGGGTGATTCCTTGACTTTATTATGAATTTGATAATAAATTTATACTATTTATAAAATTTAGATAAATTTTAATATTACTAAATCTTATTAAGTTGATATTTAAAGTTGTAATGGGTGATTCCATCAACTCCTTTGTCAATTTGATGAATTTGATGTTGTTAATGTATTCTTAAACTTTAATACTTCTAAAATCTATCTTAATATCTTTGTTATTGTTTGTTATATATTTATTTGTCTTTATGATTTAAATAAATTATTTTCACGTGAGCTTTTACTTTAAAGCTGTATTAAAGACCTTGGTATCTGATTTTGAAGTAATATTATTGGATTATTATATTTAAATATAGTTTATATTTATTTTATAGTTTATGTTTATGTTGAAATAATTGTTTTCACGTTTATTTGCCTTTAAATAATATTTTTTCGTTAAAATTAGATAATTTATTATTTAAATTATTTTGGACCGTGTTATAATAATATGTGTAGTATATTTCAATGTTTATATTTTATAAATTTAATTTATGTTATTTGTTTCGGTAGTATTATGTTTATTTTTTTATCATTGCGCGTTTAGTATGTGGTTTTCTACGTCATTACTTTAACTCGCTTTGAATCGTTTTGGGTGACGAAGTGTTGGTGCGCCATAGCCTATGTGTGGGGGCGTGTGATAGGTGTGTATGAGGAGTGAGGAAGCCGACCATAAAGAAGGGAGAATGAAGAGTTTGGAGTTTCATTTTATGAGGCTCTTGAGTTTTGTAACTGTTATACTTATTTTACCTTTATTCCTAATAAATTAAACACATCTTTAGAGCTTCTTAAACCTCCCAAAAATCTAATTTCATAACCAGATAAATTCAACAACATTTCATCATCATCTCACGCCATTTACAAAGAGAGGGATAGAAGAGAAAAAAAAGAAGAAAAGTTAGTCTCGGTTTTTCTGTCATACCATTACGAAAATGACCATCTCTGGAGATCTAACCGTACGATCGTTCTCACATTTGGAAAAAATGTTGTGGACATCCGCAACTTCACTTTGACCGGGCGATTTTATATCAGTGCTTAGATGCAGGGAATGTTCATCGAAAATAACAACATGTAATAGAATTTTACAATGTTCAAGAAGAAGAATGCAAGTAATATAATTGGAGGTCTTCAAAGATAAGCGATAAGTGCATATTCTAACATCATTTAGTTGCATATTGGGGTGCAGTTTCATCGTAGCATTAGAGCATTTACATTGCATTTATGCATATTCCAGGTCCTTTTTATAGCTACAATGCTTTCACGGGTTGTTTGGTCTTTTTGATGTAATCTCATGTACTTTGGACTCTTATTTGAGGATATGATGATATAGGCACTTGGATGACCTTCAAAGCGATATATCATGTACCCAAAGCGGAGTTGGAAGTGAAGAAGATACACGACTTTGTGTACTTGTGCGAAATATGACACCTTTGCACCATTTTACCCATAACTTTTGACCCAAGAATGATAATAAGGTAATTCCAAGCTGAGTTATTAGAATCTAGACTTCAAGATATTTCAAACGATATATTACATGTGCATTACAAAGCTACGGATCAAAAGTTATAGCTTTGTTCAAAGTTAGTGAAGCCCTTTGCCTCGCCCTCGCACGCCCGTGCGGATTTATGCTCGACCGTGCAACTGCCATCAAAATCCACGAATAGTTACCGGCTCGCATGGCCGAGCGAGATTTCGCTCGGCCGTGCATGACCACACGCCCGTGCGCGTAGTTGCTTGCCCGTGCAACTGTTGTAATGTCGTATCTTCCGCGTGACCTAACTTATGTCGGTTTATATTAATCTTAGCTTTTAAATAGGACTTTAAACATTATTTTTGAGCAGCTTAGATATTATATCATCATTATTAGTTTATACCTAGGATTTTTTAGAGTTAGAAGTTAGAGAGAGAAACTTGTAGATCTTCATAGTTCTTCAAGACTCCACCTTTCTTCCATTAATTCAAGTATCTCTTTTCTTCTTCTCTTCCCCTTGTTTTCTATAATAATGTTTTATTATTCTTCTATATATTTATTTATTTCAATTATGCTTTCATAGTTTTATAATCTATGGTTAAGTTGAACCTTAGTATGATTTAATTCATGATTATTTCTTTACATTCTCAAATTAATTGCTTAATTGTTCTTGCTTAATTGATTATGCATATTCCAATACTAGATTAGGGATAACTAGTATTGTTATGATTCCATTGTCTTGATCTCACGGGAGTTGGGTTTTGTGGATTTGAATATTTTTAATTAAGGACTTGAAGTTCTCCACGGGAGTAGGTAGAATGGATCGCTAGGAAGTTAGAGTGCCGCGTTTAATGTCTTTAATTTACATGATTCCACGGGAGTAGGCTTGAGTGCATATTAGGGAAGCCATAGATACTCGGGGAGTGGTTTATGGTATTTATATAAGGTGTACTTTTTCCTTGTGATCATTTAATCAATTAGTTTGGGGTAGGAAGTATTATTGTATTAATTCATGCTAGTGGGGATACTTAACTCTAGAGTCTTTTATTTTGATATTGATTAGTATAGTTTATTCCACCATCATTGATATCAATCTCCTTTAGTCTTACCATTGTTTAAGAACTAATCATATAACAACTTTCTCTCTGTGGGATCGACACGGACTTACCCTATGACATAGTTAGGAGGATTAGTTAGGTTATTTATTTTTGTTAAGTGCGCGACACGCCTATCAAATTTTGGCGCCGTTGCAGGGGAGATAGTTTATTTTATTTAGTTTTTTTATTTTTGATGAGACTAGACGTATATATTTTTTTTCCTTTCTTTTGTGAATATATTTTTTTTTCTCTTTTTTCGTATCATGGAGTCATTTTATTATTTTTGGCGGGGGATAATTCTTCCGATAGGCAACATGGTCATAATCTTGTGGTTCATGTTTATAGTTTTGATGCATCATATCATAATTCTCCCAATTTTTGCATGAGTTCTTATGAATTACCATATATGTTCCGTGAACCCCAAATTCATGCTAGTAATTCTAGAGCGATTTTTTCTTTTCCTCGATATGAGAATGAAGTGTTTTGGAAATACTATCATAGACTTGGTGATTTTATTGGTCCTAATCATGGAATTGAATTATGGGATATGTGCCTAGTGATTTATGAGGGGTTAAATGAAGAAACTAGGATGGTGGTAGAATCTATGTCTAATGGAGGATTTCTATTCCAATATCACGATTACTTGTTGGGATTTAATTGAGTGGTTGGCTAGGGATACTTATGAGTGGGAGATGTCTTTATCGGCTAGACTAATTCCTTCACCCCCAACTTACATTACACCACCTTCTTATTTTTCTAATTGTCACTCTACTTCTCATGATATTTTGTCTTGTGATGTGATTTTTGAGTGAATGATTTCACCCCTCACCCCAATATGAATTTGATTATATATTATACTCAAAATTCTCATCCCCAATCGTATATTTATGATGATGATGATGTGGGTTGGATAGAAAATAAGTGTTATGGGATTGATATTCAAAGTATAGGAAAATCAATGTGATGGATATTTTAAAGGAGGAAGAATCCTTGGTTGAAAACCCTTTCTTGGAGAAGTCTATAGATGAGAGTGATGTGATTCATGAGTCTTTGTCGGTTCCACCTCTTTTTGTTTTGAGTCTCATATTCCTTTCTCTCAAAAACTTGACCTCATTCCTTCTTTCCCTATATTATATCCTCCATCATTCCTTATTTCTCCCTCTTTGAATGACTTATGTGATCATGTAATTAATGTACATTTGGTTTTTTTCCTTTTCTTCCTTCTCTTGTGGATATAACTTTATCTTTGATTTTCCTTTTTGCAGGTCTTGTAGAGAATTAGAACTAATTTATTTTATATTTTATTTTGTATATTATTTACTTTTTGTGAGATGCATGCGGATGCATTTGACAAACTACTAAGGGCTTTGATGAGCTATTCATAGGGGGCAACACAAGTTTTCTAACCCTATTTTTTTTTCTTTTTACTTTTAGATTTAGGACATTTTAATTTTTCATTAAATTACTAACTTCTCGTTTTTGTGCAATTTGTGATCCGGGGATTGAGTTCTAATTTCATTCATTGAGATTTACTCATAGGTACTCGATCTTATGATGGTGAGGAGGTTCGACTACGGGTTTTCACCCACGACACTTTTGGTATACTCTTTTCTTTCCCCCTGTTCAAGTATTTGAGAGTTATATCTCTTTTTGCCATTTATTTTGGCTTAACTTGATTGTGTGATTGAGGAAGTTGATCTGTTATGTGGTTGTGGATGTTTCTCTTTCCCTTCTCCTCCTTATATTTCTTTGTCACATTGAGGACAATGTGTTATTTAGCATGGGGAGGATTTACTTTTTGGGTCATAACATTGCACATATTTTCGTTTAGGTTCATTATATATTTTATTTTTCTCGCATATTTGCATATTTTGGCTTTATTGGGTATGCCTTAGAAAACCTTCACGAGACCTTACTCGTCCACTAGGAGCGACCTAGGGGTTTAAGGGCTTGTTGCACATGCTAAGTGCAATCGTGATTCCTCTGAAAGTGAGTTAGGATTTATTGCTTTCTTAGTATTAGGAGCATTTTAGTTTAGTTTGCATTTTTGTTGCATTCATACAAAGAAATATATGTTTTAATTCATGACATTGATAACTCATGAGATTTGGGCATATCTTGGATATTGTAATTAAATTTTTATAACATTGAGTTAGTCTTCATTGACCGCCTCGTGGTATGATTGTTTTGCAACTTGAATGTATTTGTGGTAAGATTGGTTGATATTCCCCAGAAAGACTTGATTTTACTCAGTAAGCATAAACCTAGTGAGGATTTTTCAAGCCTTATAGACTGGCACATCTGCCATCGGTCTTTCATTTTTTTGTTGTGTGATAGTTCCTCATGAAGTGTGATTCTTGAACTTGCCTTGGCACTCTTTGAGACTTATGTGGCATATGCATGTGTTGATATGATTGAGGCGTTCTTTTCATTGTTTTGAGCCTTGAGACATTTTTTCTTTTCATATATATTATTCCCTTTAATTAACCCATGTTGAGCTTTTATATCCCATTCTCTTGATCAACCTATATTACAAGCCTCCGGCCTTTTATGATTTCTCTACCAAAGCCTTGCTATGTGGAGTTGCATTAAAGTTCATGTTTTGAGCTTGTGTTTGTGGTTTCGGTAATTATTGGAAGAAAATATGTTGAAAGAAAAAAATGCTTAAAATTATAGTGTGAAAGTGCAAAATGAAAAGAATGATGAAAAAGTTGTGAAGAATAATTCTAAAAAATTGAAAAAAAAGAAGTGAAAAGCAAGATTGAATAAAAGGTGAAATAATGTTTGTTGAAGTTGATAAGGTTGGGTATTATCTTGATTTATTGGCAATGTATTGTTGAACTTCTAGTAGAAGTTTTTGTGGCATTTGCATCTAATGGCCATAGATGTTAAAGTGTTATTTTCTCCACTAGTTGGCTTTTAGCACCACATTCCCAAATATTTTCCTACCCTTACCTTAGCCACACTACAACCCTTTGTAAGTCCTCATGATCTACATGCATGTTTTCGCCGGTTTTAAGTGGATAATGAGGCGATAGTCAAGTTTAAAGAAAGATATTTCATTTGAGTCGACTTGGTATATGTTTGAGTGAAAAAATCATTACCTATAAACACATGAGAGAAAGTGTGCTCGACTAAAGTGATGTTCATCGAGTTTAATTGAGTCTAGATTGGGGAAGGTTTGTGGTTTGCCATGGTGAGTCAAGTTGCGATTACATTAATTTATATGAGGTGTGATTTGTGGTCTATCTTAGTCTAATCCTTATAATTATAATATCTTACATATGCCCAAATTTCATGTCTTGGAGATTGAATTGTTGAACGTAGAAGTCCTTTACAAAGCTCATTCTACTCTTCCCTTGAATTTCTAGTTTGGATTGCTTGAGGACAAGCAATAGTTTAACTGGGGAGTTTGATAAGTGCATATTCTAACATCATTTAGTTGCATATTAGGGGTGCGGTTCATGTAGCATTAGAGCATTTACATTGCATTTATGCATATTTAGGTCCTTTTTTATAAGCTACAATGCTTTCACGGGTTGTTTGGTCTTTTGATGTAATCTCATGTACTTTGGACTCTTATTTGAGGATATGATGATTAAGGCACTTGGATGACCTTCAAAAAAGCGATATATCATGTACCCAAAACGGATTGGAAGTGAAGAAGATACACACGACTTTGTATACTTGTGCAAAATATGACACCTCTGCACCATTTTACCCATAACTTTTGACACAAGAATTATAATAAGGTAATTCCAACTGAGTTAGAATCTAGACTTCAAGAGCTTTCAAATGATATATTACATGTGCAAAACAAACCTCTGGATCAAAGTTATAGCTGTTCAAAGTTGAGCTGAAGCCACTACCTCGCCCGCACGCCCGTGCGGTTTATGCTCGACCGTGCAACCTGCAATCAAAATCCACGAATGGTTCTGCCTTGCTCGCCCGACCAAGCGAGATTTTGCTCGACCGTGCACGACCACGCACTCCCCGTGCACGTAGTTGCTTGCCCGTGCAACTTGCTGTAATGTCGTATCTTCCGCGTGACCTAACTTATGTCGGTTTATATTAATTTTAAGCTTATAAATAGGACTTTAAAGCATTATTTTGAGCAGCTTAGATATTATATCATCATTATTAGTTTATACCTAGGGAAGTTAGAGAGAAACTTGTAGATCTTCATAGTTCTTCAAGACTCCACCTTTCTTCCATTAATTCAAGTATCTCTTTTCTTCTTCTCTTCTCCTTGTTTTCTATTATGATAATGTTTTATTATTCTTCTATATATTTATTTATTTCAATTATGCTTTCATAGTTTTATAATCTATGGTTAAGTTGAACCCTAGTATGATTTAATTCATGATTATTTCTTTACATTCTCAAATTAATTGCTTAATTGATTATACATATTCCAATACTAGATTAGGGATAACAAGTATTGTTATGATTCCATTATCTTGATCACAACGGGAGTTGGGTTTTGGCCAGTTTGAATATTTTAATTAAGGACATGAAGTTCTCCATGGGAGTAGGTAGAATGGATTGTTAGGAAGTTAGAGTGCCGCGTTTAATGTCTTTAATATTGCATGATTCCACGGGAGTAGGCTTGAGTGCATATTAGGGAAGCCATAAATACTCGGGAGAGGTTTATGGTATTTTATAGGTGTACATTTCCTTGTGATCATTTAATCAATTAGTTTGGGGGTAGGAAGTATTATTGTATTAATTCATGCTAGTGGGGATACTTAACTCTAGAGTCTTTTATTTTGATATTGATTAGTATAGTTTATTCCACCATCATTGATATCAATCTCCTTTAGTCTTACCATTGTTTAAGCACTAATCATATAACAACTTTCTCTCTGTAGGATCGACCGACTTACCCTACTACATAGTTAGGAGGGGATTAGTTAGGTTATTTATTTTTGTTAGGTGCGCGACACGCCCTATCAATAACTAGTAGTTATCTTAGAATGATAGATATCAGCGGTAGCTTTAGGGAAAAGATTTAATTGTTAGGATTATGTTTAGGCGTGTTTGATTTATATTATTTTAAGTTGGAAATTTGATGAACATATTGTATTAGTGTGTGTGCCGTGTACTTTTGTGTTGTGGAGAATGGTTTTCGTTGTTGTTACTTGTTGTTTGATTATTAGAGATGTTAATCATGTTATACGCTCAAGCGAGGATAGAAAGCTCTGCGGTAAGCGCACGTATGATCAAGGCGGACATCTTTGGTCTATTTGCTGGCATGAATATCCATATGATTTCAGTTACGTTTTGAATGTTTTCATGTCTTATACTTTGGACAAATTGTTGGTGGTTAATGTTGTTTAGAATTGTTCGAGTCTTGTGTTGTGATTTTGGGATGATTTAAATATTATTCTTTATGATATGACTTGTTGGTATTGTTGTGAGATTGTTGATTTCATGCTTTGATATGTTGTGAGCACGGTTGTTGATTTTGAAAACTATTGAGATTGTATTATTGTTTTGATGAGAAGTTGGAAATGACATGATTTTGGAATTGGAATTACTTAGGGTTGCGAACCTAGTTTTTCCGGGCTGAATTTTTGGGTGTAAGGACATTGCGCATCCCCTATAGATATTGATTTGATGATGGACGTTTTGAGATGAGATTGTTATGGTAATTTGTTTTATTTTTGATATATAAAAAATCCAATGGGATAGATGTAGTCCCCGTGATGAACATGCCAACCACCGGGCTTGCAATCTAGGAGTAAACCTTGGTTAATTGTTATCGTCCAGAGGTCGAGAGAGTGTTGCGTGTACTACCTTGCATGGGGAGTTTGGTCATTCTTAGATGGGCGGTAGGAAACATAGGCCCATGGGGTTTGTCTAGGAGGTTGCGATCGACAAACCTTAGGAAATGGGTTGCTATCGACTGGCCTTTAACTCTTTTTCTCATAAAGTTTGTTTCTCTATGTTTTACATCACTATTTTCTTACGGTGATGTATGATTGTGATGGAATGATGATGTTCTCTCTTTATTATAGAATTCATGTTAGAGTTGTTTTTTTATCATGCGGTTAGTAGTTAGAGTCTTTTGTGATGATTTGATGATCTTAAGTGATGTATGTTGTAATGATTCTATATGATTAAAGCTTATCTACTAATGTTATCTTGATGCTAGTTGTTCTTAGATAACTGCTAGTTACTCCCCACTGATTGTGGATATTTGTTGGTTTTTCTTGTATATGCAGATGGTTCCGAAGGCTAGACTTATTACAATGTGGACTCGGGAAGTGTGTTTTGGAGATTTCAATAAGCATCTAGTTTTTATGGTTGTAGATGACATTTTTGAGGATTTTAGGAAGACTTTCACTCTTATAGGTGTGAAGTAGTTGGAATTTTGGGTGGTTGTTTTGCCACATGAGTTTTAAAGATGTTTTGGATGATTTTAGGCGTGTTTTGGGATTCTAGGGATTTTTCATATGAAAGGTTGAACTTATTTTGAGGTTGTTTAGTTATGTTTTTATGTTATCTTCTTTATAGTAATGTTTGGTTGAGCCGTAGAGTGACATTATCCGTCCAGGCGGTATTTCGCTATCGTCTACATTGTTCATTTATAGTTGTACTTTCTTTAGTATTATTATGAAAAGGACGGAGTGTTACAATCAAGGTTACTATCTATTGGTGATCGTGCTTAGAAATGTACAAAATAATACGCTAGATTATTTTGATGCATCTAATTAAACACCAATCATGACAGGTCTTAAATTTCATATGCATATCATTATTTGAAAAATAAGACATTACCTCTAATTATATTTTGATTTACAATTATATGTTTACCCCTAGATATATAAATTTTCGAAAAACAAATTGTCATATGCCTCTAATTATATTTGGAGCCGAAATCATATGATTGTCCCTAAATATATGTGGTTTTAGAAGCTGACTTGTTATACGCACTCTAATTATATTGCGATGCAAAATTATACTGTGCCCCTAAATATATATAGTTTTTAGAAGCAATGTTTCATATTACCTCTAATTATATTTTGAGGCTAATATATGGTTGCCCTCTAATTATATTTTGAGGCAAGAATATATGGTTGCCTCTTATTATATTTTGAGGCAAGAATATATAGTTGCCTCTAAATGTAGAGCCTTATAGAGGCAATAAGTTATATTGCCTCAAAAACGGACTTTTAGAGGCAACCATTAATTAGCGCGGAACTATTAGAGGGAACCATTAATTTGCTTCAAAAAGCAATTAGAGGCTACATCTTTATTTTCAGAGGCAAATTTACGTTGCCTCGTAGGCGATATTTGTTGTACTGGAAGAGGAAATTCAAAGATTAACTATACACATGGTTTTTTTACATTATGAATGATATATTTTACCACATTGATGGTCAAAGTTAGTAAGCTTTCAATCAACCAAAGCTTATATGGCCTATTATATGTTTGCTCTATTATTTGCAAACTACAAAAATGAGGAAAGGAGAGAAATGGAGTATCAGACGCAAATTAAAGAAAGAGTAATAATGGTACCCAATTGTCCTGAAAATAACAGATTGATAGTAATAATGTTGTAATATTCATTCTGTGATCTACTTCGCTTAGTTTTTTAGCATATTGGACTTATGTCATATTTTTGTAAGTTCTTTATTTTGACTTAGAAGCTATTATATATGTTTCTTCTGTCATTATTGTGGTTCTACTTTATGTTTTTGAAGGACCTACTTAATGCTTCCATGGAGACTTCTGATAGCCATTGAAGGAAGTACAATCTATGATTTGAATGATTAATATAAAGTGAGTGTATAGATCTTGTTTTACATTTGAGAAGCAGTCTCATATTCTAAACCTTAAACAATTCTTTTTAAATCTAAATAGATTGTGAAACATGTGGAAAGATGGAGTGTTTCTGCAGTTGAAGCAGTTGGGCAGATATTCACTCCTGGTTTTAGAAGATCTTTGGAATGAACTGATTCAGGAGAAATCCCATGCTCGACAAAAGTTATATTGAGGCTACAAATTAGATTTTTTTTTGTAATATTTAGATTTTGATGAGTTGTTTCTTTCTTCAAACCGTTGAGCCAAACTTACCTAGTTACCCTAAAGCTAGTTGCAGCAGCTTCGACCATATTTGCAGACCATCGAGACGACATAAAACATGATTGTTATTATGTTTTATTAGAAAACATGATAAGCTTGTTGTGGCTGGTGGCTCTACTCTACTGCTGCGTTTTTGGGTGTTCTGTGCAAAAGATCTTTACTAGTGAAAACTGAAATGGGAAGTAGGTATACCACCTGAGGGTATAAATACTATGTTGAAACGAAAGCGTGGGCTAAAGGTTACCAGAATCGTTGCTCACAAAAGTATAAGACTCTCCTCACAAAATAGAATTGCAATGCAAAGTATAGCAAGAAATTATAGAGAATATAGACAAGTATTTAATGAGGAAATTTGAATTTCCTCCCCTCAAGAATAATGTATTGTATTAATTGTATTCAACCTCACAACAATCATACAATCCCTCTCAGTTATTCTCCTCTTGTTTAGCCTAAAAGACTCCCCTATTTATACTAAACAACCCTAAATCTTTTAGGAGAAGAACTTGATCTCCAAGTCTAATTCCTTAAAAGATTAGTTACCAAAATTCTATCTTATTTCCTAAATACATCCACCTCTAGTAAATAGGAATAAAATAACAAATACGTAAAAGATAAACAAGGAAACAAAATAAACAAGAAAATAAACAAGATCGACTTCGCAAGCAAGCAAGATCGCGCATTCGTCGAAGTGCACGACCGGGGCACTTTAGGTGCGCGACCCGGCACCGGAAACCGACAAAACCCCGGTTTGCCCGAAGTGCCCGAGCCAGGGCACAAGCTTCGCTTTGGCGTCTCCCCGCTTGCCGTGCTCAATCTTCACGTTCTTTTCTTCTCTCCTTCCTTGTTCTCTTCCACCTGCTACATGCTAACACATTGTGATTGTTTTCCAACAATTCTCCCCTCAAGCTCAATGTGTTACACGTCTCCCCTTGAGCTAAAATCCCTCCATGCTCCATTATGAAAAGATTTTGCTTATTCCTCTTACCATGCATGATCACCACCTCCTCATTGGTAACCATTAGAAGTCCATTGCGCATATGAACCTCATACCCCAACTTATCCAACCTCCCTAAAGAAATTAGATTCCTTTGTAGCCTTGGGACATGTCTAACCTCGGCTAAAGTTGCAACTTGATCGTTTTGGAGCTTGATCTCCACAACACCGACCCCCTCAATCTTCACCTCCTCTCCACTAGGCAAAGAGACATGTAACCCATCAACATGCTCATAGGTACTAAACCACTCTTTCCTAGAACACGTGTGTTGAGAACATCCCGAATCTAAGATCCATTCCTCCTCATGACCTTTTTTGATTCTTCCACCATGAGACACATATCCGCCTCATTAATAGCCAGCCAAGCCTCACCACCTCTCACATTCTTCAAAGCTCTCAAGTCTTCTTTGTACTTAGAACACTTCGTTTGAATGTGTCCATCCTCCTCACGGTACCCGACACTTGATGTTGAGGTTGTTTGCCTTCTTCTTGCCCTTCCTCTTGCTTCCTTCGGCTACTAACCCCACTCCTTCATAGCTTGACGATCCTCCTTGACTCATGAATCTCTCCGCCTCGATTAGGGCCACCACGGTGCTCGTCCAAAGCAATAGTAGTCTTCCCCAACAAGCAAACTTGTAATTACCGGGTTATACTTCTTGGGAAGAGACGCCAACAAGAGTATTGCCTTGTCCTCCTCCTCAATCTTCACATCCAAACTTGCCAATTGGGTGATCGAAGCCATTGAACTTGTTTAGATGATCTTGCGAGAGATGTCCCATCCTCCATCTCAAGAGCGTAAAGATCCTTTTCAAGAGTAACTTGTTAGCGAAAGACTTTGACGCATACATCTTCGTCAATTTGTCCCACAAATCTTTTGGATTTGTTTCATCCAACACGTTGTACTTGATTTCCGGCGCAAGGGATAATCGAATCGTGCTAGTAGCTCGAAGTTGCATATCCTCCCACTTGTCTTTATCCACCTCATCCGGTTTCTTGTCCTTCATGGTTTTGTGGGAGACCTTGATGAACAAGAACATCCTTGATTGTACTTTGCCACGGCGAATAATTCGTTTTCCCATCGGAAACAAATCTACTTTGTATTTAGCCTTAAAATCTTCCATTGCACGAAACTAACCAAAAAGCTCTTGATACGAATTGTTGAAACGGAGCGTGGGCTAAAGGTTACCGGAATCGTTGCTCACAAAAGTATAAGACTCTCCTCACAAAATAGAATTGCAATGCAAAGTATAGCAAGAAATTATAGAGAATATGGACAAGTATTTAATGAGGAAATTTGAATTTCCTCCCTCAAGAATAATGTATTGTATTAATTGTATTCAACCTCACAACAATCATACAATCCCTCTCGGTTATTCTCCTCTTGTTTAGCCCTAAAAGACTCCCCCTATTTATACTAAACAACCCTAAATCTTTTAGGAGAAGAACTTGATCTCCAAGTCTAATTCCTTAAAAGATTAGTTACAAAATTCTATCTTATTTCCTAAATACATCCACCTCTAGTAAATAGGAATAAAATAACAAATACGTAAAAGATAAACAAGGG
The DNA here is from genome assembly GCA_947648045.1 of Beta corolliflora. Taxonomy (NCBI): domain Eukaryota; kingdom Viridiplantae; phylum Streptophyta; class Magnoliopsida; order Caryophyllales; family Amaranthaceae; genus Beta; species Beta corolliflora. The sequence goes on along the minus strand of CANSZD010003649.1, from coordinate 87,144 downwards.
AAACAAAATAAACAAGAAAATAAACAAGATCGACTTCGCAAGCAAGCAAGATCGCGCATTCCGTCGAAGTGCGCGACCCGGGCACTTTAGGTGCGCGACCCGGGCACTTGGAAATTGACAAAACCCGGTTTGCCCGGGGTGCCCGACCCGGGCACAAGCTTCGCCTGGCGTCTCCCCGTACTGTGGCTGTGCTCAATCTTCACGTTCTTTTCTTCTCCTTCCTTGTTCTCTTCCACCCTTCGCTACATGCTAACACATTGTGATTGTTTTCCAACATACTACGAAAGCAAAACATTACCTAGGAGGATGTATCCACGTCGGACAAAACACACCTCACCAAATCAACCTAGGGGTAGTGCAAGCTAAAACGAAAGACAATTGTTCATTAAACTATAATACTACTGCATACTAGGGCCTTTTGTCCATGCAACATTAGATTGAATAAAAGTCAAGTATTAGAGTGTGAGTATTTTCAATAATATTACACAAATTCTTAAAAAGAGACGGTATCACGTTAGTGTTAACGTGAGACCAACTAATGTCATGCTAACAGTAGAATTAGTTAATCGCTTGAACCTATTAGTTATGATAGTAAAACCATTATACTTCCCCTCGATTTTATATTTTCTCTCTCTCCTCCACCCAACTTCGAGTTCTCTGCTCCTTTGCACCATCTTCCCTTCTCCTCCCCCAACTTTCGGTTCTCTCTAAAGCCTACATCTCTTTCTTTTCTTTTTCGAACATTTGAAGCTTTCAACTAACATCCTTTTTTCGCATATTCTTCAATCTTGATGATGATAATTTGATGATGCTTAGTTTAGTTTCTCCCGCTTAAACAACGACATTGTTGCAACAAAGTCAAGTAAGTTTATTCTTAATTCTTAAAAGCTCATTGTTTCCCTCATCAATAGGTCTAAACTCTAATGTATCTCTTATTATGTTTATGGTTTTTAGGTAGATATACGGGCCCGACTCAATACCTGGTCCAATCGGGTTCGGTGGAACGGGGCCCTAAAAATTTGGTTGGCAAGTGAAAGGAAAAAAAATTATGTGAGAAATACGCCCAGACTCGGTACTCACTTGCAAGAAACGGATGAGACTTTCCAAGTTTCCATCTTCTTCATGCCACAATTCTCTCTCCTCTTCATCAATCAAAATCCCCAAAAAATCATGATATATTCAACTTCCCATATTAAATTTAATAATCACTCTCTTTATTCATGGAAATTTATCTCATTTCCAATCTTAATTTTAGCCAAAAAATATCAATTTCATTACTCCTTTCAAATTTCCTGTTCTCCTCAAGAACACTAAAGATGAAGATTTCTAATGGGAAGAATTTTTTTTGCTATTTATTTGCGATTGATTCAACTCATCTCCACTCATATCCAAGAAATCGATTTCTTTTATCATCCAAAAAAGATTCAAAAGTTGGTTTACAAATTACAATATGGGAAGAACAAAGTCTTCAATTTTGATTGTGGGAGGTCAGTGAAAAATCAAGATTTGGTGGGCTAATTTGTTATCAAATTCTTCACTTTTAAGGTAATTTCACTTTCTTTTATGCCATGTTTCTAGTAGAGATTTAAAGCACTACTGAAACTTTATAATTGAAATTAAAATTTATAATATGTAATTCTACCTATTTTATGCAATGATACTACCCATTTGATTCTCGATTTCATGATTTGGTTTGTTTGCAATTATGCCTAATTGATTTTTACGCAATTTTTTGCAATTTTGTAACTTTCCCTAGTTGATTTTTTCTATAATTCCATAATTTATACAATTTTTCCCTAATTCAATTGATGCAGTCTTGCCTAATTCAATTGATGTAATATGTAAGACTGTAACAATCTCAATGTAATCTCGAAATTGCTTTGCTTGGTTTTTCTTGCGAGAATGCGGTCACGCCACAACCTCCGAGCCCAGTTTTTTTCTTAGCTTTTTCCCAAAGAATGAGATTGCATAGAGGAATTGAAAATATTGGAGTACATGTGGTTTTGTCTTTCTTGTTGTTTTTATATCATTATATTCGGGTTGCTTCTATTATACATTGCATATCTTTTTTTTCGATTAGTTCTACCATGCCTCCCAAAATTAGGAAGTATGATTGTGGCTATGAAAAACATAAAAAGAAAAAGAGAAGTGAAGAGCTCACTCAATCACAAAGAGGAGCTCTTGATAAGTTTATTGAGAAAGAATCACATGTAGGTACTCAAAGTAATAATAATGTGGTTGTGAATGATGAAGTAGCCTTGGATGATAATTGTGTTATTCCTAATGATAATGTGCCTTTAGATAGAGATAATGTTTCTTATGGTGATAATGCGCCGAGTGAGAATGATATTGGTGGTAATGAAAATGATGATCATGCTAAAAATGATAATGGTGTGAATGAAGATAATGATCCCATTGAAAATGATAATGTTGTGAATGAAAATAATAATCCTATTGAAAATGATCATGGCTTGGATAAAATTAATGACAATCAATTCGGCCTTGATGTATTCTATCCATTAAATTGGAATGCTCTTAATTCTAAAATGATCGAAGTGTTCGTAGAAAAGGGACCCAAAAGAGACTTGTCAATTGTAAAAGGTCCTAAAGACAAGTTATCTAAGCGGTGTTCTATGACTTTATATACTAGAGTGTTGTCAAATGGAGAAAGATGTGATGGAGAATGGCTTGTTTATTCGAAATAGCTTGATAACGTTTTTTGTTTTTGCTGTAATTTTTTTTTAAAAAGTCATGGAACAGTCAATTAATTAATGAAGGTTTTGGTGATTGGTCTCATATTAGTACAACACTTAAAGAGCATGAGGCAGGTATATAACATTTTAAGAATATGACAAGTTGGTATGATTTGCGTGTAACACTTGAAAAGAATGAGACTATTGACAAAGTGACTCAAAAACAAATTAAAAAGAGAAAGGGCATTGGAAAAAGGTTTTAGTAAGAATAATATCAATTGTAAAATTTCTCGCAAAACATAACTTATCCTTTCGTGGTTCAAATGAGAAAATATACCAAAAGAGTAATGGTAATTTCTTGGGCTTGATTGAAATGTTGGCGGTGTTTGATCTAGTTGTTCATGAATATTTTAGGCGCATTAGCAATGATGAAATACATATTCACTCTCTTGGTCATAACATTCAAAATGAGATAATACATTTGCTTAGATTGTTTCTACAATTAAATCGAAATCATTAAGAAAATAAAACAAGAAGAGTAGTTCTCAGTAATCCTTGATTGCACTCGATATTAGTCACCAAGAATAAATATCCTTTATATTAAGATATGTCGACTTTGCTTCAATTTCTACTATAATTGAGGAGTTTTTTAGGATTTTTGAATGTGAATGATACAAGTGGTCAAGGACTTTTTGATGTTTTACAAAACGAGTTGAAAGATCTTAATCTTGACATAGATAATGTTCGGGGACAATGAAAACATCAAGGAGTAAAAAAAACCTTTTTGATATAAATCCCGAGCCCTTTATACTCCTTGTGGTTGTCATAGTCTTAACTTATTAGCATTATGTGATATGGCTAATACTTGTGCTAAAGCCAAAGATTTTTTTGGTATCATACAACGTATCTACACAATATTTGCATGTTCTACAAAAAGATGGCAAATTTTGAAAGACAATGTAAAAGGATTGACTCTTAAGTCGTTCTCATCCACCCATTGGGAGAGCCGCATCGATAGTGTTAGAGCTATAAAGTTTCAAATGTTGAAAATACGAGAACCTTTACTTCAAGTAGCGAAATGATAATGGTTCTAAAATAATAAGTGAAGCTAGATCTCCAGCGACAAATAATGAGTTGAGTGATTTTGAATTTTTAATGGCAATTATTATACGGTTTGACATATTATATGTTGTTAATTTGGTTAGTAAGCATTTACAGTCAAAGGGTATGCTTATAGATGTTGCTATTGAAAAAATAAAAGGGTTGGTTTCGTTTCTTGAGCGATATAGAGAAAGCGGTTTTCATGATGCCTTGGACATAGCAAAAAAGATTGCAATTGAATGGACATTGATCCTACTAGAGATGGCCAGTGCGGGGTGGGTGGGCTGGTCCGCGGGCCCTAGTGGGCCGGGCGGAGCCCTCGCGGCCCGGGGCCGGGACCGGTGAAATTCACGGTTTGGGCGAGCCGGTCCACGGGCTAAAAAATCTTGGCCCTTAGCCGGCATTACCGGTTTTCACGGTTCGAACAACGGTTTTGGCGGTTCGTGGCCCTCTTGGGGCGGCGGACCGGCAATGAGAATTTTTTTGGGAATTATTTAATCATTAGAATCATTAATTATTGTTACATAAAACCTTTTAAATTTTTTTAAAATATATACAATTATTAATATTAATGAATAATTTCATTATTTTGAATTTGATTGAATTATAATATATGAAATTTGATTAAAATATATACAATTTTATTAAAATATACACAATTTGGTTGAATAATTACTTGGGGCAATTTGGCGGGTTCATGGGCGGTGGACCGATTTCGTAGAAACCGGGTTGGGCGGTTTTAGCGGCTTTCGTGGGTTGGGCTCAAAAATCGGCCCCGGCCCACACACCAATTTCCACGGTTATTTGCTGGACCAGGACTTTTCGTGGGCTCGGCCCACACGACCCAAGAGGCTTTGGGTGGATGGATTTGATTGGCCCTTGGCTTGTTGGCCATCTCTAGATCCTACTTTACGTGAAAAGCGTGTCATTAGAAGAATTTTTTTATGAGAATTCAACTAATACTTCATCTGTTGCTTCCCAATCTCGAAGAATCATTCGAGTTAATTATTTCTTATATATTGTTGATTAACTATCAATTTCTCTTAATAAGAGATTTAAACAATATCAAGAATATGAAAGTATTTTGGATTATTGTTTAGTTCAAAAAAGCTATATTCTTTTGATGATGAGAGTCTAAGGTCTTATTGTAGAGGTTTGGAAAAAGCAATGGAAAAAGATGGACAATCTGATATTGATAGGTTCGAATTGTTTATCGAGTTGTAAATGGCTAAAGAATGCTTTCCCAGCGAAGATTTGGGCCCTTTAGATATGTTAAAACTTTTTGAAACATCTTGATTTTTCCCCTAATTTAGTTATTGCATATAAAACCTTGTTGACCATTCTGTTCTGTCGCATCCGCGAAAGACGTTTTCAAAGTTGAAATTGTTGAATTCCTATATGCGTTCTACAATGTCAGCAAGAAAGACTAAATGGACTAGCCTTAATAGTGATTGAGAACGATATTTTGGAAGAAGTTGATTATGAAGATTTGGTGTACGATTTCGCTTGAAAGAATGCTAGAAGGATCGCTTTGTTTAAATAAAAGATCCAACTAGATTTTTTTTAGTTTTGGTTTATTTATCATACTGTAAGGAACGATTTATGACAAATAATAATAATAATAATTTTTTTATAATTTCTTCTTTATAATTTTTTTTGAAGGGCCCCATTTTGATGGATAGCACGGGGCCTCCATATTTCATGAGACGGCCTTGTAGATATAGTTACGGTTTTCGTTGTAATATATATTTTGGGTAAGCGGTTATGGTTTTACGGTAATTAGTTATCGTTTCCAAGTAAATAGTTATAGTTTTGGGAAAATAGTTATATTTGTAGAGTTAATAGTTATGGTTTTTAGTTATTCGTAATTGTTTACACGTTACTAGTTATAGTTTTCATGTTATTAGTTATAGTTTTCTAGATAAAATATGGTCTTGGATGGATACTAATTAGTTATGGTTTGCTTGTTATTTGTTATGTTTTTCGGGTTTATAGTTATTATCTTGGATTTTTAGTTATAAGTTTAGATAAAAAGTTATCATTTTGGGCTATGATTATGGTGGTTTGGTTGATATTATGGTTACGAGTTGATAAATATGGTTTATAGGTTAGAGTTATGAGTTTTAAATTATTAGTTAACAAATTTTCATTAAAAGTTATTACGTAAAAATAGTTGCACATCTTTTGCAATTAGTTCACATTTTTTTTATAGTTTAGTTAAATTGCATTACTAGACCATAATCAAATGCGTGTGAATAATCATGACTAATGTGAGGCAGTCTTTTCAAAGACTTCCTCTTATACAAAGATAACAAGGGTAAAACCCTAGCCTCCCCTCTCTTTTTCTTTCTCTCAAACCCTAGCCTCCCCCCCTACCCCTTCTTCATCAATTAGGGTTGCCATGGATGATTTCATCCATGGTAAGCCCTTTTCCCCTTTTTATTTTCAGTTTTTAGTTCATTTTCTTGTTTTGTTTAATAAATTAGTCTCTCTTTATGAGATTTTCTCAAACCCTGTTATGGGGTTTTTAGTTTGTTTTGGAAATCTCCTTCTCCCTATGGGAGTTGTGAGTATGGTTCTTTTGTTTTTTAGGTATGAGAAATTATTCTCATTGGTTGAAGTTCGAGACTCAACATGAAGGTATTGGAATCCCGGATGCGGTCAACTGGCTCGATCAAGAATGTTCTTCCCAAACTATATCGAAATGATAGACTTCCTCATCAATAGGCGCTTGATTCAACAAATACAAGGGGCTACTTATTTGTATTGCTCGATCTCGGTTCATTGTAGTTTCTTCGAAGACGAATTTGATTTAGTCTTGTTTAATTGTATCTTGTTTTTCTTTAATACCTATTGTAGATGCCAGTTTGGCTTGATTAATGAAATTTCTCTTTCAAAAAAAAAAAAAAAAAGATAACAAAGGTAAATCAATAATTTATATTTACACATATATGCTATTGTTAAGCTACCATAATCCCAATAAAGCTTTCAATAATCAAGTATGTCAACTCTAATTTTGAATAACTTTCCGGTAGCTTTCCAATCATAGAAGTGCCCATTAAAATAACTACACGTGTTACATTTGCTCTGCTGATCAGAGTTATGGTAGTCTTGATTACTTCTAAAAATCCCACATTTGGTAGATATAGTCTAACATGAACTGATAGTCAAATATACTAGAAATTTTGGTTGGAAAATTCCATCTTCATTTGCTATTTTTACTATAATCACAAACTCAGTAATGTTATTGCCAGAATAGAGAAAAGAATCACATTGTGTATTGTTTGGATGGAACTGTTTTCTTGGAAATTCTAGCTCTTGATTGAATAAATCGATCTCCCACTTAGAGTGGTGATTAGCAAGAGCTTCGAGTAAGATAATCAAATACATTAAACACGATAAAGAACATAAAAATGTCACATTTCCATATTAATTGTCAACTTATGAGCGTGTTACAAAATATAAACCAATTTATACTCTCACTCATTAAAAAATAAAAAGGAAATCAGATTAATGGAAAAAAAAAAAAAACTAGACTGTCTCAAATGTCTGAATATCTGCATAACACACTGCACAACGCGAGCCAAAACTCACAATTATGTCACGTAAACATATCTCATGATAGAGATGTTTACAATTGGGGATAATGTAGACTGTTTCCCCAACTTCGTAATCCTCCAAGCAAACAGGACATACCTCCCCGTACCCTCTCAAACCTGGAGCCGAAAACGAAGTGGATAGGAGATCCTCCACCATGATTGGGGGGCTCGGGCGGCGTCGCTGCGACAGGCATATCAACTGTTGTCCCTCTATTCTTCTTCATTAATTTATAAATAAATAAAGCCAAGAAACCAAATATTACCAAAATTACGGAACACACACCAAGCACTAAGGCAACATTTAATTTGTGCTTATTTCTCTCCCATGACCCTGAAAATTGAAATACTATACCAGGAGTTGGATTCGGCTCCGGCGCCGATGTCGGAGCTGAAATGCTGAATGTTGAACAGTACCCATGCTGCATGCAGAGGAAGAAAGAGAGGATATGTAAGCCAACCATGGTGCTTAATGGCAGAAAAAAAGTAGGTAATGAGAAGTTTGTTTCTGCAGGCTAGAAATGATTAATGGCCCTCTTATTTATGAATGATGATGCAAGGCGAATAGGATTAAGACCTATTATGGAAACCGTATATTATTTATGGAAACGCCCATGTGATGGTCTACTTTAGACGAGTTATGGTAGGCTACTATCTTATACAACTGCATCAAAGTACACAAGTTGACTAATAAGCTTGCAGTATATTGCAATTAATGTCTTTAAATAGCAATAGGTATAAAAATTAAAAAAGGTAGTTCTATACTGAGACAAATTTAAGAAATCCTACAACACTACTAATTTTCCATCTGGTAGACAATTATTGTTGGCTGATACAAATTTGGTTCTCTTATGAAGTAGAAGTTTGGAACCCCTAAAATAAACGACAAATTTAGTCATAAAAAAACCAAAAAGAAGATTACGTGAGGTTGCTTCTCTCCTATTCTCAACCAACAAATTTCTTGGTTGAAGAATAGATTTGGACATGCATACTATTTGGGCCCAATATGTCTCTGGGCCCACAGATCCAAAGCGAAATTACAATATTACTCCGCTACACTCGCCAAGTGACCCACTAAGGGGCCGGCCCCGGCCCGAGCTCGAGATCCACGCTAGCATTCGGGTTGCACGATTTCCAACACCTATAAATAGGGAACATATCACAATTTGTTAAGGTAATGAATAGCTCACCTACCACTCCATACTAGACTTCAAGTTCCGATGCGACTTGAGCGTCGGAGGGTGATCCGGGAATCACCCCGGTAGTCTAACTCTTATTTTGCGAGGTCTCACGACATCTTTCGGACGTTCAACATCCCCTCGAATCTCATAACACTCATCTTCGATCTGATCTCCCACTCTACAAGTTTTTACGCAAAACACATAGTATTGTAGCATAGTAAGAGATATTTGTAAAATTAATAATTATATGCTCAAAGGGAGAAAAGCAAGAGAAAGACAAAGGAGTTTAGCTCAACAAAGTACAGTATTTGTTCTTAAGGTTGTTAATTGAGGAGAAGAGGCAAATAAAGATTTCTTTTTCGAATCATCCCCGGAGTTGAATATTGTTGTGACGGATGTGAGAAAAGAACAAATAATTGAATGCAAAACAAAGAGAAATCACACACATTTAACGTGGTTCACCAACGGAGTGTTGGCTACGTCCACGGGAAGAGAGAGAACTAATTTATTAATGTGGAGGAAAACATAATTACAGATGTGTTATGAACTAATTTCGTCGAATAAACGATATTAGGTTAAATAAGCATTTAACTCGGCTAATCTAATTCGGAATCGCCTAACGCGTGTCATCGGCCCGCAACAGGCGCGAGTCACGGCGCCGGCCGCGGCTTCGCGGTCGGTTCTCGGCATTTGACCGCGAGCCGAGACACATGGCCGCGAATCGCTGTTTTGTAGATAACCCGATTCTAACAGATTCAAGGCATATTCTTACAAATACCTCTATCGACTACCAAGAATCGTTTTTGATCCAATCCACAGGAATCAATAGAAAAGGTAAATCACATGCATGCAGCTACATTTGAGGACGAATTGAAGGATTTGAGAGCCAAGCCATTGATGGAAGGACTAAGGAAGCAAGGAGAAAGTTGAAAGAGCGTATGGTGAAAATATATATAGCACATTCATTATGTTAGGATAGGTTCAGTATAAATGAAGTTAATATTGTCCAATCTAAGTCTTTGTGCATGGCTAGAGATAAGTTAGAGTTGTGATGCTTAGGATTCAAGTACGTTTACGAAATCAAGATTATGTGTTAGTTTAACTAATGTTTATTGTTTTATTTATAGTATACTTAGACTTATGCTTTCCTATATAAGCATGATGTAATCTTGTGATTAGGGTTGTTAATATGAGTTAATAATATTAAGGTTAATATTTGTAAATTGTAATAACCCTAACTAGATGCAATTTAGAGGTTAATTATAATTATTAGTTTAATTAGTATTTTTAATATCTATTTTGATATTGCTGATCGGTTTGATTATGTTTTGAAATTATGATCGGAAGAAAAATCGATTTTTTTGGCTTATGGGTTAAAAAGAAATCGGTTACTCTTTCCCTTTTTTTCATAACTTCTTGAGAAGACTAAAAGTCCTCTCCCGTCTTACAAACCTCCCGAGCTTGATTAACCATTTCAAAGGTAAAGAAACCTTATTCTCTCTCACTCATCTTTATCCCTCTTAGGGGCGGATCTAGGATTTTCGATTTGGAGAGGCACAATATAACCAATAGTATATATTATTGTTACACGAACCAACCGGTATTTAAATTTTGATGAGCAAAATACACAAATCAAAAAGAATTCATCACACAAATTGACAATGAAACACATAGTTTTAGATAGTACAAATCCAAACTTTAAATAGTTAATGATTTTTTTTAAAAAAAATTAATTTCACAATGTCATGTTTTAATAATAATCCTCACGAATTTGGCAACTTGGGCTTTATCACGCCTTTCGGTGAAGAGAGATCATGCGAACTCCCAACCCACGGAAAGTCAAGGTTCCCCCCCTATTGATACGTGTCGTTTAACGTACACAAATTAATAATTTATAATACCTATCTTAGTCGTTCAAAAATATTAATAAGTAGTAAAAGGGTAAGAAAGGGTCGATACCACGAGAAGATTATTAATTCCTAAACTCAAGTATTCAACTAAGTGATAAAAATAAATATTATATACAAATTTACACTATTCACATATGTACGATTAAGGGGGATTTTGGTTGTGACAAACTACTTAAACTAATAAAATTACTAGTAGACTACTATTTACAAGTGACGACGCACAAACTCTATGGGTTCTCGATTCGATCATAGAATGTTTAGACATAATTTAGCTTCTTAACCTTTATAATTGAGACCACTTTAATACTTAACTTAGCACTTAGATTGATGAATTATCACCGCGATCAATTCTTGTCTTACTCACTAGAAACCTAGAATCTTGCTAAGACAAATCCAATCCCAATAAACTTGTTTTGCTAACATAATTCATACACTCAAGACTATTGAGATGAGCGACTCACTCTTACTAATCTCAAGTCGTCCTCCCTATTCAACTATTAAGCAGCTGCGCCCAATAGTCATATAGCACAATTTGATTACTCTAAACAACTAATTGCATAATTAACCAACGATAGTACGAATTATATAAATGTTAAATTAATAATTAAATTCGAACAACTCAGTGTTGAATCAATTAGACTCAAATAATAGAGATATAAGAAACTGAAATTATGAATAAATTCATATAGAATCAAGTTCAATCACAAGAACAACTAATTAAAAGTAGAAGGAAGAAAACTCATGACTATAGAACTGAACTAATGCAGCCGCAATGCTTACTTCGCCTCCTAAAACGCAGTACTTCTTCGATCCCTAACAATCGCTCGAGCTTGGATGAACCCACTTTTCTTTTCAATGTCACGAATTACGTATATGCGTGTGTGTTCTTTGGCGCAATTCCTCTCCGTAATATATAGCCCCCTAAAAACAGATTTGGTATTTGGGATGGACAAAAGATAAGAGGTTGCCAAAAGATAGAATGAAAAAATCGGTTGATATCATCTTGTTATCTTAAATTGCATTGGAAAAGGATTGACTTTTCTTTGGGTATTGGGCCGAGTTGCTTCTAGCACTCTTTTTGTTTTAGGAGATAGAGGCTCTCTTGTAATGTTCTTTCCAATTCTTCACGTGCAACTTAGATGGAAGCCTCTTGTAATTCTCTTGTTTTTTCCTATAATAAGAAAACAACACCTAATTAAGCTAATTATTTGTTATAACATAATATGAAAATAAATAGCCACAATTAATAAAAGTAGGTAAAAATATAAAAACAACATATAAAAGACAAATATCGGACTAAAGTTATGGAGTAAAAATATAACATATTACGCGCTTATCAAATTCCCTCGCACTTAGCCTCTGGTAGCCCTTGAACAAAAAACTACTAAGATAAAGATAAAAACTATACTAGGAAAGCAATAAAACCTAACTCACTCGTTCGGTAACCAGTTTGTGGGGATTGTCACCTTGTCTCCCTCCAGCAACTTGGTAATTGTCTGGTAGTAGACGACCATGATAGCTTCGTCCTCAGTCATCTGAAGAACCGATCTGTTATGCGCCATATTCGTGCCCCCAGCTGGGGGGACTATGGGAAAATCCCATTCCTCCCCCCGATATACAAACAAAAACTCCAATCTGAATAGTTGTTAATTCAAAGGCATTTTTTCGACTATCCTATATCGAAGTCGATCTTGGAAGCTAAACCACTCTTCCACGTGGTAGTTTGGAGCCATCACCACCAACCTCATCGATTCCTCCACAACCTCGAGGATGGGGTTACCTCCATTATATCGCAAATGGCTAGAAAGCCCACCATCGAATTCACACTATTCGGCATCGGTTGGCGGGGGAGAGGTCGTACGCTCGGAGGACGGAGACAATGAAAGGGTGAAGGGGAAATCGCAGGCCACGCTCGAGGTACGCCTTGTAGACGACAACACCTTGCCCGATGGGCGGGTACAGATCGACTCGTCTTTGCAGGGATACACATCATGTAGGGGTTTTGGACCCGGTATGTGATGGTATGATCGTTAGGCCGATGTCGAGGAATCGTCTAAAGAGTCCTCGAATGTAGAAGTGGGTAATCCCCCGGCCGTGTTGGCCATCATCACCGGCACCGACTTCCGAAAAATGCCTCGTCGCCTTCTCTCTCGTAATACACACCACCGATTTTGGAGAAGATGGTCTAAGTAACTTCGACAGCTTGTGGACGGGCCACCGTGACATCTTAAGGAGGGTTATTTATTTCTTCCCCGACGACGATATCATCGATTCTCCGGAACTCGAGCGGGGGATAGCATCAGTATCCTCGAAGAATCGGGGCACCCGTAAGCTACGGACACAAAGGGCACCCCGTTTATTATCACCCCCCTCAAACAATGGGTTCGGGAGAGGCGAGGGGCTTCCCGGCCGACTCGGACATAATATGTCAGTTATTCATTGAAGGAGAACTAAGCTCGACCTAGTCCATTTATTATTAAAACTAAGAAGTTAAAAGCCAAGAAAAGATGTACCTTAGTCAAATGGCCCTCCAAGTCTCTAAAGTAGTCTTAGCGGTAAGTTTTCCTCTCGAAAGGTAAGAAGCTCTTGAACGAAAAGAAAAATGGAATGGAACAAATGGATTAATCCTCCCTATTTATAAGGCGCTTCGTACGCTCCGCTCAACGCCAACCCCCTCGTGGGCTTGGCACCTTCCTTAATGCCCAAACTCTAGTGCCAAAAGGCCTTAATCAATTAAACTCGGTTGCCCAAACCCCGGTGTCCACGGTAGCGTTCCTACATGGCACCAAAGCGTTGACTCCGGCCCGGCTAGTCCGGGTTCCCTTGTCAAAAATTTGACTCTAAACTAGCTCGACTTCAAGCCCTATCTACATAGGCGGCTCGCCCAAATCGAGCAAGGGATACTTCGAACAAAGCCACCCACTCAAGAGTCTTCGAAGTCGATATCCGAGCAAGAGCTACGGATACCGTGCCATCCCTACACATGGCATGGGCGCATCGATCCCCTTGCGACTCGAGCATGGCTCATTAGTTCCTCTCAAAATCAATTGAGTACCGTAAAGCCTTCCAAACAGTACTTCGCCTAAATCGAGCGAGGATACTTGAAACAATTGCCCCTTTACCTAGGCATTCGGAGTCGTATACGGTAAGAGTTACAAGTATCAAGCCCATACGTTAAGCATGGCGCACCACCTCCCTCGAAGTTCTGGGGTTCATTAGCCCTATTCACCTTAGGTTCCATATACTTCCCTCGAAGTTTATGAGGCTCATTAGCCCTTGGTCAATTTGATGAGTTTCCATCAACATTCATCAAAGAATGCGGGGCTCATTAATCCCTGGTTACCTCAAGGAGGTTCCAATATCGGGACACATCGGATCTCTCCAAGTAGTATATTCCACACAACATGCGAATGCGAAGGTGCCTTCATCGCACATTTTGCACGACGGAAATGAAGGATTCGAGGTGTATAGTGATGCTTCGAAGAATGGATTGGGGTGTGTTAACAGAAAATGGAAAGGCGATCGCGTATGCCTCACGTCGATTGAAGTCGTATAAGTCGAATTATCCTACCCATGACCTAGAGCTCGTTGCTATTGTGTTTGCATTGAAGATTCGGAGACATTATACTGTATGGAGCGACTTGCAAGATCTTTCTTGTTCATAAGAGTCGAAGTATATTTCCACCTAGAAGGATCGATCAATATGAGGCGAGAAGATGGTTAAAATTGATTAAGGACTATGACCTAGATATTCGGTACCATGAGGGAAGGCGAATATAGTCGGCTGATGCTTTGAGGAGGAAGTCGAGTCATAGCGTGAATGCGTTGGTAGTTCTTGAGGAATTGTTAGAGATATGCAAAGGCTTAGCCTTGAAATTTTTAATCTGGAGAGATTGAAGCAAGATTGAGTGCTTTATCGTTGGGATCGTCGATTTTTATGAGATCAAGAGAGTCAAGTTGGAGATGAGCACTTACATAAGATTAAGGAGAAGATGAAACATGGCGAGGAAGTTGACTTTAAGGTTCATGATGATGGAAGCTTGAGGTTCAAAGGAATGTGGTGTATGCCACGAAGTGTCAAAAGCTTAAGAGGAAGCGTATGGAAGAAGGGGCACAATACTCCATATTATGTGCACCTCAGTGCTGATAAGCTATATAAGGATCTTAAGGAGATTTATTGGTAGTCGAATATGAAGCTTGAAGTCGCCCAGGAGTTCGTGTCGAAGTGTTTGACATGTCGAAAGTAAAGATCGATCATAAGAGACCAATGGGGAAGGTCTAATCATTAGAAGTTCTGGATAAAAGTGGGATTCTATATCAATGGACTTTGTGACTTCTTTGCCAAAGTCGAGAAATGACAATGATACCATTTGGGTTATCGTGGACCGTCCCCAACGAAATTTGCAGTGTTCGTTACGATCAAAGAAACATGGAAGAAGAAGCAACTTGCCAAGACGTATATCGAAGCACGTGGTGAGGCTACATGGAGTCCCGAAGGACATTATTTCGGATCGTGATTCGAGATTCCTCTCGAAATTTTGGCAAAAGTTTCGGTTCAATCTTGGAACAACATTGAAGATGTGTGCTGTGTTTCATCCTGCGGCCGATGGTGGACCGAAAGGACTAATCGGAGCCAGTGGAAGATATGTTGAGAGCGTGCGCTATTCATTTCCAAGGAAGTTGAGAAGATATTTGATTGAATTTTCATATAACAATAGTTACCATGCAAGTATCAAGATGGCTCCATTTGAGGGCGTTGTATGGAAGAAAGTGTAGAAGTCCCATTTGTTGAAATGATTTCGGTGAGAATGTAGTATTGGGGATTTGAATTTATTGAGAAAAAATGTCAAGAATGTGAAGTTGCTTCAAGCTAGAATTCAAGTTGCCTAAGATAGGCGAGGAAAGCTATGTTGATTTGAAGTGAAGAGAAGATGAATTCAGCTTGTTGGTGATAAGGTGTTCTTGAAGGGGTCGGCGACGAAAGGTGTGATGAGATTTGGTAAGAAGCGCAAATTAAGTGCCAAGTATGTTGGCCCATATGAGATTTTGCAAAGAGTTGGGAAGGTAGCCTATAAGTTGGCATTACCATGGAATTTGAGAAGATGCATGATGTATTTCACATTTCTCAACTTAAGAGATACTACCTCTGTATTTCTTTTAGTTGCACAATTTGCTTTTTCACATTTGCTGAGACACTTCTTTGAACGTTAGTATCTCTTATTGGGTGTAAGTAAAAATTATAAAAATTTGATATTTGGAATCCTCGCATTGAGGCGAATCTAACAAGACCCCACTTGACTATGTCTTTTCTTATATAATGGTGCGAGATATCTTAACAAAGTTGGTTGATGAATAGTGTCAAAAGGCAAATGGTGCAACTAAAGAATAAGGAGGTAGTATATCCCACGATGAGAATCATACTCACGGAACCCGAAAGAATCCAGATAGATAGTAGCCTCACGTATGAGGAAAGACACTGTGAAAATATTGGATAGGAAGGTGCATAGTACACGTAATAAGGATGTGAGTATCGTGAAAGTTCTTTGGTCTAACTATGAGTCGAAAGAGGCAACGTGGGAAGCGAAGATGAAATGAAGAAGAAGTATTCGATTTGTTCATTGAGGTGAGTTACGAGGCGTAACTCGTTTTATTTAAGAGGGGCGAAATGCGATAGAATTTCGCGCTTTTTGCCTTATTTTATGGCATTTTTATGCATTTTATGCTTATTTTTGGCGATTTGCACATGATGGTGCAAAATAAATTGATTCTCCACTTCGGAAAATGTGTCCATGAAGTGACACGAAGTGGTTTAGGATTCGTAAAGTGTGCACATGATGTGATACAAGTATTTCCAAATGAAAGATTTGAGTCAAAATTTTGAAACTATGACGGTTTTAGTGTCGAGTTTCGGGGACGAAACTTCTTTTTTAAGAGAGGGTAGTACGTAATCCCCACAACTTTATGAATTTTATAAATATATTTACGGTATATTTATAAATGTTTTTGTATTTAAATAATTAATTTCTTGAGTGTTGACTATTTTAAAGTCAATGGTTATTTAATGTTTTAAATGGTCAAAGTATTTAAATTATTTTATAGGTGGACTTTGAGAGTCAACAATGATTTTTAAATAAGTTGACTAGTGGTAGTGAAAATGAATTTAATATTGGGTTAGAGGAGCCCAAACTTTGTAGCTTTTCATATGATCATCTTTCATTAAACTAACTCATCAAGCCCAATTTTCTTTGGAACCCTAATGGGAACCTATAAATACTCTCCTACCTCACAAATTTTACCGTATTAAACAAAACCCTAATTTATCTTCTCTCTCCCCTCACGCTCGGCTTTCTCTCTCTCCTCTCCTCCACCGTTTTCTTCCTCTCCCTCCTTCATCCTTCGGTGCCTCTGCGACCCCCGCCGGCAACGCCACCGCGGCCCGTAGGCTACCCGCCGCCTTGGCGTGCCGCGCCCTCCTCCTCCTCCCTCTCGGTCGTGTTCTTCCTCCCTCCTCTTTGGTTTATTTTTTCTCTCCTTCCTCTATATTATTTTAATGATTTGTTTTGATATTTTAAATATTGTTTTGAGGATTTAATAATTAAAGTTTGTATTTTTAACTATTTAAATATTAATTTCAAATTATATAATTTGTTTAGTGGAGTAAATAGATTTCAGATTTAATATATATGTTTAAATTAGGTTTTAAAGCATGAAAGCATGGATTTTTTAGTGTTTTTAAGAGTGTGAATAACTATAGTATTAACTATAGTATTATGTTATAGTTTATGTAACCGAGTACTTTAAATATTTAGAACTATGTTAAAGTGACTTTAAAGGGTTTTAATGAAATTATATATTGCTGGAATTTTTATTCGTATACTTATGGTGGATTTTAAATGTTAAAGTAGTGATTTTTAAGGGTTTTTAATGACTAGTATGGTAGTACTATATTAAGGGATATTAAATGTTGAAGTTTTGATGTTTTAAAGAGTTTTAAAATACTTTTTAGAGAGTTTAAAATATTTCAAAGTTGCTGTAATTTTTATTAGAGTATTAATACTTGGATGTTTGGTACTCCCTCTGTTTTTTTTATCCTTCTCACTTGGAATCTTGACACTATTCATACTCAGAGAGAATCTTCACAATTATTTGCAATTGATAAGAAAAAATATAGTCATGAGGGGGTCTTGTTTGATTTGTCTCAATTAGTACTTTATTAATATTCAATCGTTATAATTTTTACTAATATATAATGAAAGATATTTAAGTTCAAAGATGTGCATTGGGAGATGCGCACAAGAAAGTGAGAAGGATAAAAAAACATAGGGAGTATTTGGTAGGTGGAGACTTTACTTTGAGTGATTTCTAAGGTTGAGAAGTGGCCTCTCATTTTGTCTACACAAGGTACGTACATACCTATGTATTATTAGACTAGTATCATATCCTAAGATTAGGGAAGATATAGTATCATATATAGGGAACTTTTTATAGTTCATATGTGGCTTATATTTAAGTGATTTTTGCATGTTTTATACCGTTGTGTGAAGCATGTTACCTATGATAGTATTATATGTTTGTATGGATGATTGACGCAAGCATATGGGTTGGGAACGTTTATTTTATTAATTCACATGAGGGATTAATAAATATATTGTTATTCGATCATGAAATGTATCATGTTGTTCCTTTCGATTTTATTATATTATTTACTTTATAAGGACCGTGGGCCTTGTTTAGTAAAGTTGGATATTTACCTATTGACGGGCGGTTAATTGTTGATTTAAGTCAACAAATAAAGGTTGATTGGCTGTTGATTTTAGTCAATAAATAAATGGGATTAATTAAGGGTCAATTGAATTGTATGATCACGGTCTTGGTAAGTGAGTAAGATTATATTCAAACCAAAAAATCTCAAATTTACAACCTAGCTTCATGAGCTCAAGCAAAGTACTTGAGAACGGGAAACATCCAACTAGACCACGGGAGGTGCATGTAAACAACAAAAATGATCACAACCGATCCATCCACAATTTATCCACTACACTACATTTCTTTGGTATACAAAACTATATTCTCTATTTCACTATGCATTTAATATGATCCATGCTTCTATTAATACTCTGTACTCTTTTCTCCCAGTGAGCTTCATTTCTCACTTTCCAGACATTGGTAAGTAGCATTTGCTATCACAATGTTCGGCACTTGCTTCCTGGTCTTATATCCTTTATAAGATCTACGAATCCACATTATCCACTGCTGCAAAGTCCTCCCTTCTTTTGGGATACCAATCCATTCTGTCGGACCTAGCATTAGCTGGCGACTATAAACACAACCGAAAAAAAGATGATCATGAGACTCCTCATTACGTTCCTGAAATACAACATCTTGCTTCTTGACAAACTCCAATTCTATAGAGTCTTGATTTTGTCCGTAATCTCATCTGCACTCCAAGCCACATAATGAACTTGCATTTTGGAATAGACATTCTATTCCACACATTTTGATCCCGTTTACTCGTAGACCTTCATCAAACATCAAGCGATAAACCTTGTTTATCTTTGTATGTCTTGGTGCTAGGCCAGTATGAATATTCCACTTTTTCAACTCTTCCTTGACTTTGCAAATGTATTTGACTACACGACTTGTAGTAGCATGAGGGTTAAACTCCCACCATGGCCCGACTCTTGATGTAAACACCATGCATCCACTTGACCCAAAGATCATCTTTGTTTACCCTAATGTTCCAAACTATCTTACCCATTGCTGCCCTATTCCACCTTCTGATATCCCTTATTCCAAGGCCACCATACTTTTTAGGGGTGCAGACTTTATCCCACTTCACATAACCTCCCTTCACATCATTGACTTTCCCACTCCAAAGAAAGAATCTACATATGCTATTTATTTGTTGATGGCGACCCACGGGGAGAATGAAAATGCGGGACCGAGTAACTATGAATGCTCATGAGAATTGCATTTACCAACCGGGCCCTTCCTACAAAAGATAAGTTCCTTGTGCTCCAAATGCGAATTTTGACAGTCATTTTTGACCACAAGACTCTCACCGATCAGCCTTTTTTTTTTGGAAGAAATAGGCACTCCTAAGTATTTGAAGGGAAGACTTTCTTTCACAAAACCGAGAAATGTTGTATTACGGTCACATCATCATCAACCATACCAGTACAATATAATGCAGATTTATTGTTATTAGCACATAAACCAAAGGATTCGAGTGAAGAACTTCAAACCCCGGCGGGGAGGTAGGCGAAGTGGCATTCCCTTTACGAGAATAAAAGCAAATCATCTGCAAAATACGGATGATTTAGCTTCATGCTAGCACATCCGGTAAAATAGTGGAACCCTTGCATATCTCCAATATACTTCATGACTCCGGAAAGGTAGTCCATGCAAATCACGAGAGAAAGGGGTGACATGAGGTCACCCTTGTCTCAATCCCCTTTTAACATGGAAAAAACCTTCATTACTGCCATTCAAGAGTATTGTGAATGCGGGAGTTGTGATGCGGTGAGAATGCACTTTATAAAATGAGTTGGAAAGTTAAGAGCAACTAGAAGATCTTCAATAAATTGCCACTCAATTGAATCATACGCCTTCCTCAAATCAATCTTCATCATCAAAATTGAGACTTGATTATTTCTCCTGTTGAATCTCTTGACCAAATCTTAACACAACATAATGTTGTTAATGATGCTCCTCCCAGTTATAAAAGGTCCTTGTTTTGGGAAATCAAATCGGGAAGCACTTTCCCTAACTTCATGCAAATGAGTTCGGTATTGGTCTTATAGATCACTAAGCAACAGGTATAGGCATATAATCACCAACAGTAGAAGGGCATTTCACCTTGGGAACCAAGGTTATAACGATCACATTCACTTACGCTAGAAGTTTGCCATGCTCGAAGAAATCTTGAATTGCCTCTACTATATCAGCACCACTTTTGTCCCAAGTTTTCTTGAAAAAGTGGCTTGAGTACCCATCTATACCTGGGGATTTTTCATCGGCATTGAAAAAAAGCGAGTCTTAATTTCTTCGAAGTGAAATTAAGTTCAAGCAAAGTATCTTTGCTCATCGAGATATCACCTTCCCTTTGCCTATAATTGCGGTTGCTATTGATCTTGTCTCCCCTTTACTACCCAAGAGATTATGATAAAACGCAAAAAGCTTGAGTGACCTCAATGACTGGGAAACCCATTCACCCCTATCATTCTTTATTGTATTGACTCAGTTCCGCACCCTTCTCAACTTTATACTTTGATGATATGGAACACTCTTGTGTTCTCATCACCTTCCTCAATCCATCTAACCTTTGCTTTTGGCTAAGGAAAGAGAGATAATTACGATGAGCCCTACGATACTCCCGCCTCTTGTTTATTTCCCTAGTAATCGGCTCGGTATTTGTAGGGTTGAGTTGCAACTCTGCTGCATTTCTATTAAAGCCTGGTAACATTTTGTATTTTGAATAGAAACATCCCCAAACTCCTCTTTATTTAAATCCGTCGAGATCAACCTTCGGTAGCTTTAATTTTCTCACTGTCTGAGAATATTTTGGTACTTGAAATAGTAGTACCCCACCCTCTTCTAACAATCTCCAAGAATTTTTGTGACTTACTCCACATGTTGAAGAACCCGGATGGTTTCTTCTTACGTTTATAAGGGGGTAAGACTTGATCATTCATTGGACAATGATCATAATCCCCTTCCGGCATAAACATCACTTCGACATAGCCCAATCTTCAATCCATTTTGCATGCCCTACTACTCTATCTAACTTGCAATATACCCTATTCTCCTCTTCTTGCTTATTATTCCGGGTAAAAAACGCCCAATTGCTTTCACATTTACCATATTATACAAGCATCCATACATGTTCTTAAGTCTACCAATCTCTCTCCCCACTTACGGCTGGCTGCTCTTTCTTCCATGCCCATAATGGCATTGAAATCACCCATAATCACCCATGCACCACTTATCTTTAGATTCATCAAATTATCCCACAACTCCTTCCTATCCTTCCTGTCATTTTGTCCATATACAAATGAACAATGAAATTTCTTACCACCATTCACTACTTTGTCACCTCAATATGCATTACTTGAGTAAGAGCTAAACAAGATATTAATATGGAATGCGGCGGGATGCCAAGCTAAAACTATTCTATCACTATTATGCCATGTTGTATTACTAGAGAAACACCACCCGGGGCATAGATCGAGTCTTTAATCCTAAGATAAAAATTGGAATTTTGTGATCACAGTCTCAACACTCAAATAATTCTTTAATACTTAAAGTGGAAAGTGAATAGCAATAAGGTTTGGACTTGTGCACGTCTGAAGTGTTGGACTAGTATGAGTTGGAGTACATGGTGGTAGCCCATGACTTTTCTTGGGACCGGATTAATCACTGCGTTCTATTTTATTTAAATTAGTACCTCGATATCGTTGGTCGCGGGAGTACGGAGTTGCTCCCATACGTACTTCGTCTTCTACATTGAAGACAAGTTTTGGTTGGACAACTCAATCCATTGACTATTCAATCTATTAATAATTAATCTATTGGTTTCGTGGAGTCAAGTTCGAGAATAGTGAGTCGATATTTTATTATGTTATTATTTATCTTTCATTTAATGCTTATTAGTATCATGTTAGGTTATGTGTTTTATTTATTATGTAAGTACTCAGTTTTACTGATTACGTGCTTTTCTGTGTGTCGATCATGGTTGTGCCTTATTGATCAAGTGATGACCCTATTCGGCGAGCAGTCCTTCAGGATCAATAAATCATCGACCATTTCAGGTCTGAAGATGATGCATAATTTGGTTTCTGGAAATCGTTTGGAGAGCTTGTGTTTAGCCTCTTTATAATGCTTTCATAATTTTGGTTTAGTTATGGTTTTAATAGTTTGACTTTTATGTTGGTTTGACTTTGGTTTGATTTTGGAGTTGACTTTGTGGTTGACTAAGTTTAATTATGTTTTCAAAGTTCTTTATTTATTTCCGCTGAAAAATTATGAATAAGCCGATACGTTATCACACGGGCGATAATACTTTGGTAATTCTCTATTTTTGTGGGAAAAAGGTATTTTATAAAATAGAGAATTGTCGGGGTGTTACAGAGAATGCGCCGACGATTACTCTAGTGGTGGCGATTGGTTGTTTTGTCTCCGGGTCGCCCTAATTCACCCAAAAGGAAGAAGAGGCCAATCAAATTGGGTCGAAAATTTTTCACGCCCCAAATAAAAGTGTGTCGAGCAATTGAATTTGTGCAGAACAATTTGGATTGTGAGTTGATAAGTCGATCGAATTGTTTGGTCTGCTCAAATAATAGGTGCAATTGTGATTGTGGAATCGCAAGTATAGCGAGTTATGATTAGTACGAGAGAATTCAAGATGAGAGTATGGAATTAGCTTTAGGGATACTAGTCTTATATGCACGTTATGCGTGCGAAATTATTATCAAAGTTAAATTAAATATCATCCCATGGCTGATAATTTGGATTATCATCCATTTTATTACTGCCAAAATAAATAAATTACATATATAAGCATATGGCATTAATTTGTCAAAAAAAATTAATGAAATTTCAGCAACACATACATGCTCAATCTTTTTGTTAATGTATCTAACCATCTACGACATTTACTCAACATATCAAAAGAATTATTGTCAGCATGATATATTTCAATAATATATTTCTTCCTTTTTGGAAGTTTTATGTTTTTGAAGCAAAAATCTCATCTTATTGTGTTTATATTTTGTCACCCAAATTTATAAAATCAAAATATAAATGAATGAATTGAAGCAGATATGTTCAAGATCACCTAATTAAGCATGAATCAAGAAATATACATGTGATAAAACAGAATTAAAAGATCGATACTTTTACAGGTAACAATTAGCAAATTTAAGAAGTCATAATTTTGAGGGAGAAGTTATGAGGTAAATAAAGAGATAGTACTAAAATTTAAGGAAGTGCATGTAATATGAATATGGATAAAGATGATGAAGATATTGGGGATCACCTGGATTATCATAAATCAAATATCTTCAGTGCATTGATGGAGGAAGAGAGAGAAAACAGAGATGAGGAAGGAGATCACTCATGGAAGACAGGTCGAAATATTTCCATATTGGGAGAAGATAATGGTAGGGAGAAGATAAATAACTCAGAAGCAGTTGAAATGGAAGCATGAGAATGATAGTGGAAGTGGGAGTTAGAGATGGATTAGGAAGAAGAAGAACTGCCGTTTTCTATTTTTTTATTTGTTAAATTGCTGTTCAGTTAAGGTTATATTTTTTGTTTTTCCTTTTTTTTAATTTATTTTTTGAAATAAGCAGTTAGATTATTTTATATTTTTTTCTCTTGATTTTTTGCGAAAAAGAAAATTGTGACGGTTTTTTTTGTTACCGTTTTTTTTATCTTTTTTATTTTTTTAATTAATTAGGTAGTTATACCTTTTTTTTTATTTTATTTTTTCTATTTTTTGTTATAGCTGTAATTTGTTTAATGTAGTGAGGGTAAAATAGAGATTTTTATTTTTTGGTGTCCCCCTATAGTTGCCTTATAGAATAGAGATATATTAGAATGTCAATTGATATTAGCCTTTCTCTCTCCTCTTCCTCCAAACCACCAAACCCACCAAGTAGTCACCACTATTAGCAATTCATCACAATCGTTCGCACCACCGCCCTCTAAACCCACCACACCAAACACCAACCACAACCTTCGAAACCCGTTCCAACATACCCCACCACCACCCACTCACCCGGCCCCAAGCCCCGAAAAACCCCCCACGACGCAACCACCACGCAACCACCAGCGGTTGTTGATACCTTCCGCATATCTTCAGGCGCCCATTCGTTCTCTCGGTCCTTAAATGGAGATTTCAAACACAACTCGACGGTACCATTTAAAGGTAATGAAGATTTTTTGCAGAACTAATTGAAATTAAAGGTGGAGGAAGACAAATGGGAAAAGAAACAGTGATTTTGGATTGCAATTTCGGAGGCATTAGAAGCAACACTTTTACCAATTTGTTTGAAATCTCTTAACTTACTTATTTGCATGTTAGTAAACAGATTACATTGTTCTTCCTTTCAATTTTTGTTTTTTTTTTCTGGAATCATATTCATTTTACTTCCCACCGCAAAACATACTAATGAATAGTTCCTGAAAAGAATTGTGAGTCAGTTTTTTGTTGTTAAAAATAGACTGTAATTTTGGAAAGATTATTTTTTTAAAAAAAAATAGACATTGTAATTTTGGAAAGTTCTTTTTTTTAAGAACGGTTACTCTCCTTGAAGAATCTCTATTATAACAGACTAATGAATGTAGGATAATGAAGTTTAATCTTGCGAATTTTGATTCCTTAAGGATTGGTCGTTTTTTTTTCATTCACTTAATTTGAGTTAGAAATGAAATTGTAGGTCATTGAGGAGAAATATTATCTGAAATTCACATTGATAACACAAAGAAAAAGTGATTGATTAAGAATTACCTTATAGCGATTTCCAATGTTAGTATGTTGATCCTCTTATTTTGGTTCGATTACACGCTGAATTATGCTTGACCTTGCAAGTGCCTCTTCTGAACTTCACATTGATAACACAAAAATCACAATCAAATCTTATTACATGATAGAAAAAAACTATTGTGTCAGAGAGAAGCAAGAACTACCTCTGAATTGTTTCCGTGCGCATTCAACAATGTTTTGCTTGTATTCGATTGTGTATTTTGGCGCTTGTGAAAGTACCCTGCATGAAATTCATACTTGGAAATGAATGATGTATTTATAAACATAACATGTATACTTTTTATGAACAAATCACTGTAATTACCTTGTATTGGTGAAAACAATTGGTATTCCGATTTGTGGTTTGTTTATGTTGTTGTGTTGTTCGAGAACCGAAAGTAGAATTGAGGGGGTAGAAGTTGCTGGAATAGAATTGAGAAATGGAACAACTGTAGGTGTGGAGACTGCAGAGTGGTTTGTAGTTGTTTCCCCCTTATTTAGGGATTTAATTGGGTGGTTATTTTTTAAGTTTGCAGTTTGTTTTTTGAATTGTATTTTTGTTTTTGTGGTTTTTTTTTTTGTTTTTTAATTAGTGAGTCAGTTATGTTGTATGTATTGTTTTTTTTGTTTTTTTTTTTCCTATTTTTTGGTGTCCTCCCCTAGTTGCCATATAGAATAGAGATGCGTGGAGTGTGATATAGAAAACGATTAAAATAAAACGTGGTGTGTGAGACTCACGTCATTAAAAAACTACTTTTTAGAAAGAAAAAAAATGCAAATTTCAAAAGATCGAAAAAGGAAAAAAATAAAGGAAATTGGTTTTCTATTCACAAATTCCTTATTTTTCAACAATTTTTCTAAGAAAATGGCCACCCATGACCCGAAAAACATGTTATATGATTTAGGGGTCTCTACTAACTCTATTTTTACGGGAAATCAATATCTATTCTAATTTTCACTATGTCCATCCAAAAGCCTACACTACTCTAACATCTACTCTTAATAAGCGTGTCCAAACGTAACTACAAAATAATTAAGGACGGAGGGCATACAAAAAATAATTATAAATTATTATGAGTATTTTTAACGATTGTATCAAATTGGTTTTATTTTTATGCATTGCATATGATTAGTAATATTATATTTACCCTTAGGTATCCACTATTATTAACTACTATGCCATATTATCTGAATATTATTACTTCTTAAGATTAAATATATATTATAAAAGTAATATACTTCCTCCGTTCTTGTTTTAAATGAAACGTTTGTTTTTTCACGCAACCCAACGCGCTTCTTTAATCATTAATATCTTTAGTTGTGCACACGTAAAAAATATAAAAAAGTTATAATTTGATAGTATGCATCGAGACGATTCTAACAAGATCCCACTTGACTATGTTTTTCTTTATATAATGGCGGTAAATTGGAGTCAAAGTTGATCAATGAATAGTGTCATTTCACCCAATGTTTCATTTAAAACAGAATGGAGGAAGTATGTTGATTTTAGTATCAAAGATTGTTTCACTACAAAACAAGCTATGTAGTATCGTATTAGAAACTTTTCAATATACATTTTTAAAATATCAATTTTTAAAATTTTTTTTATCATTGTGTAATTCAAAATATTAATTGATTTGACATGTATATTGTAGACCTTGTATAAAAACATGGATCAAATTTTTTGGAATGGCTGGAGTATTTATATATTCTTACAAAATATACTCAATCAAAGATATAATTCGATGATTTGCTCAAGTCAACGAAAAATCATTGTTTATTTAACTTTTTGTTGATTGAGAAAAAAAGACATCATCTATCTATTATAATACTCCCTCTCGTATTTTTTATCTTTCCTATTTTTTTAGGGATTATCTTTCCTACTTTGACTTTGCACGTTTGTCAATGCACTTATTCAACCTTAAATATCTTTCATTACATATTAGTAAAAATTATAATGATTGAATATTAATAAACTACTCATTGAGACGAACCAAACAAAAGACCCCACATGACTATATTTTTCTTATATATTGAGAAGAATTTAAAAGATTCTCTCTAATTGTGAATATTGACAACGATTCCAAGTGAGAAAGATAAAAAAATACAGAGGGAATATATATTACAAAATCTTAGAGGCCTAAGAAGGGTGACACATAGGACTGCAAGGCAATTAGCTATGTCACGTGTCATTGCCTTCAGTCTTCTCAATTAAATAAAACATATTTAGGGGTTTAAGGAAACAAATCAATTAAGCATTAAACTCTTAAGAACAAAACCGGTCATAAAAGTAAACAACTCAATTAAATCAATTACTTCAATCAAGCATTTAACATTTAAGAAAACAAATCAATTATAAAAAACCGGTTATGTTAAGAATATTCTTTACGAGATCATTGCCAATGTCATGCGGATATCCATATATCAAGCAATCCCATAAATAATGACATCATTTACGTGAGTCCTATATCAATCAAATACATAATTTAGGAAATAATCCTAATTTGCCAAATATGAAAATATCCTACCAGAATTCCTTCGGCCACCTCCTATAAATATGTCCACAAAGCATTTTAAATTGTCTAAATGTCATCTTTTCCAACTCTGAATCAATCCCATTAACACTAGAGAACAGCGCTGACACAACAGCAAAGAGGAAGAGGATAGAGAAACGAAGCAATGACGCCAACAATAAAAGATGAAGTATACCTTTTGCTCAAGACCCTATAAGACATACATTCAGATTTTAGAAAAATACTTTGGTAGCAAAAAGATGATACTATAAAAAAGATAGATCTGTATTTAATTACATTTACAATAGGAGATAAATAGTTTGCTTTGTAAGTTTTTAATCATGCAGTGTTATAAATAAAGTTGTTTTTAATTTATTTATGTTTTTTTATTTTACACAAATAGATTTATTTATTGGGTTATTGTTAATTTTCGATTATATGAAATGGGCCGGGGTAACCCAATAAGGAGGAGGAGAAGTTTAGCCCACTTACAATCCTAAGAAGGTTCCATCTTAAAACCAATTGGTGATAGGAGGACTAACTCCAAGGCTTATAAAGTAGTTTAGTCTCTCCTCTTTTCTCCAATATGGGACACTCACATATACTCATCAATGGGATTCAACACTCACCTCACATGTGCTTAGGCTTAGTTTAGAAGAGACCCACAACCCTGGGCTCGATACCATGTTAATTTTCGGATTATATGAAATGGGCCCGGATAACCCAATAAGGAGGAGGAAAGTTTAGCCCACTTACAATCCTAAGGAGGTTCCATCCTAAAACCAATTGGTGATAGGAGGAGTAACTCCAAGGCTTATAAAGTAATTTAGTCTCTCCTCTTTTCTCCAATGTGGGACACTCACATGTGCTCATTAATGGGATTCAATAGTTATATATTTGTTATTTGAAATACATAAGCATATATTTATAAAAAATTATAGTTACATGTATGATTAATAATAAAAATTCATATTATATCTTTAAACTATATTACGGTATATTAACATTTCAATCTAAAAAATGTTGAACTTAAGCGTCAATTAAATAATATTGATTTTTAAATATAATTATGATGATTTTTTTTTGTCGCAAATAAATAACAAATTAAAAATTAGTTACTTATATTTCGGATGACACACAATAGCATCAAATATATGTTTCTTTTTTCTTATTATCATAGGAAAAATCCACATTTTTATCGAATTAAATTCCCATCAAATATCATAGCATCAAATACTATACATTAGCGTCATTTCATTATTATCAGCATCATATAATTAATGTGGAAAAAATCATACATATAATATCTTTGCATGCCCAAAAAAAAAGGTAAACCCAAATATTAATGAGTCTAGAAATATATACATTGATTTTTTTTAGGAAAATTGGACTGGAATAATCCCACCTTTGGGTTTTCTGCCAATAATAATCCCACCTTTGGATTATTCTGGAATAATCCCACCTTTGGTTAGTAAATCGGTTTTTTGGTCCCAAGAACCTATTACTTGTGAAACCGGTAAACCAAACTTCGTTTTCCCTCCTAAACCTCTAATAACCCCCTAAACCCCCATTACATCTAACTCCCAACTGCTCCTTCTTCCTTCTTCCTTCATCCTTCCTCCTTCCTCCTTCTTCCTTCTTCCTTCTTCCTGTTCCTTAATTTTTTGCTTATGAAATGCAATTGGGGAAATGGAGCGATAAAATTGAAGAACCGAATTTGGCCAAAGTGGAGATTTTGCAGAGGCATTAGGGCACGCAATTGGGGAAGTTTTGCTGAATCAAGGTTAGTGTTATTGGCACAATTTTAGTTCATTCATTATGTTTTGAGTTAAAATAGCGTTGAATTATATGCTTAAAAGGCTTATTGTTAGGTTGTTAGTCTTAAATTTTTGTTGGTAATTGTAGTTGCTAGGTTGTTGTAGGCGTTATGGATGGCACTTGTACCTTCAAATTTTGGCATGGTGGGGTGTTTAGGAGAGATAAGCATGGAAACCTTATATATGTTGGGGGCGTAAGGAAGATCATTTGTTGTTGACCCCGATGAGCTTTGTTGGTTTTACTTGGTAGAGTTAGTCGTAAAATGTGGGAGTTATAAGGAGGGTGACACACTACACTACCTTGTACTGGGCTCAATTTGAACAATGGGCTTAGAAAGGTATTGAATGATGATGATGGCATTAGGAAAATAGGTGAGGTAGCTCTAAAGGCTAGGTGCATTGAGGTGTTTATTCAACATGGGGAATATGATTTTGATAGTGGGCAACAATCTCGTAAAAGCCCTCACATTAGGCCCAAAAACGATTCCAAAAAGGGCCCAACATGTCGTTGAAATTGGGAGGAACAAGGCCACGAGACTTGTTTTGTTCCCAAGATATTCCCCAACCT
Source organism: Beta corolliflora (assembly GCA_947648045.1). Lineage (NCBI taxonomy): Eukaryota > Viridiplantae > Streptophyta > Magnoliopsida > Caryophyllales > Amaranthaceae > Beta > Beta corolliflora. The sequence continues at coordinate 57,238 of CANSZD010003649.1, read as the reverse complement.
TTGTACCCCACTAACAAAACCGCACATGTTCAAAACCCCCAACCGTAAGGCATAAAGAATCTAACCCTACTTCGAGGACTTTTCACACCCCCATTAACATCTCAACCATTGCACGAGTAGCACCCCACAAACATTTGGCATTTCGAGGTTCCGTAAAATTATGAGTGGGAAGATAATAGGCCGCATGTACCCATTAAGTTGGAATGAGTTGTTAGGGTCAGGTGAAAGTGATGAAAGCAGTGACCCAAGGTATGAACCTGATGGTGAGGAAGAGTTCTCAGATTCTGATGAAGTTGAGTTAGAGGAGATCACTGCTGAGGAGTTATCAGAGTCAATTCATGAGTTGGAAGAGAACATATTTGAAGATTTGGAGAACTTAGACAACATTGAATTTGAAGATATAAGTGATGATGAGATTAATACTGCAAGGGAGAGGGTGAAAGGCTACAACTTAAAGCTTGCTGAATTGGTTGAGAAGCTTCAGAGAGATGCACAAGAGGGGAAGCTATCCAGTCAAGAGAAGGGTGGAACATTGAATGTTAACCAAGGTGACTGCCTTAGTGAGTATGAGGGATCTGATGAGGAGATGCACACACCACCAGAAAGTGGTGAGGAGGAGACTTTGCAAGAGAGGAGAAGCAAAAGGGGTCTAGCAGTGGGGAAAAACACTGATTTTTCAGTGTTCAGTTGGAAAGTTGGGCAGAGATTTGGATCCAGGGAAGAGTTTAAGGAATCAGTTGTCAAATTTGGGGTCTTGCAAGGAAGGAATTTGACTTTCACTGTTAGTAATAAGAATAGACAACAGAGACTTGGTGTGAATTGCATTAATTCTTGCCCTTTCAAGCTATATGCTTCATGGGACTCTAAGAGGGCTGCTTTTGTGGTGAAGACAGTAGTGAATGAGCATACTTGCACTAGGAACATGAGGAAAAACAAACAGCTTAAAGCAGCTTGGGTCGGAACAATTTTGGAGGTGTTCAAAAGCGCACCACACCTTGGCCGCCCAAGGAAATTGTTGAAACAGTAAGGAGAGCATATAGGGTGTTTGTCACAAAAGACTTTGCTTACAAGGTGAAGTATAGAGCACATAGGAAACTACATGGCTCAATGAAGGAACACTACAACAAGGTTCCTAGGTACATAGAAGCTTTAAGGAAGTGTAGCCCCAATACATACATGGATTTGGTGACCGTTGAGGGATCATCTCCTCCTATTTTTCAGAGACTTTTTATGTGTTTTGATGGTGTAAAGAAGGGATGGAATGAGGGTTGTAGGCCGCTTATTTGTGTTGATGCATGCTTTCGAAGACCTTCCTAGGTGGACAAACTTATGTCGCGGTTGGGAGGGATGGCAATGATCAAATGTATCCTATAGCTTGGGCTGTGGTGGAGGGTGAAAATAATGACTCATGGGAGTGGTTCTTTAAGCATATACAAACTCGCCTTGATTTGCATGATGGCAAAGATGTGGTTCTCATTTCGATGAACACCAGAGTTACATGTTCATCCTATTTACGTTTTCTATAATTCACTTATGTTTTGTTGCATCATGCAAAGCCTAATAATTTTTTATTTTTTGGTAACTGAACTTAGGCAATATTGAATGGTGTCAAGGAAGTCTTCCCTCAAGCTGAACATAGGCACTGTGCAAGGCACATATTTGCCCATTGGCACAAATCATTCAAAGGAGATGATATGAAGCTCAAATTCGAACTATTGCAAAGGCATACAACAGTGTTGACTATAAGGAGGCACTTGATGATCTTGCAAAGGAGAATCCTGCAGCAGCATCTGCTTTTGAAGGGTATAACCCTAAGGTATTCTGTAGAGCCTTCCTATCAACATCATGCAAAGCTGATGTTATAACCAGTAACATGGCTGAGACATTCAATGCATACATCATCAATGCAAGAGCCAAGCACTTACTCTACATGCTTGGAGGATATCGGGCGACCTTGATGCAAAGATTAGTGCTTAAAAAACAAGCCATGGAGAAGTGCACATCAACTGTATGCCCTAGGATACAACAGAAGTTAGACAAGGAAAAAGAAGCAGCTGCCAATTGTGAAGTCCTTCCTTCAAGCATGACTTTATTCCAAGTGAATCATTTCTTGGAGAACCAAATAGTTGATTTGGAAGCCAGAACTTGCACCTGCAGAAAATGGGACATGCTTGGCATACCTTGCTGCCATGCTGTGGCTGCTATCTTCTTTTGCTACCAAGCTCCTGAAGACTACGTTGCTCAGTCCTACAATAGGGAAGTGTACCTCAAAGCCTATGCTAACTCAATACCACCACTAACTGGTGAAAGGCAATGGCCCCTAGTGGAGCAGCAAATTGACCCTCCACCTATAAAAATTGGGCCAGGGAGGCCAAGAAAGAATAGGAGGAAGGACCCTTTTGAGGATCCCAAAAGGCCTGGTAAGCTCACTAAGCATGGGATGGAAATGACTTGTACTATATGTAAGAAGAAGGGCCACAATAAAAGGTCATGCCCAAATAAGAGTATTGCAGTTGCACAAGAACCTCCCCTCAAAAGACCTAGAGGAAGGCCAAGGAAACATCAACCTAATGAAGCAGGAACAAGTGCACCCTGTACTGATGACTCACATCATGGTGTAACAGCTGAGCCTAGTAGAATTGGGAGAGGAGGAAGAGTGATAAGGGGTGGAAGAGGAAGTAGGGGTGGAACAACTGGTGGAACAGGGACTGGCAGGGGTGATGGAGGTAGGAGTGGAAGAGATGGCAGGAGAGGTAGGGGTAGCAGAGGTGGGAGAGGAAGGCACCAACATCCAGCTGGAGTAGGAGTCCTCTTTGGATCAGATGGTACACCTCAAATGGTGCAACCAACTCTTGTATCTACTTCTCAAAATCAGAACCTTAGTCAACCAACAGCATGAAGCTCTCAGATTTAACTTAGATGAGATGTTAGTTTGTATTGAAACCATGTTTATTTTGATTAGATGTTGTGGCATTTGTTTTGGTTAGCTATTTAGAACATGAAGCTCAGTTTTTGGTTCAATCTTTTATTGTTCATGGAAACACAAGTTATTGAGCTTGTTCAATCTTTTATGAACTTTCCTTGTTCAAATGGTTTTGTTGTTTGAGTTTTGTTAAGTCTATGTAATGCATAAACAAGATAATATTAAGTGCCAAAGTAATGGAATTGCATATATTATAACTTCAAAATAGTGGCTTCCAAATACATCCAAAAAACAGTCATAAAAGTTCCCTAAATCAACCATTTTCCACATCATATATCCAAAAACATACAAATCAAACCCCCTACCACATCTAAAGATAGTCTAAGATCCAAAAGACTACCAACTTAAACCTACTTTCAGCCGTTTACCAACCACATTGCATCCAAAAAACAACCAACTTCAACTGCCAAACTAACCCTAATACACTAACACCTTAACTAACACCATTGCAAAAATGCACCAAGAAAGAGCTAGTGCCATCAGTAACTTCTTCTCATTGGGCAATTTGATAATCTTCTCATTCATTTCCTCCAGAAAATCAATCTTCTTGCACAAGTCTTCAATCACCAATTCAAGCTCCTGAATGGTGGTGTCCCTTGCTTGCACCTTCTGTCGCAATTCTCTAATTTTGTTGCCATGATCCTCCCACTGGTGGAAACCACAATCACCCTAATGCAAAGAACATAACTTTCAATTACTGATGGCAATTTAGGGCACATAAATACTAAGGAAGAATGAAGCACTTACCCTCAGGTATTGGCACACAAAAAATTTCTTCCCCTTCGTTGGTACATCCGTTGTCACCATCTTCAATTGCGCAGCTTCGTTGTGGTAGCACGTGACAAGATTCTCCAGAGATTGAATGCTTGTTGAGTCCGCCATTGAAACAAAGAGATGAAACAAGGAAGATGAAAGAAAAAAAAAACGAAGAAGAAGAACTGATCAGGGAGACAAAGAGAGATGAAACAAGGAAGATGAAAGAGATGAACGAGGGGATGGGGAGGGGAGATGGGTATTTAAGAAACAAACTGGTTTAAGCTTTTATTACATCTAACCGTAAAAATTTAAAATTTGATTAATAAATGTTGAAAACCTAGGCTAAAAACCTCACCTAACCGGTTGTTACCGGTCATTAATTTCCTAGGACCAAAAAACCGATTTACTAACCAAAGGTGGGATTATTCCAGAATAATCCAAAGGTGGGATTATTATTGGAAGAACACCCAAAGGTGGGATTATTCCAGTCCAATTTTCCTTTTTTTTAAAGTGTCAGAACTATCAAAAATCATAATTAGAAAAAGTAACAAATGTAATTACACCTAAACAAATAGTGAAAAAAAAATGAGGACTTGAATACTTATCTTAAAATTGGTTTCAAATTTGAAAACCATATATAATCTCTATCCATCGATGAACCATGAATTTGCTTTGCATGTGTATTCAAAAAAATCGATCTGTCAAATTGATGTTCATATGTGAAGAACAACAATTGATTGTTGAAAAATGGTTGCTTTTATTGGAGTTTCTTCGCGATAAATCCCCGTAATTGTTGCTATTTTTTTCGACCCTTTCATATATTTGGAAGCATCACTTGATTATTGTGCATTGAAAATAAAAAATGGAAGAAGAATTTCATTTTTTTTGTAAAGAAAATGTGAGTACTAATGGCTACTTGCATGATAGATAAGAAATGAGAGTTGAGAGACTAGAGAGACAGAGGAAACGGAATCGACAAAGGAAAAAGAGTGTTGTGTATTTCTAATGATTTTAGAATCTAGGTGCAACCTGGAAGGAGTAGTTGGCCATAAGAAAAAGAAAGAAAGGAGTAGTTACTTTTGAGGGAAAAAAATACTATTTATGTTTCGTTGTCATAAAAGCTTGAGTCAAACGGTAATAACAATAATTTGATATTTCCTCTTTGTCATAAAAAATCAGTAAATATTGCTCTCACAATATTTGACACTAGGTCAAGGTCGTTCTCGACATTTTATAGGTTCGGAGCGAAGTAAAAGTTTTGGGCCTCTTATATTAGTGGTGGTGTCGAATTTTGCACGTATGTTGTTTTTTTGGGGTAATATAGTATTTTATATAGATATATAAAGTTTCTACACTTAGAACTTACTAACACTTAATTAAATAAAGATTACCCCAAATTGGTCAAAACAACCCTACAAACAAAGAAAGATACCATAACACGAAATGGACACTTAAAGAAGAAAAGACGTTTGTATAAGTTAATGAGTTTTAAAATGAATTACTTCATTCGTCCACATTACTCTTTACAGATATCAAGGTACATAATTTTAGACGACAAGTATCAACTGTTATTTTAATTCATAGAAAAGATAGATGTGATACAAGGTAGCGGAAAGATTATTTTATTTGAAGGAACGAGAATGATTGGTCATGTTTAAAATATGGAAAGATCAAATAAACAATGTGTTGTATCCAAAATTAAAAGTAGAGAATAATTTAGCACAAATAACGAGAGAGGGAGTAGAAAAGAAATATGTAAACAAAAAGAAGTTTAGTACACAAAATATTAAACTTTCCCTGTTTTTGCGAAAAAATAGTAAATTTTCTTACCAAACGACTTAATAAAGAAAAATGTAAAATAAATGAAAATTGGGCCATACATTTGTTGACTATCCTCACCTTCTTAGTTTCGTACCGGTGTCCCTAGCTGAGTAAAGCTATGTTGTTATTTTCTGGAAAAAAAAACCTAGCCTCCTCCTCTCCCCTCTCTCCTCTTCCTCCAAAAAAACCCTAATTTTTTCTTCTAGTTTGGGGCTACCATCATCCTTTCGATGGTGGTAAGCCCCCAATTCTTCTTTTTTCTTCTAGGTTTAATTATTTTTGTTATTAATAATATTCCATTCTCTCTCTTTTTGAGAGTTTTCTACCCAATTTTTGGGTTCTTCCTCTCCTTTTATGGGAGTTTGGAGTTTAGTTTTAGTCTCTTCCCACGTGGAAGTTTAAAAATTGGTATGAGAGATTGTTCCTATTGGTTGAAGTTCAAGACCATCAACATCGAAGTATTGGAAATTCGGATGCGGTCAACCTGGTTAAATCAAGAATTTTCTTCCCCAAACTATGTCAGAATGATAGACTTCCCCATCAATAGCTGCGTGATTCAGCAAATACAAGGGGGCTGCGCTGTATTGCTCGATCTGGTTCATTGTAGTTTCTTCGAAGACGAATTTGATTTGATCTTGTGTGATTATATTTTGTTTTTCTTTAATACTTATTGTAGATGCCGTTTGGCCTTCATTTAATGAAATTTCTCTTTCAAAAAAAAAAAAAAAGATGAGTAAAGCTACTACAAACCATAAGTCAAAGTTAGTTCTTTGAGAAAAATGCATAACTATTGAAGTATAATGTTTTACAGTTACCGATCTTGGATCAAATGCCTGCAATGTGTGCTTCAAATTATAAAAAGATCCACAATAGTCATAGCATATTAACATCAAATTGTAAAATATTTTTTAAAAAAATAAAGGGCATTAAGGTATTTCAAGTGGATACCAAACTAGTCAAGAGTTGCTTTATATAATGGAGATACACAAATGTAAGGTTCATTCCCCCCATTTTCAAACATAAACTGATTTTTACCCCTTGGATTATACATAGTGTGCCTTTTTTTCATATCCAATACGACATGTTTATATGCTATCATCTAACATTTTCAATGTTAAGTTTAATTACTTTCTCATTTTACTCCATCTTCCTTATTGGATGTATTTAAGGTGTATCTTTTTCACCTTATTTTTCTTAAACTTCGTTACGCACTCGAACTTCTCAAAACTTGTAGTAATAAGGTGTTGGAATTTATTGGAACTAATATAAACTTTTGAAACTTATTGACTACAACTTACCACAATTCATCAAATCTAGAACTTAATATTAAAAGGTAAAAAGAAGGCATATAGTTATTAAACTTGAAGACACATGACACAAGACAACAATTTTACTTGCATGGAGATTATTAATTTATTATCATGTCGTTCATGGGCAATAATGAAAGACCATTTAATGTACTGAAACAAATTGGTTTATATTTAGGTTGGGTTCAAATTAAAACCCTCTTATAGTGCGAACTATGAGAAACATAACTTTTCACCTAAAAAAGAAGCAATTCCAAGATCTTTCGAGTATAAAGAACATCCTAATTGCAACACCATTCACAAGGAATATTGTAGGAATATGGTATTCCATTTAAGTTTCTTTGTACTGGTAAAAGGATGATACTTGATCCTATAGAGGAATTTAATAATGTTAGTTCAATAAGGACTGATTTTACTTTTATCCATGAGTGAAAAATTCAGGATTTACTAATATATATTATCGGTGGAAGTAAATCAACTTTATTTTAGGAATTGATAATTTGAACTTGTACAAGTGTGGAGAATAATTTTGTTAACCCGATTAGGTTAACCCTGACATTCAATATATATAGGGTTTACAATATAGACCTAAGACTAGTAAAAGTCCTTTCTATCCTTTTACATACAATTTTACTCTAATACACCCCCTCAATCTTTACGGGGTGAAACAACGGATAGATTGGAACGATGTTTAGTAAACAAGTCGGTAGATAGGCCTTTAGTAAAAAATATCGAAGAACCCGAGGCCGAGTAGGAACATGGCGAACCATAAGACCTCCGTTGGCAACCATTTCACGAACAAAATGGTAATCCACATCAATGTGTTTACTTCGATCATGATGCACTTAATTAGCATTGACATAAGTAGCGGAAACATTATCACAATAAAATATCATAGGAAGTCGAAGAAAATAGCCAAGATCAGCAAGTAGTTGCCTGCGCCAAACAGTTTCTGCAGTGGTATAGGCAACAGCCATGTATTCAGCTTCAGTGGAGGATTTGGAAATAGTAGGTTGCTTTTTCCAACGCCAGGAAATCAAATTTTTCCCAAGAAAGACAGCATAACTAGTAGCAGAACGACGAATATCAGGACAACCCCTCCAATCTGCATCATAGTAGGCAATAACAACAGTAGGAGAGCTGCTGCTATGTAAGAACAGACCAAAAGTCAAAGTTCCCTGCAGATATATGAAAATTCTTTTCACAGCATGAAGGTGAGTAGTACGAGGACCATGCATAAACTGAGACACCATATTAACAGCATAAGCAATATCTGGACGAGTCATACTACGATAATTTGTGGGATCAGTAAGAAGTTCTCTGTCTAGAAGCGACAATGTAACTCTAGAAACAACAGGTATGCGAACTGGTTTAACAGTATGAAGATGAAACTTACGAAGTAAATCAGAGACATACTTATTTTGAGACAAAAATAAACCAGATGGAGTACGCACAACCTGAACACCTAAGAAATAATGAAGATCCCCTAAATCTTTCATAGCAAACTGAGAAGAAAGAACAGACGTGAATTTTTGAACAAGTTTAGAGCAACTACCAGTGAAAACAATGTCATCAACATATAAAGGGAGAATAAGGAGATGACCACGAAATTTGATAGTGACCATGGAAGTGTCACAACTGCTGCACTTGAAACCAATAGATAAGAGAAAATTGCTGAAACAAGAAAACCAAGCTCGAGGAGCTTGTTTCAAACCATAAATGGACTTACGAAGACGACAAATATGTGTTGGTTTAGAGGGATGAACAAAACCCGGAGGTTGACGCATGTAAACCTCTTCATGAAGAAAACCATGAAGAAAAGCATTTTTGACATCTAATTGACGAATAGTCCATTTAAAATAAATAACAATAGTGAGAACTAGACGAACCGTAGTAGGCTTAACAACAGGACTAAAGGTTTCAAAGTAATCAATACATGCCTGTTGGTGATTTCCAAAAACAACGAGTCTAGCTTTGAACCGCTCCACAGAACCATCAGAGTTGTATTTAATCCGATAAACCCATTTACAACCAAGTAAATTCTTATCATAGTTGAGAGATACCAACTCCCATGTATTATTTTTAATCAAAGTCATATATTCATCAAGCATAGCTTGATGCCAATGTGAATCTTTAGACGCTTCTTTAAAGTTAGTTGGTTCAGACTCAATAACATCAGTTTTTAAGTTCATTAAAACATGGGGCTTTGACACACCATCTTTTAACCGTGTGACCATAGGATAATGGTTGGAGACAACTGGATTAGAACATGTCACCGGGGAAGAGGGGGGACACAACAGAGCGATGGGGGAATTGGACTTACAAGGCGGCGAGGGGGATGGGGGCGCGCGGACTCCGTGAAGGAGGAGCAAGTAATAGGCCCGACGGTGGGCTCGTGAGGCCCAGCATGCACGGGAGAAGAAGTGGGCAAGCCACGAAGCGCGGATGGCCAACGCTAAGATGGGCCGACCCATCTGGCGCTGGAAGCCCAGCGATGGAATCAGCAGACACGGAAGGGGAGTGGGGGAACCCATTGGGCGCTGGAGACCCCTTGGGCCCAGCAGTGAGCACGGGTGAGGAACCATCTGCCGCTGGACACCCATTGGGCCAGGCGGAGGCAATGGATGGGGAGGGGAGGATGTAGCTACAGCTGGAGACCCATGTGACGGAACGGAGGCACGCGTAACAAGAGGGGTGGACCGGGTAATCGGGGAAACAATCGAAGACACACAAACGCCACTAGTAGGACACCAATCAAAAGTTAAGACCGTAGGCGATGTGTAAGGCACGTTAGACTTAGAACCAACAAGAGTACGATAAGGGAACTTTTGTTCATGAAAAAGAACATGACGACTGATAAAGACTTTGTTGGTAATTGGATCAAGACAACGATAACCTTTATAATCCATGGCATATCCAATAAAAACACAAGGCTTAGATTTAGGTTGAAGTTTATTGATTTTAGAATCCATGAGCAAAGGAAAACACTACAACCAAACTTTTCAAAAAATGATATGAAAGAGGACGAGGAAATAATTTTTCAAAAGGAGAAACACCCCCTAAAATCGAGCTAGGTAACCGATTGATAGTGTAGGTGGCAGTGTATGAAGCATCAACCCAAAATTTAGCAGGTTAATCAGAATGAATAATCATAGTACGAGCCATTTCAATGATATGACGATGTTTGCGCTTTGCAACACCATTTTGAGCTTGAGTATGGGGACAAGACTTTTGAGAAATTATACCATGGCCACGAAAATGTTGAAAAAGAGGGGAATTATCAAATTCCCGACCCTCATCACTTTGGAAAATTTTAATTTTGCAATTAAACAGATTTTCCAGCATCTTTTGAAACACAAGAAATTGAGAATGAGCTTCCGACTTGCGACGTAAAGGATAAATCCATGAATACCGTGAGAAATCATCAACAAAAACAGCATAATATCGATATAACTAATTGGACAAAACAGGAGATTGCCAAAGATCACTGTGAATTTTATATAAAGGATATGGAGAAACATGTTCAACTGGTTCAAAACGTAATCGATGAATTTTTCCTAGCTTACAACCAACACAATCATCATGAAACTTAAAAGTACTTGTGATAGACTTATTTGAACATAAAGATCCTAAAACTCTAGATGAAGTATGACCAAGACGAGCATGCCAAATATCGCCAGACTCCTTATTAGCTAACAAAGCAGGAACAGACAACTCAGTAGTGACAAGAGTTGGTTGAAGTGGATAAACGCCTACTTACTGGCGCCCCGAAGCAGAACCTCCCCCGTTGTCTTGTCCTTAACAGAAACACACAACACAATCATTTTCTTGACACAACTTGTTAACTGATAATAAATTATGTTTCAGATTAGGCACATGACAAACAGAAGACAAAGTAAGAGGACGACTTGAAGTTTTTAATGTCAAATTGCCAATACTTTTAATCGGGAGAGAGGTACCATTTCCAACTACAACAGAACTTGACCCAGTGTAAGGAAGAATAGCAGAAAGCTTACCATCCTGAGGAGTCATGTGGGATGCAGCTCCGGAATCCGGGTACCAGACTGAGTCATTTGTTTCACCACCAACAGACAGTGCATCTAAGACTTGAGTGACACTATCCGGGGCTGAAGGAACAAAGCTGGAGTTGAAATGTTGTAGGCAATAAGTCGTTTGATGACCTGGAAACCAACAAAGACCACAAGTATCGGAAGTAGGGGTAGAGCTTAAATTGCCACTTGACGGATTATTCCCTGCTGAGGACAGACCATTAGTAATAGAATCAATGCAAGGAATACTAGAAAATGACAAGGCATAATATTTAATCATACCATTTTGGCATCCCCGATTAGCATTGTTGTTGTTGTTACCAGAACCACGATTGTTATTTGATTGACCACCATTACCACGATTTTTATTATTGCGACCACCATTGTTACCACCTTTGTTTTTATTTTTCTTCCCTTTATTTCGGCCACTAGAATTGTTCTTAGAAGAGGAAGTACTAGAACCAGATGACTGAACCGCAACTAAGGCATGATGAGAAGAAGAATCCAATCCCTCCTTAGAGCTTTTGATACGTTGCTAATCAAGTAAGAGCTTGGGACGTAAATCATCAAAACTCAAGGGAAACGGATAATGAAGTAAAGTGGTGACAATATAATCATAGTACGTATCACGATCCAAACCAAATAAAGTATATTGAACCAAGTCTTGATTCGAAACAGGACACTGAATTGCAGCTAAAGAATCAACTATAACCTTAATCTCACGCAAATAACCATCCATAGTTTGAGAATCTCCCTTTTCAATGTGAGAAAGACGACCTTTCAATTCCATAGATTGTGGCATACTAGCATGCATACAACGAGTTTGCAAAGGATTCCAAATTTCCACAGAAGTAGATAAATCATGCACGTCAACAAATACATCACGAGATATCGTTGCAAAAATCCAAGATTTGATTTGTTGATCAACACGTAAATATTCATAAAATTGTGCATTAGGAACCGAAACACGATGTTCATCAAACATATAAGCAGGAGGAATTGAAACAGTGCCTTCAACCATACCAATTAATTGATGGGAAAGAAGCAAACAAGTAATCTGCGTTTTCCATAATAAATAATCTTTAGGAGAAGAAATTGTAATAGTTACCAAGTTTGTAAGATTCGGTGCCGATAATTGCGGGAGTATGAAACTCCGAAGGTTGCACAAAAGAAGAGGCCGAATGAACGGCAATCGATGTGGATGAGGCACGAAAACCGAAAACTCGGCCACCGAGCTCGACGCAAGAAAGTCGAAGCTTGGTGGCGCGTCGTATAGGGTGGCGGGCGTGGGCTGTGGCATCGACGGACCCAGCAAGGCATACGAGAGGGAACCAGGACTTATCACGAGATGAAGCGAAGCCATGAGGGTGCTGCACCAAAGAGGAGACAGCGGCGGCAAGAAGTAATTATGTCACGCGTGAGCCGCAACGTGGAGGAAGAAGCAGCAGCAGCAGCAGCGGAAAATGGCGTGGCGGGGGCGGTGTCCATGGTGGAGGACGGTAGACCGAAGGAAGGAAACATGGAGAAGGAAAAAAAAAAAAATTAACCTAGGTTGTGATACCATGTACAAGTGTGGAGAATAATTGTGTTAACCTAATTAGGTTAACCCTGGCATTCAATATATAGGGTTTACATTACAGACATAAGACTAGTAAAAGTTCTTTATTACTCTAATAGAACTATTATGATTGCCTAAATCTACCAAAGAAGATGAAATCACCATCCATAAACTAGACACGAAATCAACCATATGGAAGTTGGATTATAAAAATCGACCATAAAAAACATAGTTTGATAGAAAGGGAAGAAAACGCAAGTAAAGGATCATATTGGTTGCGGTAATACAACAAATTAGAACATATAGAAGAGTAAAATGAAAGCATAAAAGAGATTAAAAAAATTGAGAAAATGTAGTGTTTAAATATGTTGGGCAAAAGTGGAGGAAGAGGGAGGAGGGGCGTAGCTGGTGACATTAGAGAGATCAAATATATTTAAAATGAACATAAGTTCACTAAAATAAAATATCCATATCTATCATATAAAATTTACAATATATAGTTTAAAACATGATAAACCATTCTTTAGGAATCAAAACTTGAATCGATACTTGAACTTTTTAGTACTTACATTATTGGATTTGGTTTTATGAAATCCAAAATATGTTTACACTATGATTATAAAGAATCAAATTTAGTAACTTGCAAATACAATAAATACAACTATAGTTAGATAATAATTCCCATATTTTATAAACTAATTTCGATTAAACAATAATGTAATCACATAATTAAACTAATAATATAATTAGCTTTACATTAAAGCTACTTGAAGATTGGGTTATTACACCTTGAGTTTAGGGAGGAGTGTCGCATATGGCTAAGTCAAAAGGGGGCCCAAAAGTTAAAACAACTGCTTTTGATTCCGATTAAATTATGACACAATTTAGCTAAATTGAGAGCCAAATTATTTCGACCAAAAAAAAATTATATTAACCTGATGTATGTGTTTAATTTAGTGTCAATTTTAGGGATATAATAATGGTAATAATACTAATTATTTAGATAATTCATAGGTCATAATAGTGAAACGCACGGGTTGTAAGGCAGTTTTAAATTATTCTCAATTTAATATCATAAGAATATTATCCATTTAAGTCATTTGTTTCAAGGTCAAAATTTTGATACTATTTTATCTTAATGTCGTGTAATATATTCTCGATTCATTTCTTAGGTATAATTACAAATAAACCTGATGATTAAATGTGTGAGTTCAAGACCCTAAGAAAGCAAAGAAAAAACATTAAAGAATGGAGCGACTCACCTATTCTCATCTGAATAAGTAAATAATCATTCAAGAATTTATTTTATGTTCACGACCATGCTTTAGGAAAGTTCCTCATGAGAGTGATTCATTGATGAATAATAGTTTGAAATTTCCTATTTCAAACGTATATGGATTTACCTTTTATATTTTTAACTTCTAAATCATCAATTATGTAGATCTATGAGCGTGGTTTTTCGCTTTGCTAGAGCTTATAGTAATGTGGGTGCAATCGCAATTAGTCAAGAATTTTTCTACAGAGGATCTCATTTTACAAAGGGATATTTTTACATGAGTTTTATGATCATATATAGCATACACCCACGGTATAAGATCTACATACTTTCCATAATGGGTGAAATAATTAAGCAATATGTTTGGTGCGTGCTTTCAAACAAATATAAATAAATAAATAAATAATAATAATTGAAATATATAATTGGTGAACATAATGAATACAAATTGAAAAATCATATGACCAAAAATATGATGAAAAGCAGAGTAAAAACCTCGAGGAAACAAAGTAAGAGTCAGGGTTTTTAGCGATGAGCAAGGGTTTTGAGCGATTTTCTCTCTAGCCTTCTTCTCTGTTCTTACAGTAGCCATGGCAAGGAAGTCTAAAGCCAAGAAAATAGTTAAGGCAAACCCACAACCTGTTATCCCAGGAGGACCGTCATCTGACTCTCAGGCAAAAAACACAAAAGCGGTAGATGAAATTGTTGGCATAGAGGCACTGAAATTTGAAGATGTTTGCGACCTTGTTCAGCAGGAAATCATGACGCCAAGATCGTCGATTCGATCTTTGCAGCAACAACAACATCTCCAGGCCAATTTCTCTTATTGGTTGGAAATGATTCAAAAATCTAAGACCCAGGAAAACTCCGAAAGAGTTGGAAGAGGTGAAGGTATGATAAATCCACTCCCTATTTTATTTTCGCCACTTGAAAATGGAGGAGATAAAAATGGTATGACTGAGATTAATCATGAAAACCTAGTTAAAATTGATCTTGTTGATATACAACCTGAAATAGAATTATGGACTCATCAATTTATTGTTACATTGTGGGTGCAAATCCACCAATTCATGTAATGGAGGGGTTTATCAGGAGAATATGGAAGGATTATGGTGTTGATAAGGTTGCGATTGTGAAACAAGGGATATATGTGATTAGATTCTTAACTATGGAAAGAAGAGATCAGGTTTTGAATGGGAATCATGTGTTCTTTGATAGTAAGCCGATGGTAATGAAGCCATGGGACCCAAATGTAGATGTTACAAAGGAGGAAATCCGAACATTACCCACTTGGATTCACTTGCACCTGAATTTCAAGTATTGGGGGGAGGGATGTATTAATAAAATTGTTAAGGCGATTGGAAAGCCTATCAAATTGGATAGGGCTACTCAAAAGAGAGATCGATTGCAATATGCAAGAATGATGATAGAAGTGGAATTAGATCAGGAATTTCCTAAGGAAATTTCTTTTCTAAATGAACACAACAATGTGATTAGGGATGGAAATGGATGATGGATCATCCATCATCCGCTTAACCCGGTTTTATTAAGCGGGTGAAAACCCGAAATAAATGGATGAAAAGCGGGTGGCGGGTGAAGCGGGTGGTGGATGCGGGTCGGATGCGGGTGAGATTTTTTTCATCCGTCACCAGATCCATCACCCGCTTAACATCCACCCATCATCCATATTATCAATTACACATGTTTATTTACTTACTTTATAAAAAATTTAGTTGAAAATTTTAATAAATATGTATCTTATGGCATACTTTTTTGTAAAAAATTGTTATATATCTCCTCACCCGCTAACCACCCGACCCACCCGTTCACCCGATGGATGACGGATGGATGGATGCGGGTGATGGTTTATGCGGGTGATGGATGGATGCGGGTGGAACGGATGGATGCGGGTGGCGGATGCGGGTGAAGCTCCACCCACCCCGAACCCGATCCATTTCCATCCCTAAATGTGATTTATGTGAAAGTAGACTATGAATGGAAGCCAGTGCAATGTTCAAGGTGTAAGGGGATAGGACATGAAGAGAGGGACTGTAAGAAGCCTATTGCTAGACAAGAATGGAGACCAAGAGTTGTAAAAATTGCAGCTCAAGAAAAGGGGAAAGTAAAGGATGCCCAGGAGTTTCAGCAAGTGAGGAACCCTGCTAGAAGAACCATGGTGAACTCTTCACCAGCAGATACTTATAACAACTTCCAAATGCTTGAAGAGCCTCTGATTGATGTGATGATTGGACAAATTAACTGCTCCAATAGTGCTGAGAAGGAAGCAGGGGGTGGATAACCCCTTATGGACCATGGATAAAATGGTTATATGGAATGTCAGGGGGGTTAACAAATTCCCGAAGCAAAAGGAGGTGAAAATTTTCCTTAGTAAGCAAGTGGTGGGTCCGGTTAGCCTCCTTAAAACGAAGGTAAAGGCAACCAATATGGGTTGTCTTTATCAAAATGTTTTTTACGGTTGGTGCTTCTCCTCTAATTCTAGTTACCATAAAGGGGGGAGAGAGTTGTTTTAGCTTGGAATCCAAAGAGCTTTCATGTGAACATTTTGACTTGCTCCAGTCAAATGATTCATTGTATGATTGCTCCTATGAGTGGAGTAAAGCCTTTCTTCATGACTTTTATGTATGCGTTTAACTCAAGAAAGGGAGGAAGCTTGGAGTGACTGAAATTTCTTTCTTTGTAAAGTAAGGGCCCTTGGATAGTTCTTTGAGGATTTTAACAAAGATAATGAATCATGATGAAAGAATTGGTGCGGGGGTTAGAATGCATGAGCTAGCTCCTTTAAGGGAATGTATGCAAATCTATGGTTTGCAAGACATGAACAGTCCGGATGCTTCTATACATGGAACAACAAACAATTGGGGGATAGCGAGTTTTTTGCAACTTGGATGGAGTGATGATTAATGATGAATGGCTGCAAGCCTATCCTTCAAATAGCCTACTCATTTCATGCTAGAGGACAATTTGATCATTGTCCCATGGTAATTAATGTTTATCCTAATATTGTGCGGGGCAAACACCCATTCGATACTTCAGGATGTGGAGTGAAGCTTCAAGTTTCAAAACCATAATCTCTTCTGATTGGAATCAGTATGTCCAAGGCACTAGTATGTACAAGGTGGTGTGTAGGCTTAAAGTCATCAAGAACGATCTTAGGAAGTTAAATGTTGAAGGCTTCTCGGATATACAATGTAGAGATATTCAAGCTGCTCAAGATTTGCACGAATGCCAAGTAGCTCTTCATGAGAATCCTTCGATTCAGCTCTTAGCGAAGGAATATGATGTTCTTGGGGAATACAAAAGAGTTCATTCAGTCTACATCTCTTTCTTAGCTCAAAAGGCTAAGGTGAACTGGAGCATAAATGGTGATGAAAATACAGCAATGTTTCACAAGTCTATCAAGGCTAGAAGACTTCACAACACAGTGTATGCTATACATGACAAGGAGGGTGTTTGGAGGGAAAATATTCAGGAGGTAAATACTGCTTTTCTTGACTATTACTTGATGCTCCTTGGTACAAAGATGGAAAATTGGAAATCTGTGTATGATTCTGTGATTGATATGAGTCCTGTGTTGAATAGTGACCACATAAATATCCTGTCTAGACCTTATATAGCAGATGAAGTAATGGTGGCTATGTTTTCCATTCTAGGAGAGAAATCTCCTGGTCCTGATGGCTTTGGGTCTTAATTTTTTAAAGATAATTGGGACATAATTGGGGTTGATATTACTTATGCTGTTTTGGACTTTCTTAACTCAGGGAAGTTATTGAAGGAAATTAATACTACCACTCTGACTCTTATCCCCAAATATGATTTTACAAGCTCTGTAACTGAGTTTATACCTATTGCCTACTGTAACACAACAAATGCATTACAAAAGTCATTTGTAATAGATTGAAACAAATTCTCCCTGATATCATTGTTGAGAATCAAGCGGCCTTTGTTTAGGAAAGATTCATTGTTCATAACATCATGGTCTGTCAGAATCTTATTAGGCAGTATAATAGGAAAAATGCTAAGCCCAGTTGCATCATGAAATTGGGTATGCGAAAGGCTTACGACACAATTGAATGGGAGTTCTTGAGAGAGATGTTGGTTGCTCTAAAATTCCCTAACTCTTTCATCAACTTAATTATGACCTGTGTTACTACTCCAATGTTTACTATCATGGTGAATGGGTCCATGCAGGGTTTCTTTGAGTCTAAAAGAGGATTGAGACAGGGAGACCCAATCTCCCCTCTTTTATTTGTTATTTGCATGGAATATCTTTCTCATTTGATGAGAAAGATTATGGAGAATCCTTATTTTGAATTCCATCCTAGATGCAAACAGCCAAAATTGAATCATATGGCCTTTGCAGATGATGTGATTCTATGTTTGTAAAGGGAATTACCAGGCTGTATATGTGATGCTCCAAGGTTTTAAACTCTTCTCTGAGACTTCAGGGCTGCAGATTAATGAAGAAAAATCTGACTTTTATATTGCTGGTGTCGAAGATGCAATTATTCGAGAGAATTAAAGATGCTCCCGGTTTCCGGACATAGCAAGTTACCATTCAAATATCTAGGGGTGCCGAGTGTGTGCTAGAAAGATCCCCGTAATAAAGCATGTGAGAATATTGTGGAAAGAATGTGCTTGAGAATTAAAATTTGGAGCAGTAGGAATTTATCCTATGCTGCCAGGCTGCAACTCATCAATTATGTGCTCTTAAGTCTTCACATTTATTGTGCCCAAGTGTTCATTATTCCTAAATCAGTTTTGAAAGAGGTGGAAAAAGTTTGTCGTGCTTTCCTTTGGAGTGGTTGTTATTATAGTCAGAAAGCTGGTAATGTAGATTGGGATACAATATGTAATCCTAAGCAGGCTGGGGGATTGGAATTAGAAAAATTCATGTGTGGAACAAAGCTGCCTTAGCCAAGTATGTTTGGGCTTTGGCAACAAAACAGGATAGTTTATGGATCAGATGGGCCCATTTTTTGTATATTAAGGAGGATGAATGGTGGGATTATAATCCCCTTGCTGATAGTAGTTGGTATTGGAGACAATTATGCAAAGTCAAAGAAGAAATCAAGAATTATGTTTCTAAGGATGACTTACATAGCATGACTCAATTCAGTGTGAAAAAGATGTATAATCAGATGATTGGCGAATTAGAGAAAGTTCATTGGGACAGTTATGTTTGGAATAGGCTCTCTATTCCCAAACATAGGATAATTATGTGGTTGGTCATGCATATCAGACTTTGAACAACAGATAGGCTGTTGCAAATTGGTCTGGTTCAATCTAGCCGCTGTTTGTTATGTACAAATGGCTCTGAGTCACACACACTCACTTGTTTTTTGAGTGTAACTATGCTAAGTGCTGTCTGGAGGCTATCCTTCAATGGTTACAAGTCCAGACCTCTCATAGTCGATTCTGAGGCTTATTGCGCAACATTCACAGACATAGAAGAAGCAAATATCAGAAGAATGTGATCACAGCTTGTATTAGTGCTTTGGTTTACAGTATTTGGTGGGCTAGGAATGAAGCATGGTGGAATCATATTGTCTGGCTTCCTACTGTTTTGATTAAAATACTGCAGAAGATGATGATTATACGCTTGCAAGGTGTGAAGCCAAGCAAGATTACACCTAGAGATAGGGATTGGTTAGACCAATTGGTCCGTTGACTTGTATATAGATTGGTGCGACTGGTAGCTCTTGGGGGTCCAACCTAGTTGGTTTGCCAAATCTTTCGGATTTTTTTGGTTTTAAAGTTTTTTTGGTGATATAATATTTTTCTTACTTAGCAAAAAAAAAATACGATGAAAAGTCAAAAGTTGCTTTAAGTGAACGGATCCTTAATTCCCACCATAAAAGTGAAAATAGTATTATGAGACAAAATAAAATAAAAAGTATTAGGATTGCTCTAGACAAAGGAAGTATTAAAAAGTCATGTGGAGAAGATAGTAACCCCTCTTCATAGACTCCTTAAGGAATACTAAATTTAGGGGTAAAATAGCCTCTCGTTTTCCACTGCTCAAAGTTCTCTCGACGCGGGTTTCCAGTTCTTGCTGGTCGCCATGGGCAGACCCCGTGGGTCGAAGAATCCGAAAGCTTTGGGTAAGGGGAAAGCGAAGATGACTGGTCCAACCTCCATTGATGCCAAAAAAACGAAATCCATGGATGAAGTGTTGGGGGTGCGAATGCTAGAAATTCAAGATTCTGGGTCAGAGGAAGAACAAGGTGAGATTCTTTCCCCTAAATCGTCTTTGCTGGCTTTACAACAACAATCTGAGGAAAAACAATTGTTTTCTAGGTGGTTGAATGTATTGAATAGCGAGGCTAAATCTTCTAATCAAGATAAAACTAACCAATCGAATTTAGGGGTTGATAGGAGGGTTTCTTGGGCGAAAGAAATTGAAGGAACTGTTCTCGTTAGTTCATTTCGATCTCGAATTACGGAACAATCCGTTAATGAATCTTTTGTCATACCGAAAATTGAATGGGAGGATATAGAGGAGGAAGTTAATTTCCGGAATTCAGCCATTGTTTGTTACATTTTGGGTGCCAATCCTCCTCAAAATGTAATAGAAGGGTTTTTAGGAGAATTTGGGGGTCGAATGGGCATTGATAAAATTACAATTATAGGCAATGGAATATATATGATTAGATTTTGAAACAGAAGATCGGGGAGAAAATCTTGGCTGGTGAGCTTCTTTTTTTTTATGGAAAACCTGTGATTATTCATGCTTGGAAACCAGATGTGGAATGGAATAAAAAGGATGTCAAACAGGTTCCAATATGGGTTGAGTTGTATGATTTGGACCTAAAATATTGGGGAGAAAAAAGCTTGTCTAAGATTGTGGGTACAATTGGCAAATTCATCGGGGTAGATCGGGTTACTAAGGAGAAAAATAATCCCGAAAGTTGCCGGGGTAATGATTGAGGTTACAATGGATCAACATTTCCCCTGAAACCATTCAATTCGAAATGAAAGAGGAGTGGTAATAGATCGAATGTCTATTATCCTTGGAAACCTATATGTTGTACAAGCCGTAATGGGTATGGACATAGCTCGGTGCATGTGTAAAGCCACAGAGGCCACATAAAGTGAAGAAAGTGTGGGTGGTTAAAGCCACACAGGGAGGGAGGCAGGAACATGCTCAGGAGGTGACTCCAGGGGTGAGTGAGAAAGAATCTGATGACGTTAAATCTGAACAGCAGGATGGTGGTACAAAATCAGCTGAGCCTGTTGTGAGGGGCACTAATGCTTCTGGAAGGCAAAAAAAGGTTGTTGACACACAGCTACAGAACAGATTTGATATTTTAAACACGGCAACAACTGAGGATCTATTTTATGATGTTGGACAACTGAATGGGGATGAGATGCGGGGTTAGGAGGCCCCCGAGGGCCATGGATAAGATCATGTTTTGGAACACCAAGGGGCTAAATAGGAAGGCAAAGCGAGATGGAGGTGAGGAGATTCATTGCTTCTCACGAGACCGCCTTTTTAGTCTCTTGGAAACAAAGGTAAAGATTCCTAATATGGGAAATCTTTACCGAGACTCTATGTCCAGGGTGGTGCTTCACTACTAATAGTAGTGTTCTTGATAGAGGCAGAATCATTATTGCTTGGCTTCCTCAGGCTTTTACAGTTTCAATTGAGTTTGTTTCTGCTCAAATGATTCATTGTATGGTTGATCCAGCTGGTCTTCACCCTAGATTCATGTGTTCTTTCATTTATGGATCTAATGATAGGAAGGAAAGGGAGACTTTATGGGCTGAGTTGGGTAGAGTTAAAACTACTGAGCCATGGGTCATTATGGGAGATTTTAATGTGGTTTTGAACCTTGATGAGAGGATTGGGTCCCCTGTGAGACTTCATGAGGTTCAAGATTTCAGGGAATGTATGTCTGATTGTGATTTGCAGGATATAAAACAAGCTGGGAG
Source organism: Beta corolliflora (assembly GCA_947648045.1). Classification (NCBI taxonomy): domain Eukaryota; kingdom Viridiplantae; phylum Streptophyta; class Magnoliopsida; order Caryophyllales; family Amaranthaceae; genus Beta; species Beta corolliflora. The sequence goes on along the minus strand of CANSZD010003649.1, from coordinate 35,535 downwards.
GTTTTTTACATGGACAAATAAGCAAGAAGGGGAGAATAGGGTGTTTACGAAAATTAATAGAGTTTTGGCTAACAGTGAGTGGATGCAAGTGTTTGATAATGTTGTTGCTACTTTTCTTCCAGAGGGGGAATATGATCACTGCCCTGGGATCATTTATGTGCATAAGGAGGTAGGGGGAAAAAGTCATTTCGTTTTTTTAACATGTGGACCTCAGGGCCAGGGTACATGGAGGTGGTCAATGAGGTTTGGAGCAGACCTGTAGTAGGTTGTAAGATGTACAGAGTCACTCAAAAACTCAAAATGCTAAAAATTGAGTTGAAGAAGTACAATCAGTCTGGCTAATCTGATGTCCAAGCTCAAGCCCAAAGAGCTTACAATCATATGATTGATATGCAAAATCGAATGCATATTCATGTGAAGGATGCCACCGTGATAGCCGCGAAAAAGCGTGCCACCGAAAACTACAAAAGAGCTCAAAATAATTACATTAGTTTCCCGAAACGAAAAACAAAGGAAAGATGGATTGATCGGGGAGATGAAAACACCAAAGTCGTCCATCAATCCATAAAGGCAAGGAGGAACATGAACAAGGTGTATGCAATTCCAGATTGAAATAGGACTTGGATGTATGAAGAAAAAGATGTGCAGGTAGTTGGTCAAGATGTTGCTGAAGCTGTCCTAGACTTTTTTCAAACTCGGTAAATTGTTAAAGGCCGTGAATGTGACCTCCATCACCTTAATCCCCAAGGTGAAAAGTCCTTCCTTATAAGTGAATTCGGACCTATTACTTGTTGTTCAAGAATTTACAAATGCATAACAAAATTACTGTGCAACAAATTAAAACTAGTCTTACACGGGCTAGTGTCGGACAACCTGAGGGAGCCTTTGTTTCTAATAGAAGTATCCTTCACAATATTTTGATTTGTCGGGACATCGTAAAAATGTATGTGCCTAGACAAAAGCAAAAATGTTGCCTCCCGAAAATAGATTTACAAAAAGCCCGTGATACTATCACTGGGAATTTTGGAAGACCTTATGATTGCATTGAGATTCCCTAGGAAATTTGTGAGTCTCATTATGGTCCCGTGTGAAAAGCCCCACATTTACTCTGCTGTTGAATGGAAGTCCTACAGGGTTCTTGAATCCTCGAGGGGGCATAAGGCAAGGGGACCCCATGTCCCCTCTCCTCGTTTGTCTTTGGCATGGATTATTTCTCAAGGATTATGTCCTACATTGGGAAACAAGTTGAGTTTGCTTTTCATCCAAGATGTCAATCTATGGCCCTTAATCATCTTTGTTTTGCGGATGATGTGGTGTTATTTTGCAAGGGGGACTACAAATCCGTTTATATATGCTACACAAGGGATTAATTACTTTGCTTTGCAACTTCGGTTTGAAAGCTAGCCCCGCTAAATCGAGTTTTATAGGCGTGGCCCTAACCGAGAGTGAGAAGAGGAGGATACAAGATTGTTCCGGTTTCAAGAATGGAAACCTTCCGTTCAAGTACTTGGGAGTGCCCATTAGTACAAGGAAGTTATCTCGCTGCCGACCGTGAACTTCGATTGAAAAGATGGTGATCAAGATTAGGGTCTGGAGCTCTAGGCACATATCATTTGCAGGAAGAAGAACCTTAGTGAATGTTGTATTACTTATTATATGTGTCTATTGGTCACATATATTCCTTACGCCAAAAGTCGTCCCTAAAAGCGGATTAATTCAATCATGTAGATCTTTCTTATGGATCGGTGTTTGTAACGGTCCAAGACCAGGCTATGTTAGGCGGGAGGACACTTACAAACCAAGAAGTCATGGGGGCCTTGGATTTAGGTCTTTGTTGCACTAGAATAAAGCTATTGTGGGGAAACATATTTGGGCTATTTCTATGAAGGCTGGTAACTTATGGGTTAAGTGGATACATGATAGATACATCAAAGATGGTGCATGGAGCACCTTTTGTGCTCCTGGCAAACCGCAAGTCAGCGTGAAACACATATGTAAAGTTAAGCAGATGCTCATTGGAGCTTGTGGCTCTGACTGGCTCACTAAGCCTAACTACTGTACTGCTGAAACGTACAAGAAGCTCTTGGATCCTGGTGTGAAGACTGATTGGTGGAACGCCATATGGAATCAACATAATATTCCAAAGTTCAGTTTTGTAGCTTGGTTAGCTATGCTGAACAGATTAAAACTAGAGCAAGATTAGCTAAGGTGGGGATTTGTCCAAGTAATCAATGCTTGTTGTGTGAAAATGGTATTGAAGATAATACACACTTATTTTTCACGTGTCAATTCAGCCAGCAATGTCTAAGGAAGATCAAGAGTTGGCTGGGAATTAATGTTGTGACTCTGTCTTTCCCCCAGCTTATTGGTTGGATGAAAAGAAGATTCAAAAGCAGCAAGTTCAGGAAACAAGTTTGTTTAGCAGGTATTATAGCAACTGTATATAAGGTATGGCAAGAGAGGAACAATGCGTTATGGAATCAACAAATTCATACAGTTGATAGGGTTGTAAAGGATATCAAAGATATAGTGATGTATAGGGTGAAATGTAGACTCCCTCTTAGAATGACAGAGAGTGATACTCAATGGTTGTATAGATTGTGAGTTTGTGATGTGGGGAGTTGTGCTGTAATGGCCAACGTTAGTTTGTTTTGTCTTGTCTGAGCTCAATATAATTACTTTCTTTACCAAAAAAAATAAGTATTAAAAATCAACTTACATTAATTTTTAACGTACAAGACTATAAAAAAAGTAAATACAACTGATATAGTCATCCCAAACTGAAGTAATTAATTCAACTCATAATTTAAGGTATGAAAATTAGATATTTGTGAGGTATCCTTTTCCCCTTTCTCCACCATAAATTGATAATATTTATAAGGTACCAAAATTATATAATTTCTTTAGGGAACCCATAATATAACATTATTAGCTTTTTGTTAGTCATGAAATATTTACCTGTCATATACTACAGTCTACTAGATTGCCTAGAGGCCAAAACCTCCACTACCAATTTGAGTGGTACAGAAAAGTTACTATCACTGTTTGTAATATATAATAGAGGCTAAGAACATAAGTATCTATGTTCGCATCACCACTAACAAATCAGGATGAAAAATCTTACATAATAAGGTTAACCCCAATCATAGGTGCTAGAAGTTATAACATCAGATGTATACAACAAACTATAAACAGGGAATTATGGAACATGAAAAGTAAAGCGTAGTAATAATAATGTTAAGTTTATAGGAGGGAGGAAACAATAAGAGTTTATATTATAGATGTGTGTTCCATAATGAACAATGAGTATAATATATATAGGAGTACAAAGGGACTCCTACTAGGTAATTATCTCTAAAAGATATCTTATTCTAATCTTAATCAAATACTTATTGGAAATATTCATAACATAATATATTCCTAAATAATAATATATCCTAAAGATATTATCATATCTTTATGATACCCTAATATTCCTAATACCCTCCCGCAATCGTAATGGCAGTAACACGAACGTTACGATTGGAGAAATAAAAAAAACATTGAAGTCAAGATCAAACAAATATATTGAACGGGAACATCATTCTTTTTGAACCCGCAAATTGCTTCTTCTTCTTGATGAGAACGCCAATCTTTTCGAACTCACCAAATACTTTAACAAAACCGGACGTCATTCTTTTCGTACCCGTAGTGTTTAGGCTTTTCTTGAGCAAATCACGCTCACAACAGATTTGAGCAAATCACGCTCACAACAGATATTAACTTTTCTTGAGCAAAGTCGAGCTCCAATCAAATATAACATTACAACGAGAACGTCTCTTCTTCTCGAACTCGTCGTATTTTGGTTTTTCCTGAGCACAACCGTGCTCCAATCAAATATTGGTTTTTCAGAGCAAACCACACTCAAATCAGTTAAAAACCTTGTCTCACGGCACAAGGAGAACCAATATTCCTTGTCTCACGACACAATGAGAGCCGAAGTGCCAATCCATCCGAGATCGAGAATCTAGTCGCGGAATAATGAACCCTTCAAGAACAGTAGAAGGGGGCTCAAATACATTTGGATATTGCCCCACACAAAGTCGCCAATTAGGTAGCACAACTAATTGGCAGGTGGAAACAAGGATCGAATTAATGGATTGGAGGTTTTTTTTTTTTTGAATTAAAATATAATGTTGAACTAGGATGAAGACAAATTGACTTTATTAGGAATTTACCACATCGACTCATAGTAGGAGTCTTCGTGGGTTGAAGAGAAACCCAAACAATCGAGTTAAGCGGAAGTGTGCTAAGATACCCCGCCAGCGAGACATTACGGGATCAATGCCCACCGGTAGGAAAAAATAAAATGTGTTTTGGGCCCTCGAAATCGTAAGGCTCCGATACCATGTTAAGTTTATAGGAGGGAGGAAACAATAAGAGTTTATATTATAGATGTGGGTTCCATAATGAACAATGAGTACAATATATATAGGAGTACAAAGGGACTCCTACTAGGTAATTATCTCTAAAAGGTATCTTATTCTAATCTTAATCAAATACTTATTGGAAATATTCATAACATAATATATTCCTAAATAATAATATATCCTAAAGATATTATCATATCTTTATGATACCCTAATATTCCTAATAAATAACATGCAATTCAAATCACTTTGCCAGAAAGAAAAACCTCATTAATTTTTACCATTTTATCAATTATTTCTAAGCCCTTGTTCAGTTAGTCTGAACTTTCTCTTTGTATTATTTTGTTATGGAAGAGTATACAACTTGGAAAAGTATAAAATTGAGGTCAAACACGGATGAGTAATATCAGATAGGATTTTTTAAATACAAAAAAGAAGCAAATATTCGAAGCTACGTTTGGTTGGGTGTAGAATATTTTCGGTGGAAAACAATTTTCATGGAAAACAATTTACAATGGAAAACACAATTCCAAAACTAGTTTTCTATTGTTTGGTTCCATGTAAGAAAAATGCTAAAATGAAAGGAAAATGAAAGGGGAAGTAAAGAGGTAGTGAAAGGAGTGTACAAGAGAGATAAGGAAAAGGAAGGAAAATAGTTTTCCCTTCATTTTGAAGGAAAAATGGTTTTCCATCATTGTGAGATTAATTTTACTCCAAGGGAAAATGGTTTTTAAACTCCTTTGCAAACCAAACAATGTAAAATTGAAAATAGATGAAAATAGCTTTCCAGGAAATATTTTACGCCCTATTGGTAGCCTCAATTATGGAGCCATAAATTAAACCATTTAAATTTGAAAATTACTAAAATCCAGATGAAATAGCAATAATCCAGCAATTAGATAAGAAAAATCCATCAGTAACAAACATGAACTGAAATATTATCATAAATTAGCAAAACTTATAACGAATAGTAGCAACTAGCAAATACAAACATAGTTCGATCAAACCGTTACAAACTTGAAAAGTTAGGGTTTCTTCAATTGAGAAAAACCTAAAAACTAATCCAAAAAACGAAAAAGAAACTCAAATATTTGAGCATGAAAGTTAACAATCAATCCTTAATTACTCAAATCGAATAAATCTAAATTTAATTTTCCTCCCAAGCACAAATCTAACCCATTTAATAAAACGATGCTAATAAGTGTTGCCTTTATATAATTAAATGCAACATTCCTAAAAAAGTGTTGCATTAGGGTAGAGTAAGCAACAGTTTTATTAAAAGTGTTGCAATGAAAAATATGTTGGTAGCAAATGCAACATAAGATAAAAGTGTTGCACACAAAATGTTGCATTAGGTTTGTTTTGTAGTAGTGTCAAGATTCAAATTTTTGTAGTCACTCCTTTAAATTGTACAATTTGCCAAAATTCCCTTGGGATCTAATGGGTGGTGGATAGTGGGTGAATTGGTGCAGTGTAGGATGGTGCAAGACAACAAGAGAGAAAGAGGGTGAGCGTAGGCTGTGGAAAATTTGGAGCGGAAATGGTACAAATTTTGGTTTTATTAGGGGCCGACAAAAGTTGATCCAACCCGACAACCCGAAACCCGACCCGTGATAAGCGGGTTAGGGTTTGGCATTTTTGACCTACTTAAGTAAATGGGTTGACACGATTGACCCATTTAATTAAACGGGTTAAGTTCAGGTTGACATTTCCGACCTGAAAATGACCTGCTTTAACCATATTAACTTAAACATATAGCAAATTCTCGAAAAAAAATTATTGATAAATCTAAAATTTGGTTAAAAAAAAGTAAAATATCGCTAAAATAGGTGATAATTATTCCAAGAAACTCTAAACATGCACATTTTCAATAGTGAACTTGCTCATTTAACTTTTTAAGAAAATAATTACTTTTCAATATAATGATAATTATGTTTAAATGGGTTAAACAAGTTATATGGGTAACCCTTTTATTAATTGGGTCGGGTCGAGTCGAGTTTTTCAATCTTGTTTATTAAATAGGTTAAGTTTGGGTTGAGGGATTTTTGACCCATTTATTATCGACCCGAACACGAACCCAACCCAACCCAACCCGAACTGATTGTCGGCCCTAGATTTTATCTGAGCCTCTTAGTGAAGCAATAGGTAGAGCTGATAGCTTTTTAGTCGACTCTTTTTAAAACAAGGTGGGTCACGTCTTCTACCACAATATTAACTACATTATTCATTGAATGCACGGGTCGTAAACCAGTATAAAAATATTGTTAATACACAATATGATTATAAAAAATTTAAATCACAAGCTTAGATTCACACCATGATTGTAGGATAAACATACTAAAATCTTAAATTTATAAAACAAAAAACTTCCATGGTAATTACAATCACTGTAGGCATGATTAATTGAAGCATTTAAGCATAAATATAAATCACAAGTTTTTTTTTTTTTTGAGGAGAAATTTTAAATCACAAGTTAATATTCACCACCATGATTTTAGGAGAATCGTCTTAAAATCTTCCATTTAAAACAACAAACTTCCCGTGCAGTTTGTCTTTGGTCAAAAACCTAGTTGTTTAATATTTAATAAGACGATAGCATGTGCATCCCCTCAAAGGAAAAAAAAAAACACAATAGCATGTACTCTAATTAATCGCATTATTTTATTACTCGAATTTCAAAGAACAAAAGAAATAAAAGTTAATGAATTACAGGGCCTCCAAATAAGATGATACGCCCCCCATATTGGGCCAGTATATCCAGAGTCAATAACTCGATATCTTAAATTACAATTTTGGTACTTCAATGTATTATTAGGGGGTCAATTTCATGGTAGCCTCCATCAATAAGCTTAGTAAGGGAATAAAATGCTGAAGATTTTGTATCATAAGTAGGTTCATCCCCAGACCCCATTTCTGGAGGGGTCTCGGTACTTTTGGATAATAAACTTCTCCTCCCCATTCAACTTGATTTGCTTTGGCAGCTAAGGTTCTGAAAAGGCTTTTTAGGCCAATATCCGATACCATACTTGTCATCCCCGATCGACAACCACCAATTTCCATCGTCTTTATTCTGCATGGTTTAAAACATTCGATGTTATCACTTCAAATGTTTTTCTACAAGACTACAACAATTGTAATGTTTTAACTATATTGTAACAAATAAATGCTAACAAGATACATTCCATAACAAACAAACGCTTAGTTACGGTCGGTGGCAGAATCCACTTAAATTTATGAATGGTGGAGTCGATGCGACTACGGCCATATAATTATCCAATCCATGATTTTTTTTTTAAAACTACATCAAATAAAATTATTTCATGACTAATAATAGTTCATATTACAATAAAATAGTACCTAAAACATTGTTACAGATTGTTACCGACGAGTTTTCATGTTTTGATACAATTGTTCTCGGCAATTTATGAATTTTGTTCATTGGTTTGAGTAGGGGGAGGATTTTGTATACAAGGAGAATTTACACTTTACAGCGGGTATTGTTGTTGTTTTAGTAAAAAAAACTTGAGATATTCGGTTACGTTTTCTTTAAAGTAGCAGTTTTACCTTAGTTGGTCCACATATAATCAATAGTGCTTAGCAAAATATTTTATTTGTGAAAGGATATCTCAACGTTAGTACGAGAAAAGAAAGGGAAAAAAAGAGATGCTTAAAATGGCATAAATTTTTTTTTCGAGATCTAGACATTTTCACTTTCTTTTATGGAATTTGTCATAATAGAATTTAATACATTTTCGAAAAAATTGGCTGATGATTTTCAACTATATTGAAGTAAAATTGGAGATAAATTATCCATCTAGTTTTATTACCTTGTCAATTGAAAGCCTCCAACCATACTGCTGTCCACCTCTTTCAGATACTTTATCTGGTACTTGGCCTATAGCCACATCCTTTCCAACGTGTACAAAGCCAGGGCATTCAAGGTTGTAACATCCACTCTCACCAGCCTATAATATTACGTAATTCTGAAAATAAGATCTATTATCGACTTCTATATATAAACATTGTGAAATAGAAAAATTCCATATATGTACTATATATATATATATACCAAATTAACAGGTACTTGGACAGTGGACTAGTACTAGTATCAAAAAAGCCTTACCACAAAACGTATGTATAGGTGAGTTTTGTTGTCTTTGAAAAGACCTTCATTAACCTGGGAAGCAAATTACATATATACATAAATCGCAAAATTCAATATACTTTATTTGATAGGTCTCCTTAAGTTGAGCAACATCCGAGATCGACAATATAAAAAAAAAAAGATTTTAATTCGCCTTATCTATCTAAAAAGATTTTAAACAATGTAACTTTTATACTATGAACATATCTTTGTTTACCTTTTTGTTTATTTATACGAATTACACTATACATTACTAGTAACTTTTAGACGACATTCATTTTTTTTTTTGATCCATATGAGCCACGAAGGCAGTACAAATTACAAAGAAGGGGGAGGGGGGATTCGAACCTGTGACCTATCGTTCACAGTACCCCAATCTTAACCACTGGGCCAAGACATCCTTGGTAGACGACATTCATTGAATGCATTGGATGAAATTGGTATCTCTAGTACGTGTAACTTTCTTACCTCAATCTTTTATCATCAATTACTCTTTTTTTTTGCTATTAGCTAGTTGTTGCATTTTAATTCTTTAATTTTTGAGCATTGATAATGTTGTTTCTTGTATACAAAAAAGGAGTTTGTGGATTCCTGTGTCTCTTGATCGCATATATCTTACTTGCTGTGATTCTGGAGTAATTGTTCGACTGATTATTTACGGAAAAAATCCACACAGAAAAAATTCATCTTTACGATATATATACTTACTGGAAAATTGGAAAATATTTCAAGTATGATTGTTCTATGGGATTTTCTAGATAATATTTGTTTCATATAGGCTAAAGAATCAAGGTTGGCCTATAATTGGTTGGAGTCCCTCCTTCCACCCTTTCGACAAGGGTTTGATTATTTCCCTTTACAAAGTGGGATATCTAATTTCTTCCCCACTTACAAGGATCTTCATCTTACTCTAAAAAAATTATGTTCTTAGACACTTAATAAGGATAACTTGATTCCGTATAATGATACAATATCGGAAAATTAAATCTTTTCAAATTTCATATTAACTAATAATGTATACTTATAATATACATTTTTGGGGTTTTTCTCCTTGGTGTCCATGATACCTAAAAGTAAATAGTTTTTTTCCAGATTTATCTTTTTTAATTTACACTATCGGAATAAAATCATACTTATAGCTTAACTTATGTTTGTAGACACATATATTGACAAAGAATTAATAGAGTAGGGTTAATTACCATCCATCCTGCTTCAATGCTATCATCACCATTCCCAAGTCTCATTCTTGCTGCAGTCCATTGGAAACTTAATGTAGCAGGGTTATATATGCTAACAGAACCACTTGCTCCTAAGTAAGTTGAGCTCGGATCATTCGTTCGAACAATGGCATACTGGGAAGATAAAAAAATTCAGTTATATACAAACAACTAGTTGAATTATGTAACTTTTGAAATATCTGAAAAATGTCTTCACGCCTACAAGGTATAGAAAAAATTCTTACACAATGGTCAGTTTCTCCAGGATCACCTTGGGGTTCTAATCCCTGTATATATACACATGCAATAGTTAGCTTTATTTTTAATTTCATTCGCAACGACAACAACAAAGCCACATAATATGCTAACTAGTATCAAATCCCATCGTTTTTACAGTCCCAAAACACATATTGACTAGTAATGAATCTAGAAAAAAAAAAGGTAGTCGAACAATCAAAAAAACACGAACTCCAATATTAGAAAAAGTGAAATTCCTTTAAAAAAAAAAAACGGGGATTTTGTGAATGGATTGGAAATCCACTTACCGCATCTAATGTTCGACTTGCCTCAATGTTAAAACAGCACAAAAATAGTAGACATGTAACAAGACATCCATTAGCTGCCATTCTAGGTTCTAGAACTAAGTAGTTCGTGATGGGTAGTATTAGCATTTTTTTGAAGTATTTATACTGGTGCAAATAAATAGTCAATTTACTCTACAATGAATGAGATACCTTGTGTGATCCGTTTCGGTGAGGAAGGGTGATGATTTCCTAAATTGTGTTGTGCGAATGAAATCATTCAGATCCTCTGTGTTATCATTCCAATCAATTCTGTGGTACTACGAACTAGAGGATATGATTTTGTATTAAATTGATTTGATTCTTTAGCCAATTTAGCTTATTTTTATCTTACAAGAACATGCATGAGTAATCTAGAAAATATATATGGAGGGTTTTATATATATATATATATATAGGAATTGGATCTTGTGAAAACCACTCTTAGGCTGAAAACTGAAAACATGAGATCTGAGCCGTCCGATCTCACTTGGTTTTATTAGCCGTTCGATCTTGTTTGGTCATCTGGAACTACTAGAAGGTAGAGGCACATGACTTTCTCTCTCTTACCCCTCCTCTCTCAAAAGCGATTTTCTCTCTCCTACCTTCTCACCAGCGTTCTCTCACCGGCGTTCGCAGCTACCACTTTTACCGGCGATTTTCTCTCTCCTACCTTCTCTGAAACGTGATTATCTCCTTTTATGATTCGAAATTTTTGTAAGATTTCGATTAATTTTTCTTTTCTTTGTTCATATTACTCATTCTTCGAACTTGCTAATTGCTATTTTCAGCTTAAATTTTTCTCAAATTTGCTTTAGTTGTTTGAAAAATTGTTTGTGTTTCGCAATTTTAGGTTTAATTTCTTGAATTCGCTATTTTCAGCTCAATTGATGCTCAATTCTGGTCTAGTAGTTTGAGAAATTGCTTGTGTTTTGAATTTTTATGTTTAATTTCTTGAATTCGCTATTTTCAGCTCAATTCTGGTATAGTAGTTTGAGAAATTGCTTGTGTTTCAAATTTTTAGGCTTAATTTATGTAATTAGGCTACATTTCTGTATTTGTTTTTAGGCGAATGAAGAGAAAACGGTTCGGAAATTTGCTGGAAAGAAGACTATTACGATGTTGAAGATTTAATGTTAGTGGCAGTGTTTTTTTTTCTTCATTTTCTTGCTTTTTTTTTTAGGATTTCCACAATGTTATGGTGTAGTATAATCTGCATTTTATTAGTTTCCCAAGTACTGTTATTAGTTGTTGTTTCAAAGCTATATGCTACCCTCTCTATATAACATATCTTTGGCGAATTTCATACAAACCTATTAGCTCAATTGATAGAGCATTGAGTAATAGCCCTGCTTATTATGGCTGCATTACACATATGATATCTTTGTCTACTTACTGCAAGTTTTTATACTCTCAAAGCCCTGCTTTTCTTTTTTTTTATTTGTTTTGTGGTGTTAACTCTTAAACTTGTTGGTGACGTTTTGTTTTATTTGTTGTTGCATTACCAAAGATAGAAGGAGCAATTCACTGAGTCATGTATGCTTCTGAGCTGGATCTAATGATGCCTATGCATGTCTTTTCTTTCTATCCAGCATCAAACTTGTGAGAAAATGTTTGTTGCATGTCATGTTCATTTTGTTCAAGTTTAGGCATCTGGATTGTTTTGAGAACTTTATGACCATGATATAGTCAATTAATAATGATGCACTTGGGTATATATATTATTGCCTTTTGTCTTCACATATGAATATGCTTTGTAAACTCATTAGACTTTAGAGATACTTTTTTTATTTTGTTCGATGTTTATTGCTTTGGTGTACTGATCATAGCTTCATCAATCATTGTTAGGTTGTGGTGCGAGTTGCATTGCATGATGGAAGACTTGACTTGTGCTTCTACCGAGTTATGAATTTGATATGCAATTACTTTTTGATGTTGTTTACTTTTGAATTTTGATTATAGTTGGTATATCTTGGCTTGGTTTGTCACGCCTTGTGGTGTATCTCTGTCTAGTCGTCCTTCTCTTAGCTCTGCTTTCTTTTATACTGTGACATATTTTACATTTATGCCTTCAATTAATTATTATTTTCTACTGTCTGGATGGTGTTTGCAGGTATATTCTTTGATAAATATGGAGAATATTATGAAGACATGAGAGAATTCCAGCAATATCTTCCTAACCTGCTAAAGCCTTGGGGTATCTACTCATTCTTCAATGGTCTTTGTGGAAATAATGTCTTTTTCCATGTTGTGTACTGCAATTTAGTTTCGTTGGAACTCGAAAACTTGGGTTATACTACACAGTTAATTCCATTGCCAGTCAAGGATTATCTAGCGGAAGATGTCCGGGAAGGTGTACGACAATAATACTAACAGATTTGGATACGTATTACCTTCCGATAGTCAATACAAGGACCGTCATGGTTGTTTTACATGGTTAACATTTATTTAAGTTGTCTATTAGGATGCAAAGTGAGGCTTTATTTTAGGAAGTAGAATAGTTGCTGTAGTTTTTGTGAAAAAATAAATTGTGACCGTTCTTATGATTGGAGGGAGCATCGAATGAATTAAGTTTGAATAAACCATGAGTTGCTCATGTTATCTAATTAGTTATCCTTATTAGTCTATAATATATGGGTAACTTTCAGCTTCATATGGGCGACTAATAATGATTAATGAGTAACTATTTAAAGAAATCTCTATTTTGTGGACCTTAATAATGTTTTCTATTTTAATATTAACTTTTCATTTCAATTTTTGTTGCCAATACTACTAAGTAGTTCAACTTTGACTAAAAATTGGAACATTTTGACAAAACAAAAACTAACTCAATTTGAAATTTTTAGCCGGAGAAGGATAACTAAAACGGGGTTAGGACTAACTTTCACACAAATATCGTAACTTTTGACAAATGTAAGACTACTTTGTAAGATCAATCTCATAATTGGAACATGGACCTCCTAATACTAAATTCTGAGAGAGCCATAGACTTATTTTTTGTGGACCTTGAAAGAGTAACTAAATTTTTGGGGTAACTTTCCAGCTTAATATGGGAAACTAATATTACATAATGGGAAACTTTTGATGATAAAGTGTAATATAGCAACAAAACAACAACTAAATCAACTTGTATATTTTAGAGAAATGAGAGTAACAACTACTCGCCTTTGTATCATCTTCGACCTACAACAAGAGATTCTAAAGTTTCGGTCTCCTCATCCGACAAAACAATTACATCAACAACTTTCTTGTTGGTAGTACCAAGAATGTCCAAATCGTGCACCAAGACTCAACAAGCGGAAGTTGACCTCTTCCGTTGTGACCGATCTTATGGTTGGAGGGAGCATTAATTGAATGAATTAAGTTTGAATAACCATGAGTTGCTTATGTTATCTAATTAGTTATCCTTATCAATCTATAATATATGGGTAACTTTCCAACTTCATATGGGTATCTAATAATGATTAATGGGTAACTATTTACAGAAATCTCTATTTTGTGGGCCTTAATAATGTTATCTATTTTAATATTAATAATGTTATCTATTTTGTTGCCAATACTACTAAATAGTTCACTTTTGACTAAAAAATTGTAATACTTTGACAAAACAGAAATTCAAATTGTACCTTTTATCTTGAGAAGGGGTAACTAAAACATAATCCTTAAGTTATCTATTACCTAATCATGTCAATGTAATGTATGCTTTTTCAAAGTTCAAATATATCTTATGGTCATTTTTCACCTTGATGAGCTTATAAGTTACCCATATTTCCTTAATAGTTTACCTTTTGTATTTTCATCACTAGTTAAGTATATAAAATCATTTGTTGCTCAAATTATCTTATTAATTACCCTTATCAATCTATAAGTTATCCTTTGTCTAATCACGTCAAGATAAAGTGTGTTATTGTTTTCAAAGTTCAAATTTATATGTATATTTGTGTTCATTTATTACCTTTGAGCTTATAAGTTGCCCCTATTTCTTTAGTAGTTTACTTTTGTATCGTAATTACTTGTTAAGTATATAAAACCGTTAGTTCCTCATATTATCTTATTAGTTACCCTTATCATATCATAAGTTATTTGTCTAATCATGTTCAAGTAATGTATGATATTATTAGGGGGTGGTGTCCTAATCTTTTGGTTGTTTATAATAATGTTGGAGGGGGGTAGTCTCCCCCCGCACATGACCCTGCCGAGCCCAAACATTAGTTGATATCATTAGTTGCTCATATTATGTTTTTTAGGAGAAAAGTGGAGAAATTTTTACATCAAGTCAATTTTCGCCAAAACTAACACACTTTGGGGAAAACGAATCAAACCAAAACAGTTTTAATATCCATACAAATGTTCCATAGCAATCAAATTGGCAATGGTATTTCCAACTCTTTTAACATGAACGATAGATTAAGCATTAAAAGAAGGCCGAGCTCTCTTCATCGCTTCATAGAATAAGTAGATCAAGGCATATCCCACATCATTACTTGTAACATGCTTCTCTACTTGTTCCCAATCACTCTCCATGATGACATTATGTAGACGCAATCATCCCGCCACTAGAACCCCAAATCTCAAACCCGCAACTTCAACCATAAAAGGATTCCAACAAAAGCTTTTCCTACATACAATCATCCCCACAATTTCTCCTTGGGAATTTCTAGCCACAACACCCAAACCAACACCACCATTGTTCATCACATGCGCATCTACATCGACTTTAAAACCACCATCGTAGGGAGTAGTCCACCTTGCGTTATGATGCAAAGACCACCACCGTGACTTGGGCCAAACACATGCTTTGCATACACCAAATCATCATGGACCAAAGAGGGGCAATTAAAACTAGATGAATCTAGAGAGTGGAGGTGAACAATGGAAGTGATAATATTACAAGAATACCTCTGACAGAGTAATCAAATGCATGGATGATCGTATAAGTGGAGCATAAGCTTTCCATCACACGCCTGCATCCAACACTAGAGCTAATTGTGTTGCAACAGTCTTCATCATCTCATTATGCTCATCAAACCTCACAAAAATTTCAAGAAAAACAAAGAAATTTGAAAAAAGCAAAGACAGCAGAGTATGATATTATACATTTGAAACTTTCCTCACAAGCATGAAATCTATTGGTTACTCTTATGCATATAAACTTTATCTCTTTTCCACATCTCATCAACTAAATTGCGAACTTCTTAGATATAACAAGAGAGTTCGTAACCGAACTCAAGAACTTCATAAAAATGGAACTAGCGGATGGCCACACCTAACAAACCATTTTACCCATCCATTACTAATATTCGGTAATAAGACAAATAATATGTCCTATAAAGACACAAAAATGGAGCAAATTTATACTTGTCAATGCTAAAGCTTACTAGTTACCCATATTATGGGGCCTACACTTAGTTACACATTAGTGGTTTGTTAGTTACCCATATTAAGGTGAAAGTTACCTAAAAGTAAAATTTTCCCAAATTAAGTACATTACATAACTATATTATTCATAACCAAAATTGTCGTCGGGATGTCTCTCTCGTTACTCAAATATAGATTTATGCAAATACAACACGAAAAGGATGAAAACAAGTTGTACACACATAATCAAAGTCGCTGAAATTACTCAAATTAATATATTGCACATAAATATTCGGTGAAATCTCTACCAGGTTCCATTGAAAGGAAAAAACTAATCCACGAAAGTTGATAATTAAAAAGGAGGAAGAAAATAATCCATGGCCAACAATGAATGCGTAAAAATCGAAAATACCTTTATTCCGCCTTTCGTCCCGATCAATAGCTTCGCATCTTCAACAATCTTCAACCAAATTACATGATTTCGAAATTAAGAGCAATCGAAAAATTAGGTATTTCGATAGCTAGGGATTTCGAAAACTAAAAATTGGAGATAGCAAGTTAAATATGCTCCTTTGAATCTCGACTAACATGAATCGATGATTTTGAATATAAATCTTTTGATTTTTCTTCGTCAGTATCGATATTTCACGAGGTGATTTTGGGATTTTCTAGAGAGAGAGAAGCGTGTTATGCTTTTGAAAAAAGAAAGAAAAAAGACTTACTTTCATCGACAATGGACAAAATTAAAAACAAGAATTATCGCCGCAAGATCTTGGTTCGTGCAATCCGACTGGCTCGTTTTCGGTCTCATGTTTGTCTGCTTTTACGTATCCGCCACATCCTCTATATATATATATATATATATATATATATATAAAGGAAGGGGGGAGCTATGGTGTCCCCTTTGAAGAGACTATTTTACCCCTTCCCTTTCTAAATTACAAAACCAATTTCAACCAAAGCTAGGCTTCAAAAAAACGCCGTAAATCCAACTATAACAATCAATCACAAGTCAACTCAAATCAATATAATTGCATAATTCACGTTATACAAATCACTCAAATGATGAAACTTTACAAAAAACAAGAAAATTCAATTACAAACAATAACCCATTAGCAATTACATACTCCGTTCTCAAGAACCATTTACAAGTACATATTCGAAAAATTACCAATACACTACAACGTCAATACACATTACAAACTAAGAAAAACATACGATTTCGACAGGGAGATCACACATTTGTCCATTGGCGATTTGCGAACTTCTAAAAGGTACATAATTCTTTTTAATCTTGCAAATTATTTCAAAATTAGTTGAAAAAAAACTAGCAACCTCTTATATTCGAATTACATGAATAATTTAAATCCGTATTGTATGGTATAAATTTCAAAATAATTATTAAAAAATCAAGGCAGGTTTGTAACAAAAAAGGCATTATTAAATATAAATCAATTTCAAATAAAATAACAATGACATAAAAAATCAAACTAAAAATTAAATTTTATTAATTTGCAAAAACAAATAGTGAAATTGAAAACCCATGAAAACGATTGATTTTACTGAAATTTCTTATAAATAATTTAAAACCCGAAAAAGGAGTAGAAAGAAGTATGAATAATTAAAATCCATAAAAGGAGTAGAAGAAGTCTTAAAAAAACAAAGGAAAGAAAAAGAAAAAGTGGATGATTTAAGAACTTTAACCAAAAATTTCTTAAGAAAACCATCTTCACAAATAAAAGTTCAAAAAAAATGTGACCTGATCATTGAGAAATTTAGTTGACAATTACATTTTTGGGACGAAATCAGGAACATCAGCATAACGAATTACCTTCAAATTTGATGCCCCCCATTTAATTTGTAAACCAAATAAACTCCAATTTCAACCCTATTCTGACGAACGTTCATCAACATTACCGTCCGACCGAAATGAAAAACCCAAAAAGACCTAGAACAAAAACATAGACTAAAAATTACCCTAAAAAATAATGGAGCTTGATGGGGTTAATTTTGACACCGAGATCGTGCTTATTAACATGGTGTTTGTTGTGAATATGAATATGAAATTCCAATCTTTTTAAGTGAGATATGAAAGAAGTGAGGATGAGGAGATGAGTCGTTCTAATTTTTTGAGGGAAGGGAAGATATAAGGTTGTAGGTGGGAAGATGAAAATGTGGAGGATTAGGGTGAAAAAAACGTGAGATACATCATTCATATGGGTATGTGGGGTGGATAATTATATGGGGTAAGTGGGATTGATAGTCATATGGGTAGGTGGAAAAAATTATGTGGGTTTCTTACTTGGCATACAGTGGCTGGCTTTTGGCTACAAAATTTTTTTTTACTATTAACAAACAACTAACGTTAATCATACTGGGTTAGCTACAAGTGAAACAACAATATTACATAAAATCATGAAAACAATTTATATTTGTCTTGGCTCCTGGATTAAAGTATTATCTCCTCTCTACTTGGTTTGTTTCACTACTGAGCAACGTTTACGCCAAAAATATAGTCGCACGCATCGCGTGCATAAAAACTAGTATTATATAAGGGAAGGGAGGAGCTATGGTGTCCCCCTTTGAAGAGATTGTTTTACCTCCTTCCCTTTCTAAATTACAAAACTAATTTCAACCAAATTGGGGCTTAAAAAAAACGTCGAAATACAATTATAACAATCAATCACTCAAATGAGAAAACTTTACAACAACTAAAAAATTAACTTTCGATAGTAAGTTTCGAAATATAACTGTAATCTTATAAACTATTTGTACAAAATTGATATTTCTTATGAATAAATAAAAACCCGTAAAAAAAGGTCTTTTCACGTAATAAATTATGCTTAAATTTAATTTAATTACTTTGCATACAAAATTTTGCCAAAGCGAGGGAGAAGTCTTGAAAAATACAAAGGGAAAGAAAAAGGATAAAGGGATGATTCAAGAACCGATTAGGATCAGAATCGGGATTTTTGCAAATTTAAATTCGAACTCCAAAACAATAATTTTATGAAAAAAACATCTTCACAAATAAAAGTTCAAACATAATGTAACCGGTCCTTGGAGAA
Source organism: Beta corolliflora (assembly GCA_947648045.1). NCBI lineage: Eukaryota > Viridiplantae > Streptophyta > Magnoliopsida > Caryophyllales > Amaranthaceae > Beta > Beta corolliflora. The sequence continues at coordinate 16,778 of CANSZD010003649.1, read as the reverse complement.
ATATAGTTGACAATTGAATTTTTTGGGACGAAATCGGAACATAAAACGCAAAGAATTACCTTCAAATTCGAGGCCCCTTTAATTCCATCAACCAAAAAAACCCCACTTTTAACCCTATCCCGACGAACGTTCTTCAACATTACCACCTAGATACGAAAGTGAAAACCCAAAAAGACCCATAAGAACAAATTAAAGACCAAAAATTAATCAAAATCAATGGAGCGTTGATGGGGTTAATTTTGACACCAGGATGAGCTTATTAATTAATGTGGTGTTTGGCATGAAAATAACCATGAGATCCAATTAAATCTCAATCTTTAAGTGAATATGAAAGATAGTGAGAATAAGGGAGATGAGTCGTTCTTCCTATTTTTTTGAGGGGAAAGGGAGATGTAAGGTTGTAGGTGGGAAGATTAAAATATGGAGGATTAGATGAAAAAATACGTGAGATTCATCATATGGGTATGTGGGGTGGATAATTATATGGGGTAAGTGGGATTGATAGTCATATGGGTAGGTAGGAAAAATAATGTGGGTTTCCTAACTGGCATACTGGTGGCTTTGGGCTACAATCCTTTTTTACTATTGACAAACAACTAACGATTTAATTAGTTACTCGCTGAGTTATAAGTTAAACAACAATATTACATAAAATCATGAAGCGTTTTTTAAATACTATTTATAAGTATTTCAATCTTTCTTATTCACAAAATGAAGGTGAAATTAGATATGAACTTTCGTTTTTGGGTTTTGTTTACTAACCCAGTCAAAGCACACTCGTTAAAATATCGCCGCACGATCGCGTGCGATAAAAGCTAGTATATATATAAGGGAAGGGAGAGCTATGGTGTTCCCATTTAAAGAGACCGTTTTACCCCCTTCCCTTTCTAAATTACAAACCAATATCAACCAAGGCGAGGCTTCAAAAACTCCGGAATACAATTTTAACAATCAATCACAAGTCAACTAAAATCAATAGAATTGTATAATCATGTTATACAAATCGCTCAAATGAGAAAACTTTACAAAAACAAGAAAATTCAAATTACAAACTATAACCCATTAGCAATTACATACCTTGCTTCTCAAGAACCATTTACAATTATATACTCGGAAAAATTACCAATATACTACAACGTCAATATAAATTACAAACTAAGAAAAACATACGATTTTGACCGCGAAGGGGAGAACTATCGTGTCCCCATTTGAAGAGACTATTTTACCCCTTTCCCTTTCTAAATTAAAAACCAATATCAACCAAGGCGGAGTCTTCAAAAAAACTGCCGAAACTACAATTTTAACAATCAATCACAAGTCAACGAAATCACTAGAATTGTATAATTCACGTTATACTAATCACTCAAATGAGGAAACTTTACAAAAATAAGAAAATTTAATTACAAACTATAACCCATTAGCAATTACATACTCCGTTCTCAAGAACCATTTACAATTACATGCTCAAAAATTACCAATACACTACAACGTCAATACAAATTACAAACTAAAGAAAAACATACGATTTCACTGGGAGATCACACATTTGTCCATTGGCGATTTGGCGGACTTCAAAAAAAGGTACATAATTCTTTTTAATCTTGCAAGTTATTTCAAATTAGTTGAAATTTTAAAAACCATCTTCACAAATAAAAGTTCAAACAAAATGTAACGGAATCTTTGAGAAATTTAGTTGACAATTACATTTTGGGACAAATCGGGAACATAAAATGTAAAGAATTACCTTCAAATTTAAGGCCCCCCATTTAATTAGTCAACCAAATAAAATCCAATTTCAACCCAATTCCGAGCGAACATTTCTTTTAACATGTACCACTCGATCTAAATGAAAACCCAAAAGACCCTACAAAAATAGGACCAAAATTACCCTAAAATTTAATGGAGCGTTGATGTGGTTAATTCGACACTGGGTAACGCTTATTATAATGTGGGTGTTTGTTGTAAATATGAATATGCAATCTCAATATTTTGAGTGAGAGATGAAAGATGAAATGGAGGATAGGGGAGGTGAGTCATTCTAATTTTTTATTGAGGGAAGGGGAAGATATAAGGTTATAGGTGGGAAGATGAAAATGTGGAGGATTAGATGAAAAAAAAAAAAGTGAGATACAGTCATTCATAAGGGTATGTGGGGTGGATAGTTATATGGGTAGGTGGGCAAAATTATGTGGGTTTTATTAGATGCATACAGTGGCTTTGTGGCTTTTTGCCTACAATTTTTTCACTATTAACAAAAAACTAACGTCCAATCATACTCGATTAGCTATAAGAAAAACAACAATATTACATAAAATCATGAAAATAAATTATATTTATCTTGGCTCATCTATTACATGATTTGACACTGAACCTCAATCCATATCAATCTTGATAAGCGGTATTTATCTCTTTTTACAATGGTTTTCTTTTACTACTAGTAACCGATTATGCTTCCAAAAAATATCGTCGCACGCATCGCGTGCATAAAATAAGCTTAGTATATATATAGTGAAGGGGGAAGGAAAAGCATGGTAATCCCCCTTATAAAATAATGATATACCCTGTAACGAATTTAAATTGTCATATATATTAAATAATCTTTTTTTCTTACTTGCTATATATATTGAACAAGTTAACAATGGAAATGAATTTGAAATTTTAATTTTATATATTTTAAGTTAAGGAGAATGATTTCCTCTTCTTACATATGTGTGAAAACTCTAATCAAAAATTAAATTGACAATATAACTTGATTGACACAATCAAAAGAAAAAAATAAAAACTTGAATTTCATATTAATAATTCTGCCGATAATATTTAAAACCCAAATTTTGATTATGATCCTATAATCTCTATTATATAAATCAAACTTTTCCACTTTATTAATATTCAACTATTGAACCCTAATACAACGAATTCTTCCACGTTACTGAGCACAAACTTCTTTCCGCTTTGTATTTCCTTCTCTCAATACTATATTTGAATAGTAATGAACAAACAACTAAAACCAACGAAATATTGATTCAAGAAAAAATGTTAACGACATTAAAAATAATGTATGTTCGAATGAAATTTTTTATAACCGATGAATAACAAATGGCAAAAAAAAGGTTAATATGACACGCACGCATAGTGCAAAAATGCTAGTCTATTATATAAGTGAAGGGGGAGGAAGATGGTGTCCCCTTACAAAAGTATGATATACCCTTACGGAATTTAATTGCCATATGTATTAAATAATCTTTTTTCTTCTTCCTACTTGCCATACATATTGAACAAGTTAATAATGGAATTGGATTTGAAATTTCAATTAAAAATAGATTAAGGAGAATGATTTCCTCTTCTTACATATATGGCTGTGAAAACTCGATAAAAAAAATTCTAATTCACAATATAACTTGATTGACAAAATCCGAAGAAAAAAGAATAAAAACTTTAATTTTATATCAATAATTATATACATATAATATTTAAAAACCTAAATGTTTATTATTATTATTATTATTATTATTATTATTATTATTATTATTATGACTATTATTATTATCAATAACGTATTTTATATAATATTCAACGATTGAACCCGATACATAATTTTTCCACTTTATTTGAGCACGGACTTTCTTCTCGCTTTATATTTCCTTCTCTCAATACTATATTATTCAACTGTTACCCAAAGAGAACTTCAAAAGTTAGAAATCGAGTTGGTTGTAGGTGATCCGGAAGGATATTTAGCAGCCTTAGAAATCGACTGACCTTGAGTGAATAAATTAAGGAGTTACAAAAAACGGACCCACAATTAGAGAAGATTCGTAAAATAGTGTTAATTGAAAAGAAACCTGGTTTTGTGATACAAGAAGATGGGTCACTTCGTTTTCAAGGACGATTGTGTGTACTAAACCACGTAGATTTTAAAAGAAGGATCAAGAATGAAGCACATAATACCCTTTCCTCTGTACATCCGGATGGAAATAAGATGTATAAAGATCTTTGTGGTGTGTTTTGGTGGAGTAACATGAAACAAGAAATTGCAAATTCGTTGCCAAATGTCCGACTTGACAACAAGTAAAATAGAACATCGCCGCCCTTCGGGACTTTTCGGCATTCTTTGGATATACCCACTTGAAATGGGAGTCGATAGCAATGGATTTTGTTATGGGGTTGCCAACAACTCCTCAAGGGATGAATTCTATATGGGTTATCGTGGATGGGGTTACAAAAAATGCTCATTTCTTAGCAACTCATAATATTTGGGATCTTGAGCGATTAGCAAGAAAGTATATTGAAGAGATTATTTGACTTCATGGAGTACCTAGCTCTATTACGTCCGATTGAGATTCCCTATATGTCTAAGTTTGGGCAAAAGTTACAAAAAGCATTAGGTACGCTAATAGAACATTAGCATAACCTTTCACCCAGCTACGTATAGCCAAACCGAGAGAACTATTCGACTTTACAAGACTTGTTACGAGCTTGTGTTTTAGAGTTTAAAGGTTCATGGGAAAAACATTTGCCATTAATAGAATTCTTCTATAACAATAGTTACCATGCTAGCATTAATATGGCACCTTATGAAGCTTTATAGGGACGGAAATGTAGAACCCCTTTATGTTGGAGCGACATAGATGAATCGAAGATAATTGGACCGAAATGATACAAGAAACATCGACAAGGTTCGAATCATTCGGGAGAAATGAGAACCGCAGAGCACGTCAGAAAAGTTACGCCGGCCTTAAAGAAGACATGTAGAATTTTCCGTTGGTGAGTCGGTATTTCTAAAGGTTTCCCATACCGGAGGAGTAGTGAGGGTTTGGCAAAGCAAGAAAACTTCGTCCCTAGGTACATTGGGCCATTTGATATTATCGAGAAAATTGGAAACGTAGCGTACATGTTAGCACTCCCTAGTGAATTTTCTCGAATTCGTGATGTGTTCCACATTTCACTTTTACGTTGATATATACCGCACCCATCTCATGTCATTAATATACCTCTGTTCGAGTTGGAGAAGATTTGACTTATGCGAGCAACCTTTGTTCAAATTCTAGATCATAAAAACAAGGTACTTCGCAAACAAAGTAATTTTGTTAGTAAAAGTGTTATGGTCTAATCACGTCGAAACAAAGGCTACATGGGAAGTCGAGCATAATATGCGAGACAAGTACCCACACCTATTTTAAAGGTAACTTTAAGTTTTGAGTACGAAACTTCTTTTAAGAGGGGGGATATATAATGTAATAACCGAGAAAAAATGTTTATTATGAATATACTAGTGGCGGATTGAAGTTTAAAGTATGATTATAGGATAAACTAGTTCCTAAGACCTTATATACGCTATTTTGTCACTTATATGATTATTTTAGGTGAAGTTATGTGTTTCCTTGGCTTCATGCACTTCGTTAGGACAAGTTATAAGTGCATACATATATCGTTTATATTAACATAATAGTTACTTTAAGGGTCAAAGATTAATAAAATTATCAATCACTAGTTTATAAGCTTATAAATATATCTAGTAGGATTTTTAGTAAGTAACGCATAAACCTAGAATGCTCCTAACTTATAAATTGTTAACCTAATGACTAACGTAATTTACTTTTTGGAATCTTCACTAATGATTTTACCTAAGGTCATACAATCTCTTCCCGTTTATAAAGAATATGTAAACACAATTTTCGTGAATCGGAATTAGAAATATCAACTTGACTCTGGAAAAAATCATTTTAAAACTTATCCAAGTAATTCTAAGAACGAATACGTAACTTAAAGGTAGAAAAGTATTCAATGCAATTTTATCTAGTTAAAGTACTTGTAATTCTTCTCTACGTAAGTTAGATACATATCTTCAAGCTTTTTTAGTGGTTGACCTTGCCATTAATGTTTATCGTATTATTGTATTAACCGACTTAAGTTCATCTAAAATCGAATTGACATTTTCCTCCCAAAGCACTATAAATACTATGCAATACTTCTAGTTCTCGGTACCTTGGGCATGACCGAGCTGAGACTAAAAGGAAAAATTAAGAGGAAAAAAAACGAGAGATAGGAATAAGTCGATACGAGTAGTTTCGAGTTGTCGTTAATAGAGGTACATTCTTGAATATCCCTTCTTAATGTTATTTTGCTTCAATGTGATGTTATATTAATTAACCTTTTAAGATAAACTATTAGTACTAACAATAGTTTTTGCTTTAATAGTAAAGGTATATTGTGATTTGCAAATAATGTGTTTATAATGTCAAATGGTATTGTTACGTTATGATGTGATTCTGAAAATACTATCATATGTGGTAACAATGATGTTATTATGATAAAATGAGATGGAGGTTTGTGGTGGAGAAAAGATGTTATTATAAAATGTGATGGAGGTTTGTGTTGGAGGAAAAGAATTATATATATGCGGAGTGACGTACGTCGATGTAGAGGAGCGTGCACACGAAATTGTCGGGAGAGGCTAAAGGCACGAAAATATTATTATTTGTAGTGACGTACGTTATCGTAGGGGTGTGCACACGAGATTTGTCGAGGATAAAATACAACCAATGATTTTGTTCAATCATAACCGATTATTTTATATAATTATCCGCAAAGTGTTTTTACATGGTATTGAGAATGTACTGGACCCTTTGGGGTTGACTTTTATAAAATATTTTATTTTCAAGTACCAGTGATGGGAATGGACCGGTGTGAGGAATATAAAATGTTAGGAATTATATACCATATGTTGTTATTTCATGTTATATAATGTTATTAGCATGTTATTTTGTCTTCGCCTAGTATTTTTGTTGTTAGGAATGTAATGTTTCATTATTAGAATTATATAAATTATGGGGCGTTACATCATTAAAAAATTATATGGTTATTTAATTGCATAAAACTTGACATGAATCGATATTAAGTAGAGCTCATCAATGAGCGAACTTGATTCCCGATCTTATTCGTACCCTTACCCCGAAGTCAATCTATTGTTCATTGACCATTAGTGGAGTCATGACGTGGAAATCTACATTGGATAAGTCCATAAGTTGTCCAAATGATTTCCAATATCCAATTAGGTTTATGAGTCTTCTTTTAAAGACTTGTTGTCGACTTCTATCTATTTCAAAAACTTTTCAATGAAACCTTTACGGTGAGGTAGTCAAATACGCGCTCATCCCGCGCATAGGCGAATAAAAACACGCCTACAATTTGGATACTTCACTTTGGGGAGGATTTTTTAAAAAAATTATTTTTTTAAATGAGTGGGTGAAACTTGAAAAATACGAATTTTACTTGTTTTATGCTTTTAAATAACATTACGGTTTTGCATAGGCATCACTATTTATCTAAGCCACTATAAGGACCATCGTCCCTGCCTCATTAGCGCATAATCTATGCGTGAGGCCACCACCGGAGGATTTGTGCTTTGTCCTTTCAAAAAGCTTCCCGAGTAATAGTGTTGGATCTTAGTCATAAACAAACCTACACGACCATGGTATTGTTCTCTTGTTTCTAACTTGAGAACTTGAGTGCGTCTTCTACATGGCCACCTTTTTAGGAAGCGGTGCGAAGTGTGGGATTAATCTCTTAGCCATGTAACCTTTCCGGCCTTAATAGGCGTTACGTCAATTTTCATTCCCAACTTTTGATTATTTCTCGGTGTTCCCAACTATTGATTATAGTTTACAAAAATGGTCAAGTTGATTGGTGACCTATTCAATAGGTTAATTTTTTCTTTCAAATTGGTTTTCAATCTTCCTTTTCTTTCTATCTCCTCTCTCTCTACCCCCTCCCTACCACCCTACGCCTTCCCATCTCCTACCTTGAAGTAGCCCACTTTGTAATTGAAATTATTTGTTGAATTGTTGTTAAACACGTGCTTGGAGTACTCTTGAAGGATGAAATTATATTAATTGAATACAAATTTGAAGTTATCAAATTGGATTGGTTTCTTGATTTATAATTATGGGTATTGTTCATATGTAGGGGGTGGTATTTTGGGTGGGTTTTTAGGTGTTTTGGGGAGAGGAGGTTTGGGTGGGGATCATGGGGTTGATGGAGGTTCAAGATTATCGGGTGAATGGGGGTTAGCTGACCGGGATGGTGCTTTCGGAAGCGGCTGTGGTTTTGGGGTGGCGAGTTTCGAGTTTGGGAGGGGGCTTTCGAAGGGGGGGGACTTTCGGGGCGGGAGGGGGTGGCGCGGTTTTAAGGGTGTATAAGATGGTGGTTTATTACGGTTTCCAAACTTGGGACCATTGAGAAATAATTAAAATTTAGGACTGAAAATGACAGAAAGCCCATAGTTGGGGTTGAACTGTCAATTTTTCCAAGCATAAAAGGAGTACACCCTAGCGAACAAAGAGGAGTACAACAAATCAGTAATGAAACCACTTGTCATTATAAAATCACTACTTCACAAGCACACCATAACAACCAATTGATTTATTACCATAATACAAACAAATACAAAGTCACAACTACATACAACACAAGAAACACAAAAAAGCTATAAACTCCATTATGGACCAACCAACTCTGTGTCTTTTAGAATTTGCTTGCTTTTATGTTTTACACAAATACTATCTACCTCACGAAGGACCTCAATATCTATTCTATTTGGGGGGTCTAGATGGGATATCTCATTAGGAAACGCAAGACATAGTTAGGATACATCCCGAGCTTCAGGGAAACATTTGCAATATATGTCATATGCACCACACCACCACTTATTAGCGCATCATGCATAACTTCGACTAGTGCTTTCCTCATTGATGTCGCATGGTTCATCGACTTGTACACATATCCATTGTCTAAATACCCATGTGTAGGAGTGATTTTTATTTCGCCCGCACAAAGTGTGAGCGCGTATTTGACTAGATGGGATATCTCATTAGGAAACGCAAAACATAGTTAGGATACATCCCGAGCTTCTAGGGAAACATTTGCAATATATGTCACATGCACCACACCACCACCTATTTGCGCATCATGCATAACTTCGACTAGTGCTTTCCTTATTGTTGTCGCATGGTTCATCGACTTCGTACACATATCCATTGTCTAAATACCCTTGTGTAGAAGTGATTTTATTTCGCACGCACGGTGTGAGCGCGTATTTGACTATCCCATTGTTAAAGTTTTATTAGAAAAAAACGCGTTTTAAGTAGCCAACAAGTCTTTAGAGGAAGACTCATAAACTTAATTGGATATTGGGAAACCTTAGGGACATCTTTGGGACTTATCCAATGTAGACTTCCCCGTCATAACTTCATTAATGGTCATCAACCAAAAAGTGAATTCGGGGGTAAGGATACGAACACGGTCGGGAACCACGTTCGTCCATTGTTGGCCTCTACTAAATATCGATTCATAGCATGTTTTATGCAAAATAACAACCACATAATATTTTCAAACACCCTAAAAATATTAGTCTAGATTGGTTAATTAAAAACATAAAAAGACAATTTTTTTTAGTGACACGCTATTAAGCAATCAAAATTATAGGGTTCCTAATATATAGGTTGTCTGTTAACCAATCTATCTATCGACTAGTTTAATGATTCAATGATTAAACCCTATCAAGAGGAAATTATGTGTCTCATATTAGCCTCTTTATTATATTTTAAAACCGAATTCATTTCCTATAATTTATATTCATTATTTTAGTTTAACAGTTTTAGTATAGATTTGTTGTTTAAACCCCCCATGTTATAGAGTAATAGTTATTTATATAATTAAATAGTTAGTTTAAGATAATAACGCGAGTCTCTATAGGTTCGACCCTTACTTTCCCTATCTATCCGGTAGAGTTAGTGAGTGATTTATAAATTTAATTTTGTTGCGAAACGGCACGCATCAAATTTTGGCGCCGTTGCCGGGATTGTTGTTTTATTATCTTAAAGCTAGTTATTTTTTTAATTAGTTTTTGTTGACTTTTTTAAATATACTTTGGTTAGTTTATTGATAGCATTTACTTGCTAGTTTATTTGCAAACAATAGCCTTTTGGGATGTTAGGAGAGAGGTGAGAAAACTTTAAAACAAATATTATACCGTTATTTAGGGGTGCAATCTTTAAGTATTGTCTTTCCTCCCTTAGAAAAATCATTTAAGTTTAATTCTTGTTTTATCTCCTACTCCCTAAATTTTATGGCGGTGCAAGTGAGGACCCCCCAAAGACATATACATGAGTTTTATGCAGCTTGTTCAACTTTGCATTTTGAGGGTATAGATGATGACCAAATTCGGCTTCGTGCTTTCCCCATTACTTTACATGACTTGGCTAGAGATTGGCTTTACCATCTTACACCTAGATCTATCACTTCTTGGGACGGTCTAGAGAGAGCTTTTAAGGAAACCTCGAGTAAAATTCGATCTATATGAAAGCAAATTTATCATATTAAGCAAGACCAAACCGAGTCTCTATGTGAGTATTGGCAAAGGTTTAATAGACTATGTATTTCTTACCACGTACATCGACTTAGTGAGCAATTCTTGATTGAATGTTTTATGATGGCTATTGGATGATCAAAAGTATTTGATAGGCGACATTGCTAGTTGTGGTACCTTAGAGAAGAAGACTCCTAGTGAAGCTAGAGAATTAATATCGACTACGCCCTTAATAATCAACATTATGAGATAAAGAATAATTGTGATGAAAAAGTGAAAAAATCGAGGTAAGAGAACAAACGAACGAATTGCTGAATTTCAAGATGTAATCTCTTGTGTTAGTAACCAAGTTTCGGCATAGGTACTCAAGTGTCTAATATTGGTACCCAACACAAGGTTTTGAAAAATTTAGTTAAGCAACTAGCTCTCCAAATAGGGCAAGTTCACTCTCATGGATTTAATAATCAACAACAAACCGAAAATCACCTTCACCATCTAGACACCCAAATTGAACGCTTGTGTGCCACACTTAGAAACATAGAGAATAAATTAGATGGAGAAGTCTTAGAGAAACCTCCAACTTACTTCTTAGGTGAAACTAATGCCATGATTTTGAACAATGATAAGGACGTTAGGTGTATAAGTGAGGTGGATAATAAATTTGAGGTTACCCATGAGGAGTCTAAAGAAACGATAAGAGAATATGGGATGAGTTTGAAGATTCCGATGATGAGGATGATGAACAAGTGGCTAGTGGATTATTACACTAAAGACTACGAGATTTTACCTTGTTCTTTTGAAAATAATATGGAAACAAAATTGGATGGACTTGTAGCAAAACCTTATGAAGAATCTAAAGAAATTGAAGATGTCGGGCATAAGTTATATAACTTTAATGAGGTTGCATTGGTGGAAATTGAGGATTTAGAGCGGCTATTAGGTATTGAGACCAAACCTAATTCGATTTTCTAATTAATTATATGGGAGATACTTCACAAATTGAGCTTGATGGTTTAATTGAAATGCTTGAGAATGGCTCACCTTCACCACTTAAAATAGAAGAGGACACCACACTTTCTCCTATAGTTGAAGTCAATAATAACTATTCGAACAGGGACTTTTCTTATGCTCTTGAACCACCATGCCATTATCTAAGTCGCTAAGGTTATCTTTTGCACCTAATTATGAGTCTTATAGACCTAAGTTTGAATTGGTAAACTTGCTGCATTTTTGTAACCAAACTAAATGGAAAGAGTCTTTATGTTAAAACTGAGTTGCACGTTCAATTTTGCTTTTATTATGATATTTTGGTTTGCACGAGAGGCTATTACTACATAGTGTTTGGAGTGCACGAGAGATAGCTTTAGCTACCATTGCGTATGGGGCGTGGGTGTTTGATTGCCGCATACAATTTTTCAATGTCGAGCTAACGACAATAACCAAAAGCGCTCGGCTGGGGAGGCAACCCAAGGATTTATTGTTTTCTATTTTCTATTTTATTTTATTTTTTTCTTGATACAATAAACTACTCCTAACGACTCTATGTATTGCTGATCCAGGATGTTGTTACGCATACGCCCATCTCGCGATGTTGCTAATGCTATTAGCTACTATACATTCGTCTTGCACACGACTACTCATCTCCTTTCCCGCCAATTGCAATTTTCGGGGAAGTTTCATCTCTCTCCTATACTTGCTCTTATTTATTATGACATTGAGGACAATGTCGATTTTAAGTGTAGGGGAATTAGAATTTTGGAGTTATTTTGGTTGCATTATGAAGTTGAGTTCGTTTCTTGGATATTTCTTTGGAGAAATATGTTGAATACGGGTGCCGTGATTGAAATAAAAATTATGGATGGTCACATTTTAGGGGAGGTGCTACCGAAAATTTTCTTGAGCTTGATTTATGTATTTGCATCCGCATAGTAGTTTTATTCATGTGCATTCGTAAAAAAAAATGTGCTTTTGTTTGCAATAGTTTTAGGATTTGTTTGCATTATTTAGGATTTCACCTCTTAATTTCCTAAGGAATGTCTATTAGTAAGTTTAATAAGGTCCCCTCAAAAAAAAAAGTTTAATAAGAAACTCTAATCTAACTTGTTTTTGAAACTAATCTATTTTGGAAATAAAAGATTTTGGGAATGACAATATAATTGGAAAAGAATGGTTGAACTTGAGAGATTCATAAATAATTGGGAAAATTATCTTGCTTGTCTTAAATAAGTTAGCATAGATAGATAGACCAAAATCCGTGAGCTTCGAGCCTATTAGACTTTTCTTTCTTGTGTGATAGTTCCTCAATGAAGTATGACTCTTGAACTTGACTTGGTATTCTTTGAAACTTTTGGGACAAATGCCCATGAAGAAATGATTTAGGCCTGCTCTTTGGACTTATTTTCGGCAAAAATAAGTAAAAAATAAGTTCGATTCGAAGAAAAATAAGTTCGGTTCGGCAAAAATTAGTAAAAATAAGTTCAGTTCAGAAAAAATAAGTAAAAATAAGTTCAGTTCAGCAAAAATAAGTTCAGTTCAGCAAAAATAAGTTCACTCTTATCTAATGTTGTAATTATTATTTTTGTTTTCAATATTACTATTAATATTGTTATTATTATTAATATTATAATTATAATAACGATGAATTTGTAATTTTTTTATTTTTTTATTTTTTTATTTTTTTATTTTAATATTTTTATTATTTTTTATTTTTTATTTTTTATTATTATTATTTATTATTTATTATTATTTATTAGTTATTATTTATTATTATTTATTATTATTATGATTATTATTATTATTATTTATTATTTATTATTTAATATTTATTATTATTTATTATTTATTATTATTAATTATTATTTATTATTTATTATTTATTATTATTTAATATTATTATTATTATTAATTATTATTATTTATTATTTATTATTATTATTTATTATTATTTATTTATTATTATTTATTATTTATTATTTATTACTATTATTATTTATTATTATTATTATTTATTATTATTTATTATTTATTATTTATTATTTATTATTATTATTTATTATTTATTATTATTTATTATTTATTATTATTATTTATTATTATTTATTTATTATTATTTATTATTTATTATTTATTATTATTATTTATTATTATATTATATATTATTTATTATTATTATTTATTATTATTATTATTATTTTTTATTTTTTATTTACTATTATTATTTTTTATTTATTATTTATTATTATTATTATTTTTTATTATTAATTATTTATTATTTTTATTATTATTATTTTTTATTATTATTTATTTACTATTATTATTTATTATTATTTATTATTTATTATTATTTATTATTATTATTATTTATTATTATTATTTATTATTATTATTATTTATTATTATTATTATTTATTATTTATTATTTATTATTTATTATTAATTATTTTTTATTTATTATTTATGATTTATTATTTATTATTTATTATTTATTATTTATTATTTATTATTATTATTTATTATTTATTATTTATTATTTATTATTAATTATTTATTATTTATTATTTATGATTTATTATTTATTATTTATTATTTATTATTTATTATTTATTATTTATTATTTATTATTTATTATTTATTATTTATTATTTATTATTTATTATTTATTATCATTATTATTATTATTTATTATTATTATTTATTATTATTTATTATTTTTATTATTATTATTTATTTATTTATTATTTATTTATTATTTATTTATTATTTATTTATTATTTATTATTATTATTTATTATTATTATTTAGTAAAAATAAGATCAGTTCGGTAAAAAATAAGTTCGATTCGGAAAAAATAAGTAAAAATAAGTTCGGTTCAGCAAAAATTAGTAAAAATAAGTTCAATTAGAAATATAAGTAAAAATAAGTTCACTTTAGCAAAAAGAAAATAAAATAAATTCGGTTCATTGGTAAAAATAAGTTTAAAAAGAACGGCTTAGGTGTTTTTTTTTTATATATTTGAGCTTCGGAGATTTTTTCTTCCATATAATATTATTCTTGTTTAGCCCTTTCGAGCCTTCTGATTTCTCGATTTTTATGACTACCCGCATTACAAACCTATGGACTTGAACCCAAGTCTAGCTAGTTGGAGTATTTATTTTGATCATCTGATTTGAATTTGGGTTGTGGTGTTGTCGTAAAAGGGTGAATAATAGAAAGTTTTGCATATGTTATATGAAAGTGAAAAAGAAAAAAAAGAAAAAAAGTGTGAAATCTTTTGAGAAGAAAAAGAAAAGTTGTGATTTTACAGTCAGCGAATGAAAATTGTCGGGTGATGATAAGGAAGGTTGTACTTTGGATTTTTATTGGTGGAAAAGTGGGTTACATTCTAGTTGGATGTTTTTGTGGCCTTTGTACTTGTTGGCCATCGTTATTAAATATCGTTTACTCCAAGAGTTGGCTTTTACCACCGCACATTTCCCATATATATCCCTACCTTCAAACCTTAGCCATGTTACAACCCTTTACAAGCCCTTTGAGCCTATGCATCTTATTACTCTTAAAGTGGGAGAATTGAGAAGATAGTCAAGTTTAAAGAAAAATATTTCATTTGGAGTCGACTCGTTACATGTTTGAGTGAATATTATTTAACTCAAAACACATGAGAGTAGAGTGTTTAAATTTATACATGTGAGGGTCAATCTATTGAACTTGATGTATTCACAAAGGTGAACTCATGCTAGCTATTTTCGAGTTGCAAAAGAAAATCATTTGACCATGAAGTATTATGAGTTTCGATAGTATGACATTTTTAACGCCAAGAGTATAGCATTCTTACTAATGTTTTCTCGTTGTTTTAGTTTCTTGTCTTATACTTGTCTAATTTAGTTATTTCCAATAAAGAAATTTGAGGTGGTGAATTAGATCTTGCATTTAGTGGGTAGGTTGCATTTAGTTTAATTTTAGTAGTATTTTGATCGAGGACCACCAAAGCTGCAGAATTTGATAAGGGTAATACATTTATACATATTTTTACCCTCTAATGTAATACTTTTAGTGTAGTATGTCGATTTATATGAGTTAAATATTATGTTTTTAGGATATTTCCGGTTTAATTACTTGATAATAATTTTTAGTGTTTAAAAGATGAATTTGTGTCTATATTAATTATTTAGTGATAACCTATTTAACTAAGAATTTGAAAAGTAACTAAATTCGAATGTTACTAATTCTACGGATTGATATAGATTTTTTGGTCATATCTCACTCATACTTGAGTCAAAAGGAGACTGTTCCAAGTGGGCTACATGGAAAGCTGAGATCGAGACCTACAACTTCTTAGAGGAAAGCAAGAGCTAATTCAGTGTTTTACTGGTCGAAATTACATTATAAAGAAGGCAACCCATATTGATGCAATTGTATTAAGGAGTTGAATATTAATGGTTGGGCCTACATGTATCACTTGTACTAACCAGCAAGCTTCCAACCACAACAACAACACAACACGCAAAGCAAAGCAAAAAGGGATACAAAAAGCCCAAATAAAAGGTGAAGAGGGTTTAAAAGGAGTAGGAAGAAAAATACTAAAAAAAGGGAAGAACGTAGCACAACAAAAAAGTAGCAGACGGGGAGGAAGACAGGATGCACTACAGACTACAGAGGATGGCGAAATTTCAGTCCGAAATTATCCTAATGAGTTTACTCTCTCTCTTCAATATTTTCTTTTATTACGTCCAATTTAGAGTATTTAAAGCTTAGAACACGTAATTGAATCATGTTATGGGTTTATGAGATTATGAATTTTTGCTTATTCCGTTGTATAGTTGATTGGGTATTGACGAAATTGTTATCCGAGTTTATAATTTATGAATGTTAATTTTAGATCATCCTAATGTTTATTCACGCTTTATTTGCTTGGGATTAATAGCATATTATTAGTGCTGAAGTTTCTGTCCGATATTATCGCTAACATCACAAAATTCCAAAGAATAATATCGCAAAAGCGTTCCAACCTCATAATATTATTGTTAATCCAAGCAAATAACCATGAATAAAACCCTAAGTGATCAATCTAAAATTAACACTATAAATTATAAACTCCGATAACGAATTTCCGTCTCGAATACCCAATCAAACTAATCAATCAACAAACAAAAATCATAATCTCATAAACCCATAACAAGATTCAATTACATGTTCCTAATAGTAGAAATTACTCTAAATTAGACATGAAAACAAAGAAAAGATAGAAGAGAGTAGAGAAAACTCATTAGGGATGAATTTTCGGACTGAAATTTCGCCATCCTCTGTAGCGCATCCTGACTTCCTCCCCATCTGCTACTTTTTGTTGTGCTATTGTTCTTCCGTTTTTTTTTGTATTTTTCTTCCTACTCCTTTTTAAACCCTCTTCACCTTTATTTGG
>CANSZD010003648.1:0-211047 GCA_947648045.1 Beta corolliflora | reverse complement strand
CATGGAGATGATGGTTTAAAGGATTTTTATTTTCTTGGTTGTATGGAGATGGCTTACATATGATGGGTTTTTGGAATGATGGAGGAAGAGGGATATAGCTCTTAATCCAAAGTATGTCCACCATTTTTATTTTTCTATTTCATTACTTTTTTTGTCTTTCAAGGTCTTTTAGGTGATTTAAGTTTCATCATTGAATTAAAAGCACATATAAAATGATGGAAGGCAAATGAAAAGAAAAATGCAGGTATTTTATTAATTTGAAATAAATAAGACATAAAAATTTGATTAGAATCGAAGTCCTAAATGACATAGACTACGACGAGGAAGGAAATAAAGAAGCTAGGAAGGACTCTACGGCTTAACCTAGAAAACTAGCGTTAAATGGGCACATGCCCGGCATTATTTACTTTCTTTGCCCAAGGGAGGTTGATATTATTCTTGACTTTTTCTTGCGGGCGGGCGTCGATCTACCATCTTCAATGTCTATAGGGGCGTGCTTGAGAATCAACGGTGTGATGTCATATGCCGCGTTTCCTTGGTGGTACTTGTAGTAGGCATTAGGATTCCACTTCTGGATCTATTCTTAGGAGCATGTGAAAGTGCAGGTAGAGCAGGAGGCGAAGTGCTCACTTTTGCATGAAGCTTAGTGAAGGCTTCTTCTATGAACATGCCTAAAGAAGTAAAGATTCTTTGAGGCTTTTGATAACTATCTTTTCGGTAGTTAGGGTATTGGAAATCATTGCTCTTGGAGCGAAGGGTTGTTGTTACACTTCTTGAAAGAGTTGTTATTATTACCACTTCTATTCTTGGAGGCTGACCCTCTTCCTCAATCGATAGACTAGACCTTGTAGCCGTGAAAGACTCTATAGCTTGAAATTTATTATGTTCTCCGTTACTTAGACGAGATGTTACGGATCATCATTCGTTTGGTCCTCTTGAGGATAGTTTGTTAGTCGTAGTGGGCTGCTTTTTCCCTCCATCGGTTAAGGAAGGTGATAAAATCTTCGTTGGAGTTTTGTTTAGTTAATTCCAACTTACGAAAACCAATAAGAAGGTGAATGTTGTCAGATATGTACTACTTACGAAACTCTTCTTTGATATAGTTCCAAATCATTCAACTTTTGCTTTCTTTTGTTTAGGTGATCCAGAACCACTTGGATGGATGTGCATCCAAGATTGGGGGAGAGCACATAAACGTACGGTCGTGCTCATGCCTTTGGTGGCTTGATAGAAATGGCGAAGGCACTCAAATGATCATCTGGGTCTTGACCCCCTTGAATTTTGGGTGGTCACCCAACGCTACCTTTGGGGGAGCGTTTCCCCTCGGTCAGGGATCAATAATGTCATGGCCATCAGCCCTAATTCTCTAGTTTAGGAATTGATTGGATCAATTGCCCGGAGTTCATCGCTTTCAAACTCGTCTTGGACTCGATAGGAGGCGGCTGGGTGGCGGGAGCCGTCTTCCTCTTCATTTTCCTCGATTATCACTTATTCTCTCAACGCCTTTATCTCTTTGTCTTGTTCCTCGCGACGAGAGTTCATCGATTGGAGCCTGAGCCATGATTGCATTAAGTTATTCGAAGTGTCTCCCATCTCATATGATGATTCGAAGTTTTAGAAGATTCATGCGAAATGTGAGAATCGGATGACAAATCGAGGAGTAGGCCGACCTTGTTTCCTCTCATCGGACGTTCCCAAGTTATAATCTCACGACCTGTCTTGAACGAAATCGAATGGGACCTCGTAAATTTTAAGAAATGATTTTTTTAAATGAGAGTCGAAAATGGAAAGGATAAATGGAAAATGAGAAAATGTAAATGGAAAATGAGAAATGTAAATGGAAAATGAGAATGGAAGTGGGGAAATGAAAATGGAAAATGAGAAATGTAAATGGAAAATGAGAAATGTAAAATGGAAAATGAGAATGGAAGTGGGAAATGAAAATGGAAAAATGAGAAATGGAAATGATAGATGGAAATGGGGAAAAGGTATGGACTTTGGAGTAGTAATGGGCCTAATTATTCGCAGATATGGACTAGGGACGATCTGGATGGGTGGACTATCTGAAGCACACTAGACTTCGGTGGTTGGGCTTTCAATGATGATAAGGAATGCTTAGCTTCATTAGACTTAATGGGTTACCCTTATGGACTTAGGGTGATTGGCTTCACCGCACTCGATGATTTTGGGTTGTTAGAGGATCTAAGATGGACTGGCCTTCGCATGTACTTAAAGGTTTTTGGGGCTTATGGACTTCGAGTAGACTAAGCTCGCTGGGGATGGAGGATTTGGGGGGCCATAGATGTAAGGTGGGAGTAGCTTCGCTAAACTCCGAGGGTGCCTTTATGGTCTTGGGGGTAACTAGCTTCCCAAAGTTCAAAGGGTGCTATTATGGTCTTAAAAGATGAGTATCCTTGCTAAACTCGAAAAGGTGTCGTTATGGTCTTAGGGATGACTAGCTTCGTTAAGCACTAGTGGAAAAAATGCGAGTGGTTACAACGGCACCCTTTCTACTTGTTTCTTTGTCATGATTCGATGATTTTCATTTTGTTATTCGAGTGAAACCCCTAGGAATTCTTGTAAAATTGTCGAAATAAGGTGTGGTAGTAGTTGATAGTGCTTTTATTTGTTCTTGAGCACTTTGGGATTTTCGTTCCATGTCTTTTAGTTCTTGAATGTCTTCGCATTCAAATCCATGCTTACTATACGCGTATGGTGGATTTAACGTTAGTCAAGCACCGGGTTTCAGTGTTATTCGGTCTGATAGCTTCAAACACTTGGGTGCCGTATGCGCTCTAGCCAATATTCGTGGTGGTGGGGAGTATGGCGAAAGAGTGGCATAAAGCGGGAGCTTTAGAAAGAAAACAAAACTTTTGACGATTTTATTCGTCAAGTTGCTGAGTTTCTTGTCTGCGAAAGGTTATATGCATGACCTCTCAAAGTTGTGTGTATCAAGGTAGAAGCAACGGTGGCTTCGACTTATGCTTGCATAAACCGGTACTACATTATATATGCTACTCTTTTCACAATTGTACTTCCAAGTGAGGGTGTATGAAGCCAGTTTTACTTTGATATTGAATGGCGAATGAAAATTAGTGAAGAAAAATACATGTTTGAGGATGATATTCTATTAGTATAGTCATTGGCATCATGGCATGAGGTTCCTCTTGCAATAAAAAACACATTACCATTACGGGCATTCACTACCACCTCCCAAATGGGATGTAAATATATCAATTTTCTTTCTTGATGTTGCCGAATCTATGTAAAAAGATGCACTTAGTGGGTTGCGCCTTCTTTGTATGGACTCGGGAGTCACAGGAAGGACGCCGGTTATTATGTGTAACAAAATGACATCTGCAGATTATACACATAACAAAGCCAGATTATCATTATCTTCCCGAGCAAATTATAAGTCCTAAACTCTTTGTAGAGGAGTGCAGTGAAGATGGAGAAGTAACTTTGTCTTATTTGCTTCTTGGAATCCCGGGAACAAAAAGAATCTACCTGCTCACGATAATGGTGGTGCTTGGTTTCAACGATGAGAAAGTAAAGGTCTAAAGGAGCGTTGGAAATTTGTGAGTCTCTCGGCATAGTTTCTTGAAACATTCACTCTTTTTAAATTAGAAATCTTATTTATGTCCTCTTTAAAATTTTGTTCTACACCGATGGACAAAGACATTGTTTGTAGTCATAAGCAAGGTGTCGCAGATACGGTGTTACCTAATTCGCTATCTAATTCGCCATTTGATATCGCCAATTTGCCCAAAATGGGCCAAAAATGAACCAAAACCGACTATAATTCGCTTTTCTCAAATCACAATTCGCGGGGAATTAGGAATTAGGTAACACTCGCGCAGATATTGAGATCGCCCTTTACCTCTTTCATGCAAGCTTCACAATTATACTTCGAAGTGAGGTGTACGAGGCAGTTTTACTTTGGTTTTGAATGTGGCAGAGGCGATCTTTTGGGGTTGCGCTTTAGCTCACGTTCGTGTCATGGACATGCTTCGATTTCACAAATTTACTATTGGTTAGTTGTTAATTAACCATTGTTATGAAGTTGATACACTTGATTTTACGAAGATGTGTCTCTGATGAAAATTCATCTTTCCAGTCACGCTTGGACTACTGAGATTTTGGATGTTCGAGATAAAGAGGAAGATTTTCATTCACTAATTAAGTGAGTAGTTAACCATGTTGAATATAGTACTAAGTTAACAACTAGCTCGAAAGACTTAGAATAAAAAATGATCAATGCTTCCTTCGAAAAAAAAAAAGAATGATCAATGTATGCTCAATCAAGTTAAAATCATGTTGCAAAAAACAAAAATAAATTATAGGAAAACTGTAAATTCTACTTAAGTTTTATCCTTTCCCGACCTTCTTTATTGAACCGAAAATGGTTTTTGCTAAAACTGAATTTTAACGATCAATATATAGTATATAATAGTTGATTAAAACTGATTTTGACAAAATCTCTATCAATTATAGCATATATATAATCGTTTGGAGATCATTTAGGACTAAAAATGAAAAAAAATTATTTTTGGGTCACAAGGGGCGGGAAGGTTTTGATAAAAACCGCATAGCCCTTAATTCTTTTTGATAAAAACGCAGCCTCCCCTTCGGAATTATTAAGAACACTCGCTAAGGGTTGGCAAAAACGCAGCCCATTAGGCCACTTTCACCGGCACCCTTGGCCTTTTTTCCACTAGTGTAGATTGAACGAGGTGCCATTATGGTCTTAAAAGGTGAGTAGCCTCGCTAAACTCAAAGGGTGCCGTTATTATCTTAGGGATGACTAGCCCCGCTAGGTCTAAAGGATACCATTATGATCTTAAAGGCCGAGTAGTTTCGCTAGACTCAAAGGTGCCTTTATTTGTCTTAAGGGTGGGTTGCTTAGCTAACTCCTAAGGTTACCTATGTGGTCTTTAAGGAATGCTAGCTTCGCTAGACTTAATAGTTTGGACTTCATCCTATATGGGTTTGGAATTGGACTTGACTAGACTTAGGACATGAGTTGGGCATTTTATGGACTTAAGTTTTGGACGGGTTCTATATTGGTTGAAATAGGATCGGGATTAGACTTGGATTGGGCTTCGACATAGACTAGGGTTTTCAAAAACATGCAAGTGGGCCTAGATTTTGACATGAACTTGACATAGATGGGCCTAAGATGGACTCTAATGAATGCATGGACTCAATGAGCCTAATATGAATGCATGGACTCAAATTTAGATGGGCCTACAAAGTGGCGGATCCAGGGAATTCAACCATATGAGTTCGAAGCCGGTCGGAAAATAAATTTAATCATTTACTTAAAAAATTGAATACATTAATTCAAACATTAAATTACAATAGCTTAAACGGGATGTAACTTCGTTGGGTGACATCAATAAAAAGTTACAATAGCATTCTACGAGTTTTCAGAGTTTGAAAACATTTTAATACATCATCATCACTAACTTGAACAAAAAGATCTCTCTCAACAAATGTGACTAAACTATCATTCAAAAGTTCCCATATACTATTGCGCAACTTCCTCGCCCGGTCTTTCCAACAAAATTTTAAATGCTTTATAGTCACAAAACAACTCCACAAGCAAGAACAACAAATTGTTAACCCAAACGGCTTCGAACTAATATATTCAACATTTCAACTATTTATTACTTCCTCCGTTCTTTTTCTATTGCAACAATTGTGTTTTTACGCTTGCAAATGCACAACTTTAACTCTTATTACCTTAAAAAGTATAAAATTTGATATTGTGAGAGTATATATCGAGACGAATCTAACAAGACCCCACATGACTATATTTTTCGTAATGTAAAAATCACAATAGATAGTGAAAGGGTGGTGGATGAATAGTGTAAAGATTAATTGTTGCAATAAATAAAGGACGGAGGAAGTATAATATACATAAAAAAATCAACACATTGCTCAAATTATGTAAACTAACATTCCAACTATTTTCATAATTTTAAGAAATTAAAATATCAAGCAATAACAACAATCTTGCTACCCATATACCCAATTACTACTAAATATTTATAATTAATATAATCTCAAAACAAAATTAAACAATTTAATTGATGATTGGTTTATATACTTGGTTTTTGATTAGTTTTTAATAGCTTTTATGATAGCTTTTAGACTAGATTAGGCTAAATTTCCTTATTTTCCTTCTTTTTTTGTGCAATACTTCCTCCTTTTGTGCTTTCTCTTTGGGTGCTTGGTTTTATTTCAGGATTTGGAGCATCTTTGGAGGACCTTTGCACAAACCAAGGCAAAGCATTGAAGATATGGAGCACCAAGGGGCTCGAAAGAAGAGAAGAAGGAGGAGGAGAGTCATGGCCCGAGGGCCCGGTCACCCAGCCAAGATTGCTACTTTGTTTCGATAGCGCGACCCGCCCGGTCCGCCGACTCGAGGGCTCGGGTACACGGACCCCGTCCGGGTCGAGATGTTTGGAGATGCCTATTTCCTTCCCGATCGCTGGACCCGCCCGGTCAAGCCACCCGAGCACTCGAGTCGGGTTACCCGCCCCGAGCCGGGGTATTTTTCCCCAGCGTTTTCTCTACTTTGATGCTTCTGTACGGGGCTTTTAAGTAATTAATATTGTTTTATTTTTAGGACTATATAAGAGGAACTCCTCTTATTTAGCATTCAAAATCTAGAACCCTAGGAGAGAGAAAGTTGAGGTTGTAAGCTTTTGAACTCCATTTTCACCATTTATGCAAGCTTAAAAGTTGGTAATTTCTTGTTTATTTCTTCTTTTCTTTCCTTAATCTTGTTTATTGGGATTGTTTTGTTGCTTAGATCTTGTTTATTAATTGTTGATCTTCCTTTTTTCTCTTTCCTCCATAGTTATGGTGATGAAGTTATTTCAAAGTTCGTGTTGTTTTATTTTCATGATGTGTGAGTAGTTTTATTATTAGGGGAAGGGATGTAGCCTTCATTTACTCTTTGGATCTTAAATCTAGGTTAGGGGTTAACTTTTAGGGTTGAACTTGTTGATCAAACTTGCTTTACTTGGCTTTTTGGGTGCTTGATCACCACTTGACTTGCAGTATTTTGAATTTCTAGTGAAGGATTGAAAGATTAAGCTAGGAATAATCTAAGTTTGGTTGCTAGATTAGGATCTCCATGAAAATAGGTATTTCCTAGTTTAGGGAAGCTTGATTAATCATGTTGTGCTTGATTTGGCTAGATTAGTTGTTCATGCCATGAGAATAGGCCATAAGTGACTAAGCAAGCTCCTCTAATTAGCTCGAGAGAGTAATTAGAATTCCCATTTAAGTGATTTTTCCCCTTGTGATCCCCCATTTGTTTCCCCTTGGCTTTGATGATTGGATTCTTGGATTGAGTGTTGGTGAATCCCCTAATTCCCTAGTTCCTTTACCCTTGTTTTATCTCCTTTACTTGCTTGTTGATTTACTTTGCAAATTTCCTAGTTTATTTAGACGTTAAAATCATTGCTAAACTTTCAAAAAAAACCCAAAAATTGATTTAGCTCATTGTAATTAGCTAATTAACGCTACTTCCTTGTGGATTCGACCCTATACTTACCTTATTTTGGGAAGTTTAGGTTATATTTGGCGAGTATACAACGACCCGTCAAATTTTGGCACCGTTGCCGGGGTGGTAGCGGTTAACATTAGCTAATTAGTTAATTTTGAGACTAAATTGTCTTTTTCTTTATTTTGGTGTGTTTATCTCTTGGTTGTTTTTACTAATATTCTCCATCGTTGGTTGCATGTCAAGAAGATTGAGGGGCGATCCAACCATCCCCATCGATCATAACCTTGAAAATACATTGAGGCAATTAAGGAGAATCTTTAGGGAACCCACTGTCCACCCATCGATCGTTGAACAACTGGGTTTTGAACAACCGGGTTTTGAACCAGAGTCGTCTATCTCCACTACTTCTAGCAGTATGGGGGATGAGGGCTCCTAGAGCATTACAGGATTTTGGGCATGCCGAGGCATTTGAACTCAAAAGTGGTATTCGCCGCCCAACTACTACCGCCAACTTCGAATTTCCTCCGCATTTGATTCGCATGATCAAACAAGAGCCCTATGGGGGTATGACTCATGAGTGGCCTCTTGAGCATTTGGATAATTTCTCGGAGCTATGTGCCACGGTGAAGCAAAACAATGTGAGTCGAGCTATGTGCCACGGTGAAGCAAAACAATGTGAGTCAAGCGTTTGTGAGGCTCAACCTATTTTACTTCTCTCTGTGAGGCAAGGCTAAGAAATGGTTGCAATCCATTCCCGAAGACTCTTTGACAACTTTGGCACAAGTGACCGCGGCTTTTGTGGATGAATTCTATTCTCAAGAGAAGACCTCCAAAGCTAGAAGGAAGATAGCTAACTTCTCCCAAGAGGGAGGATGAGACATTATATGGAGCTTGTGATAGGTTCAAGGATCTTCGAAGATCTTGTCCTCACCATGGTTATAGTCAATGGATGCTTATGCAAAGCTTCTATGATGGTCTTCTTCCTATGACCCGTGCAAGCCTTGATTCGGGTGCGGGAGGCCAACTAACAAAGCTTCCGACTGACAATATTGAGCCTACAATTGAAGAGGTAGTAAGACACTACTCTTGGGCGAATTATACTAGAACCGCAAGCAAGAAGAATGCAAGCAAAGACAAGTATGATCTTGATGTCATTGACCACATTAATGCAAAACTTGATACCCTTGCAAAGAAGTTGGAAAAGGTAAGCTTGGCATCTCCTAGCCAAGGCACTTCTCAAACTTTTTCTTGTGAGATTTGTGGTGAGTCTGACCATGCTAGCTCTTATTGTGGCGGGTCTATGGACCATGTTGCATGGGTGAATACTAGGGGTGAGGGAAATCCTAACTTCAACAACCAAGGAAGATGGAATAACAATGCGAGTGGTGGATGGAAGAACCCTCAACCACCCCAACCTTACCAAGCATCAACTAGACCACCCGGATTCCATAACCCCCAACAAGCATTCACACGACCACCCCCCTAGAGCTTCCTTTAAACCAAATCAACCAAAACAATCTTCCCTATAATCCACTCTCCAACTCTTCCTAGCCCAACAAACAAAAACTAATACCGATAACGATAGGAAGTTTGGAGAGATAAACACTTCCCTCCAACAAATGAATCCTCACAATATGATCATTGAGACACAACTTGCTCAAGTGGCTCAACAAGTGAGCAACAACTCCTCAAACTCTTCTACCCAACTTCCTAGCCAACCCATTATCCGAGAGCAAGCTAAAGCCATCACTTTGAGATATAGGGCTCACTATGAGGGTCCTAAGATGCCCACATTTGATGATGCTAACCCCTCCAATGAGAGTGAGAATGTGGATAATGGAGTTGATAAAGAGGTTGAAAATGTCATTGTGGAAGACATTCACGAGGATGGGAGTCCTATAGTTGTTGAACCCAAAAATAAAGCAAAATGCCTCCTCCAATGAAGAGCTACACTCTTCCGGTTCCATATCCTCAAAGGTTAGCAAAGAAGCACTTCAATGACAAATTTGTTAAGTTTCTTGATGTAATGAAAGGTTTACAAGTTCATATTCCATTTCTCCAAGCTATGGCTCAAATGCCCACCTATGCAAAGTTTCTAAAGGAATTTCTTTCTAACAAGTCCAAACTTGAAGAAAGTTCCACCATTGCTCTCACCGCCGAAGTTAGTGCGGTCCTCCAAAACAAGCTCCCTAAAACGCTTGAAGATCCGGGTCCTTCTCCATACCCTTGAGAATCGGAGATTTGGAGCCAAAGAAAGCATTGGCCGATCTTGGGGCTAGTGTAAGCCTAATGCCCCTCTCCATTGAAAATAAGCTCAACTTTGAGCTTAAACCAACAAGAAGGGTGATACAACTAGCGGACCGCTCGATTAAGGTGCCCGTTGGAGAATTGGAGGATGTTCCGGTGCAAGTTGGGAGGGTCTTCATCCCTTGCGACTTTGTAGTGATGGAAATGGAAGAAGACTCCCAAGTCCCTCTTATTTTGGGAAGACCATTATTGAAAACGGCCGGAGTGCTAGTTGACATGAAGAGGGATGTTTTGACATTGAGGGTTGGGGATGAGAAGATGGAGTTCGCTTCAATAAAAGCATGAAGGCTCCGATCATGGAAGAAATACATCGGATCGATACTCTTGAGCATGATGTGTTGAGCCTAAGGGCTTTAGTTGAAGCAAGAGATTCATTTGAGGATGTATTACTTGGAGAAGATCAAGAGCAAGAAAGTGAAGCTTGGCATCTAAAAAAGGCAATGGACAAAGCACCAATTTACCGACATACCAATTCGAGCTTTGAGATTTTATAAGCTTCATTGAAAAAAGAGGAGAGGACTACGCCTCCTCCTACATGTGAGTTAAAACCCCTCCCCCTTTTTTGAAGTATGTTTTGTTGGAGATAATGAGACTTACCCCGTGATTGTCAATTCTACACTCAATGGTCCTTCTCTTGACAAACTTCTTTGTGTTCTAAAACAACATCAAAGTGCCATTGGGTATACAATTGATGATCTCAAGGGTCTAAGTCCCACCTTGTGTATGCATCGAATTCATTTGGATGATGGTCAAGCCTCCTCTATTGAGCCTCAAAGAAGGCTAAATCCTAACATGAAGGAAGTGGTAAAAAAGGAAGTTTTGAAATTCCTTGAGGCGGGGATAATATACCCTATCTCGGATAGTAGGTGGGTTAGTCCCATTCAAGTTGTCCCATAAAAGAGAGGAATGACCGGCATTAAATATGACAAAGGTGAGCTTATCTCCACAAGATCGGTCATCGGGTGGCCCATGTGCATTGATTATCGTAAGTTGAATAAGGCCACCCAGAAAGACCATTTCCCCCTCCCTTTTATTGACCAAATGCTTGAAAGATTAGCGGGTCATACCCATTTTTGCTTTTTGGATGGTCATTCGGGATTATTTCAAATCCTCATTAACCTCGATGACCAAGAGAAGACAATTCACATGTCCATTTAGCACTTTTGCTTATCGAAGGATGCCATTTGGATTGTGTAATGCTCCTTCCACCTTTCAAAGGTGTATGACCGTCATTTTTTAGGACATGCTTCAATCAACCATAGAAGTTTTCATGGATGATTTCTCCGTGGTAGGTTCCTCTTTTGACATTTGTCTCTCTAACCTCCAAAAGGTTTTCGAGAGATGTCAAAAGATGAACCTCGTTCTTAATTGGGGAAAATGTCATTTTATGGTTGAAAATGGCTGGCATAGTCCTTGGTCATAAAATCTCTCAAAAAGGGATTGAGGTGGATAGGGCTAAAATTGAAGTTATTGAGAAATTGCCTCCCCAACTTCGGTGAAGGAAGTGAGATCTTTTCTTGGGCATGCGGGTTTTTATCGTTGTTTTATCAAAGATTTCTCAAAAATCTCAAAGCCCCTATCCAATTTTCTTTAAAAAGACATTGAATTTAAATTTGACAAAGATTGCATGCATGCTTTTGAAACTCTAAAAAAGACCCTAATTTTCGCTCCCATAGTGCAAGCTCCGGATTAGAGCTTGCCTTTTGAACTAATGTGTGATGCTAGTGATAGTGCAGTGGGAGCCGTTTTAGGACAAAGAAAAGAAGGCAAGCTCCATGTGATCTACTATGCAAGCAAGACGCTTGATTCGGCTCAAAGGAACTATGCCACCACGGAGAAGGAACTACTAGCAATTGTATTTGCTTTTGACAAGTTCCGGTCATACCTTGTGTGCTCCAAGATGGTGGTGTATACGGATCATGCGGCTATCAAGTATCTCATGGCCAAGAAGGATGCCAAACCTCAGTTGATAAGGTGGATCCTTCTCCTTCAAGAGTTTGATATTGAGATCAAAGACAAGAAGGGAACCGAAAATTCGGTTGCCGACCACCTTTCTCGCCTTCCTATGGATGTTTCACAAGGTTTAGAACCTCCCATCAATGACTCTCTACAAGATGATTTCATATATGCCGTGAAGGCCATGTATACTCCTTGGTTCGCGGATTTTGCTAATTTTCATGCTAGTGGAGTCATATCGGATGACCTTAGCTACCAACAAAAGCGGAGGTTCATGCATGAGACCAAGCACTATGTATGGGAGGACCCATACTTGTTCAAGAGGGGGGTGGATGGTATTTATCGGAGGTGTCTACCGGATGATGAGATTGAGGATGTACTAGGGATGTGCCATTCATCCCCATCTGGTGGTCATATGGGAGCCGACAAGACCGTGGCAAAGATTTTGCAATATGGATTATTTTGGCCAAGCATGTTCAAGGATGTTTGGGGCTTTGTCAAGGCTTGTGATCGGTGCCAAAGAGTTGGCAATATCTCAAAGACGCATGAACTACCCCTCACAAGCATCTTGGAGTTGGAAGTTTTTGATGTTTGGGGGATTGATTTCATGGGTCCTTTTCCCTCCTCCCTTGGTAACCGCTACATCTTGGTAGCGGTTGATTATGTTTCTAAATGGGTTGAAGCAATCGCCTCCCCTACAAATGATGCCAAGGTAGTTGTCAAGCTATTCAAGAAAGTGATCTTTCCCCATTTCGGAGTTCCAAGAGCCATTATTAGTGATAGGGGATCACACTTCGCCAAGAAATTATTCAAAGCCCTTCTTGATAAGTATGGGGTGCATCACAAAATGGGTCTCTCTTACCACCCTCGATCTAGTGGTCAAGCGGAGATATCGAATAGAGAGATCAAGCTTATTTTGGAAAAGACGGTGAACCGATCTCGAAAGGATTGGTCTTCCAAGTTAGATGATGCATTGTGGGCCTACCCGGACGGCCTACAAAACCCCCTATTGGCATGACACCATACAAGTTTATATATGGGAAATCGTGTCATTTGCCCGTGGAATTGGAGCACAAAGCTTATTGGGCCATCAAGGCTTTGAATTTTGACCTTCAAGTTTCGGGTGAAAGAAGGATGCTTGATATTCATGAGCTTCGAGGAGCTTAGGAGGGATGCTTATGAGAGTGCCCGGTGTACAAAGAGAGAACAAAGGCTTGGCATGATCAACGAATCATGAAGAGAGAGTTCAAGGTTGGCGACAAGGTCCTTTTGTTCAATTCAAGGTTGAGGTTGTTTCCAGGAAAGCTCAAATCAAGGTGGAATGGTCCATTCACCGTGCAACGAGTATTCCAGCATGGTGCGGTTGAGATTTGCAATGATGCAAAAGGGTGTTTCAAGGTTAACGGGCAAAGAGTTAAGCTATATTATGATGGTGCGCCCATTCAAGAAGCATACTCTATTGCTCTTGAGGACTACTCCCCTCTCAATGATTGAAGATATATGGTATTCAAGCTAATGACTTAAAACAAGCGCTTAGCGGGAGGCAACCCGTTTTTCTCACTTATCTATAATGCTTTCTTTTCTTTTTAATTTTGATTCTCTTGAAATGATGGCTTTTCACATATTATAGTGCCTTTTGAATTACAAGCTTGTTGTGGTGATTTTGTGATTTTTGTATGTTTAGGATTGGTTTGGAGACACGTTGGAGCAAAGAGAGGTGAAAAAGAAAGAAAAAAATGGGCTAAACAAACCCTCTTCAACTCAAACCCTAACTTCCTAAAAACTCACTCAAATCACTCAACTCACCACTCAAAAACTTGAAATTTCTCACAAATCTTAATCCTCATCAACTTTCTTCCATAAATTTCAACTTTTTATTCCTCACAAACCCATTTCCACCATTCCTCACCATTTTCTCTGTCCTCAAAAATTTTACCATAACTCTCAAATTCATCCTTTTCCACTCAAATTTCTTCACAAATTCTTCTTAAAACATCATTCCCCTTCCATTTCTTTCATAAAAAACTCTAAAACAAACTTTTTTTTTTTCACTTTTTCCCACCCACCACACCTAGTTACGAGATTTTCAAATTTTTGAGCAACAAGAAGTTCAAAGCATAGAGAGGAGGCAATCAAAGCGGAGTAGACAAGCGGGAGAAGCTAGCTCAAGCCGACAAGTGGGAGAAGCTAGCTCAAGCCGACAAGCGAAGGAAAACATCTCAAGGCTTAATGCCCCGATGAGTTTCATGATCCCGAATTTCCTTTCCTTAAATTTGATGGTTTAGAGCATTTCACTAGATTCAAATCCTTTAAGGCTAAAGAATTTACCCTCACCCGCTTTGTTGATGAATATATATTATCATTATGGGGAATAAGGGGGATGTAAATACTATTGCAAAAATTTACATGTGAGAAAACTGTTAATGATGAGAAAGAAAACCCATAAATGCATAACACTCGAATTTCTTAGCTCTTTGGAAGTAACCGGAGAGAAACGGCTTGCATACTCAACTGGAACCGAAGCCGTTCTTCATTTTAGGTTAGGGAATGTTGCTTGTTCTATTGCTATTGCCGATTTTATGGAAATTTTTTATTTAAAAATTGAATCGAGCACCACTCCCTCACCTCCTTTCAACCTTTATGATTGTTGGTATAAGACAAGTGGGTCAGAAAGTTATGAACCCAAAAACGCGAATGACTCACTTATCCACCAACCGGCTCTCCGGTACTTTCGTAAGTGTTTGGAGAACACAATTTTTGGAAGGAAGGATAACTCAAAAGTAAGTCAGTCTGAACTTATGATCATAGGTTCTTACCTATGGAGACATAAGAAGCTGAACATACCTTTGATGTTTGTCCATCACCTCCAAAGGGTACGCACCCCAAACACTCACGGACGTGGGTCGATTGTTGTGGGCGGTTTAATTACTGTCATTTTTGAGCACTTTAGAGTTCGCCCTTGGACCACCGAGGTCCAAGGGCCGAACCTCATAAACCAACAACACCTACAAGATGCGCGTTGGTTTACTGTGAATGGAATTCATATTACTTGGAAGATTGGTAAAATGTCTTCCATTCAACTTCCAAACCGCCGCATCACCGAAATAAAAACAGAGCAAGCAAACTATCTAATCCTGGAAGTTGCGGAGGAAGGCACGGAGATCCGCACCTACCAAAGGTGGGATCCCCACGAGCTTGCCTCCTCCTCTTCCGCCCCTCCCCCTCCTCCTCCCCAACCCCATCCCACCAATGTTCCCGACTATGCCCCTATCTAGGCCCATATAGATAGGTGGTTTGATTTCGAACAAAGATTAACCACCTTCCAACAAGAGATCCGCGAGAATTTTTCCCCCATCTTGCAATTTTTCATGTTAACAACATGGTCCCTCCCGGCACCTCCTACCCCTCTTATATGCAACCTACGCCTCCCCTTGAGGGGGAGGAGGACCTAGACCCTTGAGTTGGTCTTTCTCTACCCACCCCTTCCCCTATTGTTCTTACTTTCACACCCAGGACGGTGTTTGGTTTAGCTTGGAGGGGTATTTTTATTAGGATTATTTGCTCCTAATAATGCAACCTTTTAGCGATTCCTGAGATAATAAAGCAACCTTTTGATTATTTCAAAAAAAAGCAACCTTTATAACTCATTTACTTTGAGTAAGTCAAAATCGGATATAACCCGAAGAATAGGTAAAATGGGACATGTGTCACCTAATAATTGGTTCCCATAAAAAATTTTATAAAAAAATTAAAACAAAAGATAAAAACAAAAAAAAAAGATAACCCCCCCACCCCTCCCCCCACTGTAAACCCCTCTCTCTCCCCCCCCACCCGCCACACCTCTCTCTCCTCCCCACTCCAGCCCACCCTTTGCGCAACCTCGAGCCACCCTCCCCAAAGATTTCCCTTACCACCGGATCCACTCGCCACCCTCACCCCCACCCCATCTTTGCCCCCTCCCTCCTTCTTTTGCTTGGAAGACCCACCAACCCAAACCCGGACAGCCCCCTCCCCCGCGCGGCGTGCGCTGCAACCACCTCTTTCAAGGCTTCGTGATGGTTAGTCGGGTTGGGGGAGTTTTTTCGGGTGGAGGAGGTGGGGCTGGAGTCGGGGATGGAGGGGTGGGGTGGGTTGTGTGTCCGGGATGGCGAGGAGAGAGAAAGAAGGGGGTTGTCGTGGGTGGGGAAGGGAGGGGGAGGGGAGGGAGGAGGTTGTCGTGGGTGGGGAAGGGGAGGGAGGGGGTTGTCGTGGGTGGGGAAGGGGAGGGAGGGGGTTGTCGTGGATGGGGAAGGGGAGGGAGGGGGTTTTCGTGGGTCGGGAAGGCGAGGGAAGGTTGGCAGTGGGTGGGGTGGAGGGAAGGGAGGGGTGGCGGTAGGGGGGGGGGAGGGGCGGTGGGTTTAGTTTAGGTTTTTTTTAGTTTATTAAATATTATTAATTAGAATTAAAGGTTTTAATTAAAAAATTACCATTTGTTTAGGTCACCTGGTCAACTTGACTTACTCAAAGTTAATGGGGTATAAATATTGCTTTATTTTGGAATAATCAAAAGGTTGCTTTATTATCTCGCGAATTGCTAAAAGGTTGCATTATTAGGAGCAAATAATCCTTTTTATTATTTGGGTGGTTTCTACTTTTCGGGGTAGGTGTGAGGAGATCCTTGTTGCTATTTTGATTGAATTGTTGCTTGTGATTGTGGTTATGCTTGGTGAATGAGCCAATGCTTGTTAATATGTGTTATGCCATGATTCCATTTTTCTTATTTGTTTACTTTCTTATTTTTTTTAAAAAGAAAAAAAAATCATATACTTTTAAATTAAAAAACCCAAAAACATATTTCTTTCCTTTTTCATCTTCTTTTTTTGTTTTAGTTTTCTTTCTTTTCATTCTTTTTCAATCTTTGCTTTTAGTTCAAAAAAAAAATAAAATAAAAATAAATTACTTTTTTTGAAAAAGAGCAAAAATAACAAAAAAAATATGAAAAACAAAAAAGAAGTTTTAGCTTTGAATAAAGTTTTGATTTCCTTGCCCAAGGAACATGTTAGTTGATGATATATGTGGATTCCTTGCTTTGATTTTGAGTATATGTTTAGAGGCTCCTTTTAGAAGAGTGTGAGCTTGGGTTGTGGTGCTTTAGGAGGTGATTAATCTTGATTGCATTAGAATCAACCAAAATGAAACCAATGAATGCTCAATTGGATGTCTAGTCTTAAATCTTGACTATGTTGCTCATGCTTGGATAAATTTAGCTTCAAATTTGATGTCCCTAGTGTCCCTAGATATGCTCATCATGTTCCCAAACAAAGCTCTACAAGAAGATTAGTTTTTACTTCTTTTCGTTTGTAATAAGTGGTACAAAAAAGCCACAAGTTCTCATGTTTCTCTTTAGTGAGTAGTTACTCCTCATTTGTATAGCAAAAATTCCCGTAATTAGGGAAAAGAAAAAGCCAAAAAAAGTCAAAAATGCGTGAAAAATGAAAAAAAAAGTGAAGAAAACGAAAAGCAAAAAAGAATTGAAGAATTTCAATAAAAGAGGTCAACTTGTGGATGCCTCCAACACTTAGTACTATTTTTTAAAAGTTTTGAGTGGAGTGGAGTCTAAGGCCTATTTGTGTGTCTAGGGATGGTGGACTAGTGGTTTGAGTTTCTATAATACTTGAAGAGCCCTAAGTCTTTTGGATAGCTAGGTGCTCTCTAATGAGCGATTAAAAAGTCTAATTAGGTGTCCTATTGCAATCTTGATTAGTTTCCTTCTCTACCCATAAAACCTATGAGTACACTTGAAAATTTGTTGTCTTAAAAGTTACTCTCTATCCTTGCTTGTGAACCATTTCATTGATAGTTGACTTGGGCATAAATCTTGAAAGTGTTTGTTGATGGAAAACTAGAGTTGTGGGTTTGAAAACTCTTTGGAAACCCTCGCGAGATCTCACTCGTCCTCTAGAGCGATCTAGGGGTTTAAAGAGCTTGTTTCCTGTGCTAAATGCAATCGTGATTCCTACGAAAATGAGTTAGTGTAAATTCTTTATCCTTTCTCCCTTTTTCCTTTTTCCTTTTCCTTTTTCTTCCCTCTTTCTTTCTTCATTTCGTTTTCAAATAAATTTTCATTCTCCTACTGCTTTTTATTCTATTTTGCTTGAGGACAAGCAAAGATCTAGCGTGGGGGAGTTTCATGATTGGGTTTATATACTTGGTTTTTTATTAGTTTTTAATAGCTTTTGTAATAGCTTTTAGACTAGATTAGGCTAAATTTCTTTATTTTCCTTCTTTTTGTGCAATACTTCCTCCTTTGTGCTTTCTCTTTGGGTGCTTGGATTTATTTCGGGATTTGGAGCATCTTTTGGAGGACCTTTGCACAATCCCATGGCAAAGCATTGAAGAAATGGAGCACCAAGGGGCTCGAAAGAAGAGAAGAAGGATAGGAGAGGCTTGACCCAGGGGCCGGGTCGAGCCTAACCAAAGATTACTACTTTATTTCTAATAGCGCGATCCGCCAGGGTCTGTTGACCCGAGGGCCCGGTCCCCCGACCCGAGAGCTCGGGTACACAGACCCGCCCGGCCGATGTTTGGAGATGCCCATTTCCTTCTTAATCACGGACCCGCCCCGGTCGGGCCACCCAAGCACTCGGGTCAGGTCACCCGCCCTGGCCGAGGTGTTTTTCCGGAGCGTGTTTCTCTACTTTGATGCTTTTGTACGGGGGCTTTTATGTAATTAACTCGTTTTTATTTTTAGGACTATATAAGAGGAACTCCTCTTATTTTAGGTTAAAGCAATTTTATTTTCGGATTACAGAGATTAAATCTTGTTTAGCATTTAAAATCTAGAACCCTAGGAGGAGAGAAAGTTGAGATTGGGAAGCTTTTGAACTCCATGTTCACAATTTATGCAAGCTTAAAAGTTGGTAATTTCTTGTTTATTTCTTCTTTTCTTTCCTTAATCTTGTTTATTGTGATTGTTTTGTTGCTTAGATCTTATTTATTAATTGTTGATCTTCCCTTTTTCTCTCTATCCTCCATAGTTATGGTGATGAAGTCATTTCAAATTTTGTGTTGTTTTTATTTTCATGATGTGTGAGTTGTTTTATTACTAAGGGAAGGGATGTAACCTGCATTTACTCTTTGGATCTTAAATCTAGGTTAGGGGTTAACTTTGGGGTTGAACTTGTTGATCAAAATTGCTTTACTTGGCTTGTTGGGTGCTTGATCACCACTTGACTTACATATTTGGAATTTCTAGTGAAGGATTGAGAGATGAAGCTAGGAATAAACTAAGTTTGGTTGCTATATTAGGATCTCCATAAAAATAGGTATTTCCTAGTTTAGGGAAGATTGATTAATCATGTTGTTCTTGATTTGGCTAGATTAGTTGCTCATGCCTTGAGAATAGGTCATGAGTGACTAATCAAGCTCCTCTAATTAGCTCGAGAGAGTAATTAGAGTTCCCATTTGCGTGATTTTTCCCCCGGTGATCCCCCCATTTGTTTCCTCTCTGGCTTGATGATTGAATTCTTGGATTGAGTGTTGGTGAATCCCCTAACCCTAGTTCCTTTACCCTTGTCTTATCTCCTTTACTTGCTTGTTGATTTACTTTGCAAATTTCCTAGTTTATTTAGACGTTAAAATCATTGCTAAACTTTCAAAAAAAACCCAAAAATTGATTTAGCTCATTGTAATTAGCTAAATAACCCTACTTCCTTGTGGATTCGACCCTATACTTACCCTATTTTGGGTAGTTTAGGTTATATTTAGCGAGTATACAACGACCCGTCATTAATACATATCGTAATATTTAAAAATGAAAATAATATATTTAAATTAAAGAAATCTATATACATATGGGGACTCGTTGGTTTGTGGTTTGGTCTTGGAGCGTTGGAGGCGAAGCATAAGACTTTAAATAAAAGTAAAACCAAAAGAAAAGAAATGAAAAAGAAAAGAAATTAAAAAGAAAAAGAATGTAAATGAAAAGAAAGAAAACCAAAAAGAAAGAAAACGAGCTTACACGCCTTTAGATAAAAGTAAAACCAAAACAAAAGAAATGAAAAAAAGAAAGCAAACGAGCTTCCTTGCATAAGTTGGGAGTCGATCCCCCAATGCACGTGGTCTCAAGTGTGAGACAAAACCACCGCGCTCCGCTAGTTTTCATGCTCTCCATTTCACCAAAATGTATATAATCATTTCCTATTTTTCTTTATTAAAAAAAAAAGCTATGATTTTTTCCCAAAATTCATTGAGTTCATCTCGCACCCGAACCCCATAATGTATCTGCGCTTTGTGGGCCAAGGATGAATGCAAATGAATTGGCAATGTGTTGATTGGAATGGATTATAGGTATTTGGACTAGGCTTAGAATTTTTGAAATTCGTTTTTGAAAAGGGACCCCTTGTTTTTATCTTTTATTAGGAAAAGATGATGGATTAATTTTGAAAATGTTTTTATTTTCTTGAATAGGTGGTATGATGATGATTAGTAAATATTTTCAAAAAAATAGAATAGAAGAGGGTGCAGGATATGTTTTTGAAGGAGATGGAATATGATAGGGTAGGATTGATAGGGAAGATTTGTTCTGAGATGGGATGAGATGGAACAAGGTAGACACGACATAATGACGGCTCTAACTCTACCTTGATCACTTTTCTAGATGCACTTTTAGGATAGACTCAACCTTAGATTATATGCATAAAAAAATTAATTTGTTTTGTTTGAATTCGGTGAGTTGTATTTTTGACAAAAGAACTATAAGGGCGATCATGACTCTACATCGAATGCGAGACGGAAAAAACGCGAAAATCGACCACTACGATGACTAAATCGACAAAAACATGAGATGCACGGGATGTGCGCCACGCAACAACGTTACGCGCGGTGCGGCGATGCGTCAAGCGCGGGGCCGAGCGCCGGCGCATCTTAATGAGTTTGGCGCACTACTCCCCGACAGATGCTTTTTTGCAATTTAAGCAAGGTTTTAGCTAGTTCCACATAATTTCGGGACACAATGATAAACATGCCATGATGATAGATTTATTGACAATTTTTGGATTTGAACGATAGTCGATTGGCAATAGCATGACACGTGCCGCTTAACGGGCGTGCGCTAGGCGCGGCTTTTATGTCCTAGGCGGAGTTGTGAGCGAGTTATAGCGAGTAAAATCCATTCTCATTTCTCATGTAAGTATGCATTCTCATATGAACTTGCTTCTATACATATATAGTGGAGGTTAGAATATACAAAAGAAACGGTTTCTATATTAAAGATCTACATCATGAAGAAAAACGTTAGTAACTTCAATATAAAAATAAGAGATTTATTCAAGGACCCTCAAGAATATACCGAAGTATGGCTTGGGTCCGAGGGAATAACTACCTTGGGGAAGAGCAATCGTGAAGCCTTTCAACGAACACCCGTAAAGATCGATGAAAGTATTTGTTGTAGGTTTATCAATATATGTTTTTGTGTTTGTAAATATGAAAGTGTGAGAGTTTGAGAGTTTTTTTTTAGAGGATTAGCAATAGTGTATAGAGGGTATGTGAAAAAGTGTTTTTGATTCGAAAAATCATGGCTTATTTACATGAAAATATTAAAAAAAAAAGATAGATTAGCAAACTGCGCATCACGCAAAGCATGCGCTAGGCGCACGACTTCTGTGTGATGCATAAGCCACGTGTCGGCCTGATTGGTGCGCTCGACACGACACACGACTCAATGCGCGCGCGCACGAGGAGCGTCATTGGCACCACTGCGCCGACACGCTTTGAAACCTTTTTCTTAAACGTGTTTTTAAATGATTTTCTTTTATCCTTTAAATTGGAAATTAACTTTACGAGATAAAATCTGATTCAATTTTAAAAATATTTTTGGAAATATTTATTTTTTTCGAAAATATTTATTAAAATAAAATAAATAATAAATAAAAACAATTAATTATCATGAATAATTCAATTGGACTTTTTCAAAGGATTGAGCTCAAAATATTTCTATTGGCTCAAAATTTTCAATTGATTATCGGGAATAATTAATTGGGCTTTAAAATAGGGTTTTGGATCTTTAATGCAAATAAATAAGCTTTACACTTTTAAAATAGTTGTGGGCTCGGCTATTCGGATGCTTCTCCCCCTTGGGTAGGACCAATTAACAACGTTGTATGTTTCGATCATTGGATCCTTAAATGGGGAGACACGATTATGTGTCTACACTTGCATAACCCCGACCTTGCGTGATATTCCATCTATACATTAGCTATGCATAACCCTGATCCTTGCATAGCGTCTCATGCATCATTATGTGCATTTGTTTGCACCTATCTGATAACATCTTCTCATGCAGGTAATCAGATTGATTGTATTTATCGTTTTGCGAACCGGTGATATATAGATCCGGTTTGAGACTGCAGAGCTTCTAGAATCGCTCTCGTCCCGGAGCACGAGGCTACTTTGACTTTCGGTTTCTCCGAACCTCGGTCAAAGTGGGGGCTTTTTGTTGACACAAGATCGTGTCTCCCCATGGAGTAACCAATGATGAAACATACCGCCCGCTTTAATTGGTTCGGTCGAAAGGAAGATCAATCGAAAAGCTAAGCACAAAAGCGTTTCGAAAATATAATGTCTATTTATCAAAACCCAGCCCAATTTTAAATGCCCAATTAATTATTCCTGATAATTAATTTTATTTTTAATATTTTAAATTAATTATTCCCAATAATTATTTTTTAAAAGATATCTCGAAAATCGAATTTTTATTCCTAAAGATAGGCGATTTAGGATTTGGCGAAAAAAGATTTCATCGAAAGATAAAAAAGAATATTAAACGATTAAAAACCGAGCCGATTAACATTGTGTTTGACGCAACACATTGCGCATGCGCAACGTCGATGTCGTACACAAAAATGAAAAAGCCAAAGCCGAGTGAGCGAGACGCACGGAGTCGTGCGCTTAGAGCACGAGTCATGAGCCCAGGCCACAATTTCTTTTTGTCTATGTGTTATTTTCGATTTCCTTTGCCTATAAATAGTTTGTGATTTCTACTAACGCTTTAATATTTTCCCTCACGTGTTCTATCCATACTCGGCTACATTCAAACACATAACTAAACACATACTACACACGATGAAGCATCATCAAACATATTCAAACACTCACGCACTCAAACATATTCATACAATCGAATTTCATATTTGAAGCTTCAAGATTGCTCCTCTTGTAAACCGTTACATAAGACCCTAGGCGACAAAGGTATTATTCCTCAAGGTCAATCGCAATTTAATTCTTTTATTACTAACAATTTACTTGTCACAATGTGAGATATCAAAGGAATTAACGCTTTGTTGTACATTCTTCTCTCATCTCCCTTCTTTTTTTATATTTTATATATATTATAATATTCATATGCATGCATGTATGATTTAATAATGCTTTTATCACCGCACATGCTTATTTTTGTTAATCAAAGACGTAAATAAATGTTCGAACGCTAAATTCGAGATAATTTGGACAATTGGATTAGGTTTTCGGTAATTTGATTGCATAATAACATGTCACCTAGAAAAATTAGTCTTTTATGTGTTTAATGAACCAACAAAAATTAATTTTAGATTGCATTAACATATTACTTGTTTATTTAATTGCATAATCTATAGACATGAATCATTATAAAGTAGAGGCCATCAATGGGCGAATTTGATTCATTATATTATTCGTATCCTCGCTCCGAACTCAATCTTTGGTTCATTGACCATTAATGGAGTCATGACGAGAAATCTATATTGGATAAGTCTCAAATTTGTCCCTAAGATTCGACAATATCCAATTCGGGTTATGAGTCTTCCTTTAAAGACTTGTTGGTGACTTCTTGAATTCAAAACAAGCAAAACAACATGTACAATGAGGCAATCAAATACGCGCTCATCATGCGTAGGCAATAAAAACACGCCTGACACATAGTATCAAACATGAACATAACTTGGGACATGCATACTATTCTCGCCTATATTGACACCGTTGATTGCTTGCTATGTTCAATATGCTTTCTCCTTATATTCTCCTCAAATTAGCCTAGAAGCATCGAAAACGACCAATAAATTTTCGCCATTTAAAAAACGCTATGTGAAGGCCATGTGCCAAACGCACGAATCTTGCATCACACATAAGGAACATGCGTCCGGCGCATGACCTTGCGTGGCTCACAAGCTTCTTATGCTAGGCGCTAGTCTTTTGCATGTGGCAAAAGCAACACACATTGCTTCAGCGGTTTGGATTTGACTTTGTTTATTCGTTGGTTTTCGATCTATCTTTGCATTATCATTCATGATTACTTTTAGATTATCTTTTGAAACATATCATCTAAGATGGAGTCTATCCTTAAAAGTACATCTAGATAAGTGGTAATGATGGAGTTTGAGTCGTCATGTATGTCATCATATCTTATCCCTTTTATCCAACCAATCTTATCCAACATATATATCATATCATATTCCATCCTTTTTCCAAAAAAAATAATACTTCCTCCGTTCTTTAATAATTGACAACATGTAGGGGTTGCCTGAAAGGGAGATAGAGAGAGATAGAGAGATGAAAAAAGGGGCTCATGTGATAAGGACGAGAGAAAGAGAGAAAACATAGTCAAATTTAGTAATGTTGTAATTAATATGAAACTTCCAAATAAGGGGAATATTGAAATAATAAAAGAACGGAGGAAGTAATTTCTTTTTCAAAATCAATTCACTCCCTTTTATCCTATTTTTCTCAAAATATAATTTCTTATCACTTAAAATATTTTGCAAAATTAATCCATCTTTAATCATCATCATCTTTTCCAATAAAGATTAAAACAAAGGGGTTCATTTATAAAAATTGAATTCTAAGCTCAATCCAACCAATCCAATCAGCCTAATAAAAACAACTTGTCCAATCAACCAAATCCAAGTCCATGCATTCATATTAGGCTCACTTATATTTGAGTCCATGCATTCATCTTAGGCCTATGTGAGTCTCAACTCATGTTAAAATCTAGGCCCATTTGAGCCCTAGTGTATGTCGAAGCCCATATAGGCCCAATCTAAACCGAAGTACATTCCAAAGTCCGGCCTATGTATTACACCTAACCGGTGAAGGCTTAATTCGGATCTTAGGTCTAATTTGCATTTCAATGTAAGCTTTAGTCGGTTCTAACCTCAAGCCCATATAGGACGAAGTCTAGAGTACGAAACCTCTCGATCCTTTGGTCTAACACCGCTTACTTTCCATGTGGGTTCAAAGTATAGCGCTCCTTATCGCGATAACTATCCAATATTTAAGGCGTGGTACACGATATTTTCTATCTTAATTAACGATCTGAGTCCCACATAAGTCTCTCATTGGATTATTACTTTTTATTCAAAACTTGGAAGTCACTATCCTATTATTACCTAAATAGGGACAAATTTATTTAATAAATCGTTTTAAAATCAATTTAAAGAAATATCATTTAAAGCGATGATGACTTCATATGGATAAAGCTTTTTAGAAAAATGGTCTTTTTTTGGGGTAAGTAAGTAATATGTATAGCTTTTCAAAAAACACCATACAACCTATCTCTAATCAAGGAGATTGGACTAAACCGGACCACAAGATGCCAAAATTACAAATCGTTAATTCAATCTTTATCTCCCATTACTCCACTTTGTTGAATTACACGGTTGCTCCTATACTTCACTATATATTAATTTCTTACGCTATACAATCAATCCTATGTACTTTATGATTCCACAAGGCATCATTTCTTGCTCTCCATATACGGTATACAAGCTGCAAGAAGAGCGAGAAAAGAAAATGTTTCTGACTTTGGTTCTTGTGTAGCTTCTTCTCGTCGATTAAGCCAACTGCCTGTAGATTTCTTCTTACGTAATTCATGCCTGACCCGGCCAAATAGCTGTTTGGAGAAGTTGTCTCTTGAACTCACAAACAAAAAAGAGGTGATCATGACTTTCTACATCATCTCCACACATACAACGGATGTTATCGGTACTAACATTGTGCCGAAGCAAGTTATCTTTAGGTGCAGTAGCGCATTGAATTCCCATCGAGTTCGTAAACATGTGTTTAGGCAAAGACATCTTGTTTCATATTCCACTTGCCTATGGCATTTTAGTATGATCACCCATCGGTGATTATATACTTTACTTATAGTATATGTAGTGTGAGTACCTCCAGAAGATGCATCACCTACCTGAAGTTTGTTTTTCACTTTACCACGGCTCCTTGATAACCCGATTGGCTCCCATTGGAGCTTGAAACTCCCACCGGTTTTCTTCTTTGATGTAAATATCATGAACCCACTTCACCCGTAGATCATCTTTTTTGCGGCCTATATGCCCGAACTAATTTCCCAACGGAGTGCGACATTCCCACTCCACAATGTCTCGAACTCAAGACCCCAAAATTTATTGTGTTTACACACATTACTCCATTTAACATGGCTGCTCTTTCACTATCTGCTTTGCTCCACTCCATAAAAAATGCCTACAAATGTCATTGATCTTACGTCATACGAGCGTGGGAGTATAAAAATTTGTGCCCGGTAGCTATGGACACTTTCAGCCGAACGAGTTTACAAGGCGTGCTCTCCCCGCAAAGAGAGATGCCTTATACTCGAAGCTCTTATCCCTATCACCATCTTTTCAGTCAAAGCATCACAATCGGATGCTTTAATTTTTATTAGAACAAATGGGCACTTCTAAGTACACGAAAGGAAGTTCTTGATAAGAAAACCCGAGAAAATTCTGCAATTCTTGTAGCTTCTTCCTCCTCTTCCATTGTTGTGTGATAAATGGTTGATTTGTTCTTGTTTGCACCTAACCAGGTTGACTCGAGAAGAGCTTCAAACCTAGTAACAAGAAAATAGGCAAATCTTGCTTCACCTTTACAACAAAATAATAAATCATCTACAAAGCACAAATGGTTTATTTTTCAATGCCATGACACCCACTGTGAAGAACTTAAATTCCTCAAGATCTCCTATATAACATAGAATTCATTTTTAAGTAGTCCATGCAAAGCACAAATAGAAGGGGAGACATTGGATCCCCTTGTCTCAATCCTCTCTTGGCCTCAAAAAAATCCTCTGTACTCCCATTAATGAGCAAAATGAAAAATGGTATTTCGTAACATGAGATAGGGTTCGGGGTTTAGGTTAAGAGGTGCGAACGTCTAGAACTCGTCTCCTCTTCCGTTTTAAAGAACGGGCCCTTACTAAATGTGTTATTTTTCCAATTTAAGTAATCATGGCTACTCAAAAGAAAGAAAACACATAATTTACACATATGCACATTCAATCGATTTTTTTGTTTAAGAGGACCCATATATCATTTTGTATATGGTAGGTTTAAGCTTCTGAGTTGCACTACGTACCAATCATTATGGGATGCGAATCCCTTTGTACTCATGGACCAAAACCATCGTAGTTCGTCACGAGTCTAATGCTAAATGGTCGATTCAATTTGGGGATGAAAAGAAAAGAAAGGAAAATAGACTACAAATAATTGACCAATAAGGTTAGACACATCTATTTAAAATGAGGTGATCACTCCAATTAGTGATGCTTTGAATAAGGATTAAGGTAATCACTCT
Organism: Beta corolliflora; assembly: GCA_947648045.1. Lineage (NCBI taxonomy): Eukaryota > Viridiplantae > Streptophyta > Magnoliopsida > Caryophyllales > Amaranthaceae > Beta > Beta corolliflora. Next base: position 183,665 of record CANSZD010003648.1, on the reverse strand, counting down.
AATTAGTTATACTAAATGAAGGTTAAGGTAATCACTCAAATTAGTGATACCAAATGGGTTGAGGTAATCACTCTAATTAGTGAAATTAAATAAAGGTTGAGGTAATCACTCCAATTAGTGATACTAAAGGAAGGTTAAGGTAATTATTCCAATTATTAATTAAAAAGGTTTAAGTAATCACTCCGGCTCGTGATACTAATTTGGTCTTTTGGATAAGTTCTTAAAAGAGAGATTTGCTTCTTAATTGAAGGCTTTTGGATTGGTAAGAAATAATCTTATTCAAGAATATTAATTCATTTGAGTAAAGTGGTCAATTTGAAATGGAGTTTAAAGGTGTTTGGCTTAACGAAATTTGGCTATTTAAAATGAGACACGTCAAATTGCCTTAAATCAATTAGGAGATCATAATTACTTATCTAATTATGTCAAATTATATTATTGATCCATTTGAAGATTATGGTGAACAATGAAAATTTTATAATGTAAGATGGATCATCATACAATTTAACTTAGCTAGATTTGCAATTTTCTCTCTTAATTGAGATTGGGTCATTTTGTTCATATACTATGATATGTTAGGCCGAACATGCCATATTCTCAATATTGGTTGCTCATTTTATTCAAAAAATAATGACTTGTGGAATTATTTATGAAAATCATGCATAAACATCTCCATATGTATTTCATTGATTGAGTGATGTAATAACTATTTACAAATTATTATTACAACATGTATGAAATTTATGATCTATACAAATCTTCAATCTCGATTTTCACCATGATGCTCCTTGATCTGTCCAACTTCTTGGAAGGGCTTTGGAATTAAAGTTTAGTATATAAACTAAAAATTTTACATATTAAATAACCTCTGTGATTAAATCTTTTATGATTATTTTTAATTTTTTACTTAGGTGATGAAAATGAGTCATTTTAAGAGAAACTTAAAACTTATGTAAACTCAATGATTTGTAATTATCTTTTCGTGTGAAGATTTTTTTTTATGAATTTAGCCTCATTACTTTATTTGAACTTTCCAAATTACATTTTTGTTTTGTCACTGACTTATAAATTCAATAACTTTTTGAATAAAGCATTAACTATGACGTATGATACACCTTTGGACATATCTACAAGTGTTTTATGTTATGTAAAAATTTGATAGGTCTTCAGTGATGACTCAAATTATTATGATTTTTATACCAAAACTGGTCAAAACAAGAACTTAATTAAACCTTTTGCTTAAAACTCAACATAATGAAATGAGTTTTCCTTGAAATATTGTATGAACATTCTAGACATATTGAAGAACTATACTAGAATGTGTCATCACATTTAAACATCATTAAGACCATTTTTCATTTATTTTATTAACTGAAGAAACAATTAGTATTTTGGAATTTAGTGATTTTCATGAACGTTTTTGTAAAATTAATTTTAAATTATACAAAATTCACATGACAATGATTTATATATAGTTGTAAAGCTACTGATGTATACTTTGTTTTCTTATTTTAGTTTTGGCAAAAATATTTTAGTTTGAGCTATGTACAACGAATACGCCAACATGGTACTTGACGAAATCATATTAGGCCAATGATTTTGTATGAATTTAAATTAATTGTAGAGAAATTGTATTTCAGAAATTCCAAAGCCTAGTTTCCACAACACCTTTAACTTGGTAGGAAAAAATGTTATATCCTATGAACTATTTACATAGTATAGACAAAAAATGAAATTAAAATCCAAAATGAAAATTGATCACATAATTACAACACCACTTCTTGTTTTTATGGTGATGTATATGCACATTTCAAATTGAAACTTTATGCAAGTGATTTTTGGTGATTAACAAAACCTTGATTAAAAAAAACACATTTCTTATTACTAATCACATATTTATTAAGAGTCTCCCCAATAGAGTTGATTATCTAGGTGGGGTGATTTTTTAAATTAGGCGGTATCCATTTGATTTCCACATACCTAAATCACTCTAAAGTTCAAAAAATGAGGAAAAGTAAAAAAGGAAGAAGTTAGTAAGTGATTAAGAAAGTAATTAATGAAAGAAAGAGAACAAGAATTTACCTTGCAAGGTGATCAATGATGCAACTCCTTAGTAAATGTTTCTATTTTTTTTATTTCCCTAACTTTTCAATGGTTTTCTAAGTATGTTTAACTACTAACTTAGAACTCTCTTTTTTTATGTTTCGATGAAATTATTATAATTAGTTACCTAATTTTTGAATTTACTCTCTAAATGCTCTTTTCAACTCAACTTTTAATGCCTTCATTCTCTTCTTCCTAATGCTCTTTTTTCTCTTATGCTCTCTCTAACTCTTCCTAACTCTGCTTGTTTTTTCCCTCCTTAATGAAGTCTTTTGAGGAGTACTTATAGTGGAAGGTGAATGATGAATAAGGGTTTGTAAATGGAGTAGTAAATCAGATTTTTTTTGACAAAAAAAAAAAATCGGATTTTCTTCCACCACTAGATCACCTTATTCTCATGAGAAATGCCAATATTTTTATTCTCTTTTGATTTTGTTTTGCTTTTACATTAACAGGGGTTCAAAATTTGGTGTCTAGAAAGTCTTGCCTGCTTATTTTACATGTAAGTTCAAAGTCCAGTCACTCTTAAGACTAGCTTGCTTATTGTAAATGTAAGTTCAAAGTCTAGTCTTCCTTATTGTCTAGCCCTGCTTATTCTAAATATAAGTTCAAAGTATAGTCACCCTTAAGTCTAGCCTGCTTATTCTATATATAAGTTTAAAGTCTAGTCTACCTTATTGTCTAGCCTGCTTATTCTAAATATAAGTTCAATGTCTACTCAGCGCTAAGTCTAGCCTGCTTATTCTAAATGTAAGTTCAAAGTCTAGTCTTCCTTATTGTCTAGTTTGCTTATTCTCGTAGTCTTTCCTATTGCCTAATCTGCTTATTCTCCATGTATGTTCAAAGTCTAGTATTATTTTAGTCCATAAAGGCACATTTTTTTAGTCTAATATGCTTACCCTACATGTAAGTTTAAAGTCTAGTCCTCCCAAAGGCAAAGTCATTTAGTCTAGTTTACTTGCATAGTCCCGTCCATCTCTCGCAGATGCATATAGTAAGGCCCGGTGTATCTATCATGGTCAAGCCCATACTATCCCAAAAGTCATATCCTTTTCAAATCCTCCATCTCAAAATCATTTCTAAAAACTTACAAGTAAGGTTAATTCGATTTCGTTCGGGACGGTGTCGTGAGGTTACAACTTGGGAACGCCCAGGTAGAGGGAAAAAAGGTGAACCCGCTCACGAGACTTGTCAAACGAACCATTAGCTTTTCGGACGAGTCATCCGAATCATCCGAATAGTTATCCCACATGGGAGATACTTCTTAACAACTCAATGTCATCATGGCCCATCTTGATTGATGAACTCTCATCTTGAGGAACAAGACAAAGAGCTCAAAACAACGAGGGAAAAACTACCACCTCAGGGATAAAGAATGGATGCAACTCCACCACCGCTAGCTCCTATGAAATCTGAGACGGACTTGAGGTTTGAAAAACACGAACCATTCATCCAGTCAATTCCTGCACTCGAGAGTTAGGCTCATGGCCGTGACATCATTGACCCTGAACTAAGGGGAATGCTCCCTAAAAAGTTAGCTTCGGGTGACCTCCCAAAATTCAAGGGGGTCGAAAATACAGACGATCATTTGAGAGTGTACTCCATCTCTATGGCTCTGAAAAAGCATTAGCAAGGACCTATTTGCGTATGTCTTTCTCTTGACACGAGATGCACATCCATCCAAGTGGTTTAAATCATTGAATAAAACAAAGTTAAACGATTAGGACTACATCAAAGAAGAGTTCCACAAGCAGTTTAGCTACGATACACAGCTAACAGCTTCCGATCGGTTTTCGTGAATTAGAACCAAATGAAAACAGCATAAATAAAGACAATAATATAAATTTATCACATTAACCATGTATAAAATGCAAAATAATACTCTAATTTAAGGACTATAAATCACAATGACATATAAAGCACCAAAATCCAAAAGACGGTGCAGAAACTCATCACTTGACTTGATTTTTGAAAATTAGTATCGAGAATAGGAATTTAGGTAAACGTAAACATGATGGTAATTGATCACATGACTTTTTAATCTACTATCTTATATAGTGTATTAATTTCTCCTCTACAGTTTTCTGGTTTGTTTATAGCCTTTTATTTTCATTATTTTCTTCTCTATAAATCCCAGAGCAATCAAGATTTGCAGCTAAAGCTTACAAATAGCTGATAATACACATAATAAAGGAGCGAAAGTGTGTTGTTTTTGTATTTGCTCCCTAGCTTGTCTAAAAAAATCAACACACTTTTTTTTTTGAAGGAAATCAACACACTTTCCTTAGCTATATTATGTTAATTTGCAGGAAGAAACAAATGACAACGCATATGTTGATCGCTTCCCCCATCAACTATAAGAGATTCTCCTTACTCTAAGCATTTAAATAAAAAAACAAATCAAAATCAAAAATATACTTCAAAACCCTAGATGCATCAACAAAATAATTCCTACAAAAAAATCAAAATCGATTCAATATCAACAAAATAGAAGTATCTGAGCTAGTGTTCGTGTTATTGCTCAGTGAAATTAACCCTATCTAGTTTTGTTGATGATGTTGAATCTCAAACTTAAATTGGAGTTCGCCGCCTTTCAGGGAATTGGAGAAGGGATCCTAGGTGAACTGGAGGAGAAGAGGAAGAATTTGAGATAGTTGAAGATGATGAAGATTTTGAGACCCAAGAGGTTCTTCTAGAGAATAGAGTGAGGAAAGAGAAAGAGAGTAATGCATGAGGATTGGAAAGTGGGGTTCTGAGAGTGAAACCTAAAAATTAGAGTTTGAAATTTTGGGGAAAATGAAGGAGGGAAAAAGTCGGCCAATGAGTGTAAATATAAAATGACCATTACTGAAACTCTTTTTCATACACCTGTTGCTTTTGGAGTGGAATTATTGAGAAAGAATATAAGGATTGCAACGGTTTTAAACTAACTGTTGCATTTGTTGCAAAAAACTGTTGAATTTGATATGAACCATTACCAAAATCGTTGCAATAGTTTACCTGTTGCGACAAACCGTTACATAAAATTGTTGCATTAGCTTAAATCGTTGCATTTAAGTGTTGCATAAGCCTTTTCATGTAGTAATTCATTCATTCACTATGAAATTTACCTGCATAAAGTACATTATTTATACTGCACAATAGCATAACTTTCTCCATCTTTCTAGTATAACTCTCAAGTGGCTGCAAATTTAACTAAGAAAGCAATGACAAAGGTTTCCTACTTTTCAAGATCTCTCCAGCCATGGGTCACACACTTCAAAATGTGGACGAAAAGCTGCGGCCCGGAAGTAATCAAAATTTCAGCTGAATCACGTTTTTCAGCGGGCTTCTTTGACAAAGTCCAAATCTTCCTCCTTATAAAAGCTTTGAATTGGATGCCTTTTAAGCTCCTTGGTCATGCTTTGTAAGCTACTAGCATAAGTAATTAAGTACACAAAACGTGCATCTTGATAAAGAACAAAATGGGTTTTTGAAAACAAATTTCCAAAACTTTAACTAAGCTTTTAAAACTTGTTTAACTAACACTTTAAGGGTAATTAGTGTTAATTAAACCTTTCAAAGGATATTTTAACCTTAATATCAACCCATAACTAATAATTAATTCATGAAGTGCTTCGAAATAGCTTGGTTCGGTTGAAGGAGCTCGATGTGATATGCATCACAAACTAGCAGCTGGCGTGTAGAAGAAGTAAATTGATGTTGGAGTTATTGTAACAACATCGTTGAGGTTTGAGTTATGTGAGTTGAGTAGTGATGAACCAGTATTCTATTTATTCTCTTAACATCTTGTATATACATGGTACTTAATTTATAGTATAAATGGATATAAATTACTCCCTCTCGTTTTTATTAGTTTATCCGCTTTCTTTTTGAATTGTCCCTTATTAGTTTATTCACTTCTTTTTTATGTTTTGGAATGGTCCCACCAATCATTTGTTATTATCTTTACCATTCTACTTCTACTTTTCTTATCCCACAACATTAACTTCAGGATAATATACCAATAAAATAATCTTTTCCTTTACTTCCATGACTCACATACATATTTCTCCTAAAATTGTGTGTCCAAGGAAGTGAATAAACTAATATAAACTGGAGGGAGTAACAATAGACCATAATATAATGCATATTATCTCTATAATATATGGGAAGGGGAGCTATGGTGTCCTTCCTTATAAATTTACTTAATTGCCCATAAGTAAATCAACTACTACCAAAAAAAAAAGTCAAACTCAAAAATTTAACTTAGATACTAAAGGCAATCAAGTTATATTTGAGCCACCAAAAAAGAAACATTGACTATAATATTTAGTACATTTATGTTGAAAAAAATAAAAAGGACTATTACATCAATCAAATATTTTATCAATCAGTTCACAAACACAAGCCAAGTATTATATCAAAACGAAAAATTCAATCAATTAAGAAAGTAAAATGATTTATTTAACACAAGAGACTATGTTAATACAACATAAGAAATCCTAAATAAATTCACTTAACATTCTTTTTATCATTTATCAAGTTTAATTTTAAAAACCTAAAAGAGAGAATACGTGAAAAAATATTAATAAAAGAAGGGTTAAGTGTTAGAGGATTAACCTATGAAATTTAGCCCTATTTATGCCCCAAAAGCTAGAATTTATGTTTGGAAAAGTAATAAAAAATCGATACGCATCGCATGCATAATTTGCTAGTGTATATATAAAGTGACATGCACAATTCTATATGGGTAGACTCTTGATCATTATTATAAATATTATGTACAAATAACGCAAGTCTTCAAATTAAATCCGTACAATGCCCTAGGAGATTGCACTTGCCTAGATATAGTGAAGAAAAATAGTTCCACAATAACCATGCCTTGTACAAATTCTATCATTTGTATTATTAAACTAAAGACTAGTTTTCCATCTTTCATAATGCATTCTCTAAAGTCAACCATCATCGACATGTGCATGGTGAATTTTAGATTTTTGGAGCTCTTCTTCAGTACGAATTAACCTGAAAAATCCAATTACATGAAGAGATAATTTTAAAGTTAAATGCATATTCGTGATACATATAATTATGGTCAATTTAATTACCTCGATTTTAGTGTTGTAATCTCTTGAAGTAGTTGTTTCTCTCGATCATGACTAGCCTCAAGCTACAAGGATAAGAAATTTTTGACAGTATATTTTAGAGAAAAAATCACTGTCAAACTTATAATATACTCCCGCCGTTTGTAAATAGATATTTCACTTCCTTTCTATGACATTTTTTTAGCAATAGATGTTGTAGTTTTTCCATAAGGTAAGAGACTAAAATCAGCCTATTTCTCTCTCCTAAAAATAGTCAGACTCCCACTCCGCATGGGGAACTAATTCCTATTTTCAATCTATCTATGTGCATGGGTTTATTTTTATTTTATTTTAGAATGAGGAAAAAGGAAGTGGAACATTGTTTGCAAACATAGTAGTATATACATTATAGTGCATGGATAAGAAACTATAGTATTTTTGCATGGTATCCCGTACAACCACATACTACATTATATGGATTTTAATTCGATGGACTCTTATTTCTACAATATATAACAACCTAATTTTAGTTTTCTAGCACAATTAATGTAACTTTAGTTACCTATTAGTTTCTCGCAATACATATTTTTATTAGTACAAGTAAATATAATAAAAGTATTCCATAAGGTCAAGGTGAGAAAGAAAAATGGACGTAAAAAATAGATAAAAATTACTATGAATAAAAAATGTTAAGTATGAGTATATTATGAGTTCATTCATTGTGCAAAAAATATTTAGAAAAAATTTACAATACATAATTACAACATAAAGGCCTAGTATATAGCCAAATGCCATATTTTTTTCTATCATGTCAAGCACATAGTTGCTTTTTTCGATATCTTGATATAAATATGTTTATAAGAAGTTTTCATTAATCGTGGGAAGTAATTTTCCTAGGATGGATATATGGAGACTGCTAAACACAATTCCTAATTACTTAAGATATCCCTCAAGCCTTTAATATTTCTACTAAACATTAAGTATTTCCTCCTCCCCCCTCCCCCTCCCCCTCCGATGACCTCCGTAGACATCAAAAATGTTGGAATAGTATATACTAATCAATTCAAAGAAATAATTCGAACTACAAATGATTTGTTATTTTGACCCATGTGAATAAAGTACTGGAAATTCTAAAGTAAGTGCTGCTATATTTATTTTTGAAATTTACTATAATTTTGTGCAAATTCATGAAATTATTGAACCTTATACCATATGTACGAAACAATTGGAAGGATTTCTAGTAAATTGTGTGGACAAAATAAATCTAATTCGTGTATGTTGTACGAACACCTAGCTACTGGTTCAAATAAATTCTATGAAAATTTAGCCCTTCTATTATATAAGTAGATGTAGTAAAATTTGACATGATCGGCTAACTTAACCCAAACTCCGCAAAAATTAGTGGGTTTGGGTTAAGATTTAACCCGTTTAAGTAAGTGGGTTCCCCCGCTATAGCGTATTTACTAAACGGGTTTGGTTAGGGGTTAAACTCTTTAACCCGCACCCGACACTATAACCCGTTCAATTACTATGCTACTATCAATATTGTTAGTTTGACTTGAAATAGTTTGAATATTTTTCTTAAGTATAATATAAGATATATATATATATTGGTTGTTCGATTTGGTTTATTTTGGTAAGATACTAGTATATAAGAAATAGGTTAAGACATACATGAGGTGATTTGTTTGGTTTATACATATTTACGGCTTGATAAACGAATCAATAAATGGGTAGGATAACCCGCTTGATAAACGAATCAGGTCAGATTTGAGGGTTGTTGCCCGTTTACCTGTGAACTTGACACGAATTTGACACGACCAATCCGTTCATAAAAATTTTTAGCATACGTATTATCGTAAGGATAATGTTATGAGCCAAGGTATGGTGTAAATAATGTAAATGACCCTAGATATGGTGTAAATGTAAGTTTACTTCAAGTGTCACAAGTATACTAAATTTCTAATAATTTCTCTTCGACTAAATTTTGATGAGGTTACAAGTATACGCCACACTAATTTAGACTAAACTAAATCTTTAATGGCAATTTCAATGGTGATAACCCAAAAACATAGTCAATAAATTTTATGGGTTCACTAGTGTATAAGGATAGAAATTGATGGTGAGTAATGTTAATGTTTTAATAAAAATAGTATAACGTGACCTAATAGTTTGGAAAGACAATATAAACTTGACACTTTCAACGTGATTGATAAAAAGGACAATGATGTAGTATTATTGCTCTCTCTCAAACCGAAAAACACACCCGCCGAAACCTAAAACCCTCAGCCACCAAAAATACCCCTCGGAGGCTCAACAGTCGCGTGAGCCGCCTCGGGCTCCTCACGACGGCGGTCGGGCCCCTTCCCCTGCCCCCTCTTTTTTTCCTTTTTCGGTTTTTCGCTAGTTTGGTGGTTATTGTGACGCCCTCAGCCCTCAGTGCGCCGTTGCGTGTGGGTTCGCTTCCACAACCCCTGGTTCGTCGCTCCCCTCTCCCCATCCCCGGTGTGTCGTCCCCTTTCCCCTCCCCCGCTTCCCCACGCCACCCCGTCGCTTCCCCTCCCCGCCTAGCTCCCTCATTTTAGTTTTTGTTGTTTCCGGGTTTAATCCCCCTCCCCGTTCCCCTAATCTCGGTTCTCAAATTTTAAGGTTCTAGATTTCCCCTTCCCGATCCCAGTGCTAGTTTGAGGTTGTTAGGTTTTAGGCTCCCCTTCCCCGTTCCCACGCTCTAGTCGAGTTTTAGAGTTTAGTTTCCCTTCCCCGTTCTCCTGCTCTAGTCGAGTTTTAGAGTTTAGTTTCCCCGTTCGTGTTCGTTGGCTTCCCCTTCCCCTTCCCCTTCCCTTCCCCTTCCCCTTCCCCTTCCCCGTTATTGTGTTGTTATCCTTCTTTCTGCCTAAGTGTTGACTCTAGTTGTTTATTTCTACGTGTTACGTTGTTTAGTTCTTGGTTGGGTTAGTATGAGTAAGTTGCACTTTTCAATCGCTGATAAGTTTGTCAATTGCTAGAGGTGGTCCTTGTCTTCAAGATGTTGGGCACGGTCCGTGTGGTTGGTTATGGTTTTGTTTTTGTTTTATGGAATTGAACGTGGAAGTGCGTGGCAAAAGGTTTCATGGCTGGAGTTTGTTTTCTCCGATTTTGGTAAATGGATGATTGTTTGAGATCTAACAAAGGTTAGATTTTAGTTTAGCTTGGTAATGCTCGTATCAATCATTGCCTTGACAAAAAGATATCTGAAGGCGGCTCCCCAATTTGTCAATTGGGTTTATAGCATGTCAACAAAGTTGAGCTTCTCCTTTGTGAAGGAGAAGCCTGTAATTCCCACTCAAGAGGGTATTGAGTCATAAAGGAAGGTGACTCTTCCAGAAATCCCGATCCAAGAATCCCATGTGATAGAAGGTCACGGGCAAAGTTATTAAAATCGCGATTCAAATCTTAAAATCTTACGATTTTACGATTCAAAATATGGTAGACGATTCGATTCACGATTCTAGACAATTCTATTCATTTATGTTGACTAGCGAAAACCTCGCAAATTTAAATCATGCTAACGAAGCAAATAATAGATATATATTCTTAGTTATTGTCAATATAGTGGGTAAACAACTATTTTTTCTAATTTTTAGGTCTTTTAACTTATCATCTTAGCATATTCAATGAAGATTGAGTGCAGTATCTTGATTATACGTGTTTGTAGAATCTTACGATTCTACGATTCGATTCTAAAGGTCGTTTCCGATTCAAACTAGAATCTCGATTTTAACAACTTTGGTCACGGGGATTGGTTATGTTGCGAGTTCCAAACTCGCTTGTTCTTCGTTCATCCGATTGTGAAATCAGTCCACTCTTCCCCCTGCTTCCATCATTGTTATGGCGTTTGTCAACCACCAACAGAAGAGCTACAACACAGTTATCTAACAACACAGACCTCCAGATCGAGCAGTTTTATCTAAGTTTAAGTTGTTTATGTTATTGCAATTCTTATGTAAGAACGAGTAAAGCTTAGTTTAGTTTCTTTGTTTTTGTTTGGTTGTATTAGCGTTAGGCTGTACTTCATTACGTTTTTACTTAATGCAAATTTTCCCCGTTGTCAAAAAAAAAACAATATAAACTTGTCTAAATTTATCATCAAATTCAGCCCTAATACTTATGTCTCTCAAAAAGTATTGTTTAAGGAGATTTTAGGAGTTTCCCGAGTGCAAAATATTGGTACTCATCTAGGTGTCCCCATTGATATTACAGAATCAAAATCCCAACATTTTAGATTTGTTGTTGATAAAGTTGCTAAAAGAGTGCATGGGTGGAATTGTCTCCCCCTTTCGTTCACTTCAAAGATTATTTCAATAAATAATATTTTGGTTGCTACGACTTCACATATCATGGCCACTCTCCCTCTCCGAGTGGGTATTACAACAAAAATAGAATCACTCCTTCATTCCTTTCTATGGGCGAACAAAGGTCGTAAAGTAATTTGTTGGGTAAAAAAGGATATTACGGGCCTTCTAAAAGGACTAGGTTGTGTTTGCATTCGTTCTACAGCTATACTTAATACTTATTTACTGATGAACAAGTGTGGAGAATGTATAGACACCCCAACTTGCTGATTTCCAAGGTCATTCATACTCGGTGTCTTAGTATTCTTTCTACTGGTTGTAATAAGTCTTTCACCTCTCCGATGTCTTGGGGAATGCGGGGGCTTCAAAGGGCGGAAGTTAAGTTGTTTACTGGGTGTGCTTGGAAAATTGGGAATGGTAGAAGTGTTAAAGCCTTCTCAAATCGATGGGTTAATAATGAAATTCCTATTGCTTGCTCCGAAATTACTCTGTGTCAGGCACGTCGTCTAACAGTTTCGCAGCTTATTAATCATAATTCTCAATCTTGGAATCATGATCTTGGTCGGAAATTCTTCAGTTATAATGATGCCAGAAGCATTTTATCAATGGAGTTACCTATGATAGGAGAAGATGATTTCCTTTATTGGAAAAGAAACTCCTCGGGAAAATTTGCTATGATTTCTTCTGATGCTTGTAATCAACGTTCTATTGGTACTAATCAAAGTTGCAGTGTCTTCAAAATTATTTGGCATCTCCCAATTGCTCCAAATTGGAAGGCATTCCTTTGGAAAGTAGCCCAAAATAGATTGCCTACGAGAGAGAATCTTCACAAGCGTGGTAGGTTATCAAAGTTTCAATGTTATGCATGTGCTAACAATATGGAAACTCAGAATCATATTTTCAGAGATTGCGTAGTTGCTTCTTCCTTCTGGAATCAGAATAATCTTTTGAGTCCAGTAATTTCATATGATCCTAATATTCAAACTGCTTGGATCATTTGTCATATCCTGCTGTTTAAAAGCGAGGATGGCCTAGATAGTGATAGGCTGATTAATTTCACTATTTCTCTTTGGAGTCTTTGGATGCATAGGAATGAAAATATTTTCCGAGATTCAACTAATCGATTGATTATCAATCAAAAAGTGCAGTACTTTAACCAATTGCATATAACATAGAGTACTCAACAACACATTTCCAGATTAAGTTTCCTTCACCCTCCGGAGCAAGAATATGATAGTCCCCCGGGTTTTTTTTGGGGCAAATCTAGGGAGAGTGCGTCAAGGGACCGCTCTCAATGATATTCTGATTGATGGGGCTTGGTCGTCTAAGTTTAAAGGTATGGGGGCAGGTTGGTGTCTAAAAGAAAGGAACAATCTTCTATCAACTCCTTATCCTCTTGGTGGCACCTATGGAATAGCGAACTCAGCGCTGCAAGCAGAAGCTATTGTTTACCTTCATGCTATGACTTGGCCAATTCAACATCAATTCACGCATGTTTCATTCCTGACGGATTCTACTAACCTTGTAAATCTTTTGCAGGGAAAGTCGGTTTCGAATATCAATCTCATTTGGACCATAACAAAAATCAAGAACATGGCACAAAGTTTTACTTGGTGTATGGTAATCAAAGTCCAGAAGGAAATGGTGGCGGAAGCTGACAAAGTTGCTAAAAGATGTTTAGCAACCATGACGTCCTTTTCAATATAGTTTGTTGTTTGTTTTAGTTTATTCACAAAAAATATAAATAAAAGAGGATTTTATGCGTAAAACCACCCATACGCGTACTGTGTGCATCATCCCAAGATACTTCGAGGACGCAACCCACAACCGCTAAGCAACGCGAGTATTACCATGAAGAACCCCAGAAGGCACCCGTTGACGTGAAGTATACATTCAATAGGGACACCAATAGGGACACCAAAAGGGACACCAAAAGGGACACCAAAAGGGAAAACCATAAGGGACAACCATAGGGACATCCACCACGGCTGACGAACGGCTATCACCACAAGTCTAAACAGGCTACCATCGATCGGCATTAGCAACGCAACGTCTTTTCACTCAGGTTTCTTCCACTGAAACACACTGAGCTAACAAGGTCCGAAGCATCAATTAGAGATCCAAGGCTCAATTAGGATGTTGTGAGCGACAATCCCAAGACACTAGGGTCCCCTTACTGACAGAGCACAACTTTCAAAAGCCCAGCCCGTTACTAGCAGCTTGCGCGGTTTTCGAAAGGCGAGCCCTTTACTTACCATGAACTGATGTTCCGGAGTCACCATCCACCACAACACTAGGGGGTCCTCCACACTCGACCAGTGTCCGATTTTCGAAAGGCAAGCCCCTTACCGACCGCTTGCACGGATTTCAAAAGGCATGCCCGTTACTGGCCATCAATTGATGTTTAGCTAGGATCACCATCCCACCAAAATGCTAGAGGGCCCCCTTACTGACAGAACACGACTTTCGAAAGGCAAGCCCCCAACCGACCGCTTGCGCGGCTTTTGAAAGGCATACCCGTTACTTGCCATGAACTAATGTTCCGGGGATTACCCTCCACTAATACACTGGCCTCCTTACTGACGCAGACATTGCTTTCGAAAAACAAGCCCTTTACTAACTGATAAGTGTGTTTCTAACGTACTTTATGAGCTCTTTTTGGATTGGTTTGATCCTCTTTATACCCTTTTCTTCCCTCTTTCTTCCTCATTTCTCTCTCTCTTTCCTTCACTTGATCATTGTTGATCATTGTGACATTTCGCTAGATTTTCGGTCAATTTTGACTGGATTTCTAGTACATTTGCTTTCACCGTTTTTTCCCGTGCTTTGATTGCAGGTATGATCTTTTATAAGGCCAAAAGTTGGGAGATACGGTAATAGGCGGGAGTTCCGAGGAGTTTGCACGCGCGAAAGTGGAATAAGGAAGCTTGAGTTGAGCTCCATGGTGTGCCCGCACCCCCTTAGTCTTTGCCCACACTGGTGCGCTTTGCACTGGACCGGTGCGCCCGCACCGCCCTACAGATTGGGCATCCCTATTATCAGTTAGCTAGGTGCGCCCGCACCAGCTCAGAGTTGCGCCCGCACCAATCTGGTGCACCCGCACTCTTTTCATGGTGCGCCCGCACCTTTCCAGCGAAGATTGGCCATCTTTGTCAGTGGTTTAGTGGTGCGCCCGCACCACCTGTTTCCGCGAGAAAATTGTAATTCTTGTTGGCATTAAAAACGATAGTTGTGATGTTTTGAGGGACTTATGCTTTATTCTATGTTTTAGAGAGGATTATTAGGGCTCATACTAGAGAGATAAACACCTTAGTTTTGTTCTTAGATTGGAGATCCTTAGATTAAAGTTTGTGATTTCTACACATCGAAGGTACTTTTTATTCAATTTAATTTCAAAGTTTCAGTTTTTATTCTCTCTTATCATTGTTATTCTTTGTTCATCATATTATTAGATCTCTTATATTGTAGGTTCTTAATTGCTTATTCTTATTAGAATAATTGTTCTCTTAATCATGTTTAGCCCTAGATTAGTTATAGATTTCATGTTTTTATGCTTAGAATCCATGATTAGTGAGTAGTCTCCTATTTAGGGTTAGGGTGAAAGTATGGATTAGGGTTTAAATGTATTGTTAATGTGATTGTGATGATTTAAAGACGTTTATGCATTGATCTTGGTGTTTTGAGGCCTTAGGATAGATATTGATCACATTTGTGCTTTGGTATTTTGAATTCAAATGTTCTTAATTGAATTATGAACTCTTTTATCATCCCCATGAATCAACTTAATTTCTAGGCCAAGATATTGGGTAGAAATTAAGGGGATCCTATATTAGGGGTTTTCCAAATTCATTGGATCTCTTAATCAATTGACTAAAGACCATTCGAGAGAGGATTTAGTTAATTGATTAAGCGATCATTCTCGAGGACAATTCGAGAGAGGACTCGAGTATTTTAGAGGAAAACTAAACCTTGCGTAATCGTTGCCTTTGAATCACAATTGCATTAATAATCGTTGTCCACTTTGATCCATACTAGTAACCTTAACTCTAGTGTCTTCCTTATTCATATTTTCATCTCATACTATTTGCTAGTTCTTTGATAATAGTTAGTTTTAGTTGTTACAAAAATCATTCAAAACCCCCCAAAACCCTTCAATTAGGTAATTTAGACTTAATAGACTTTGATTAATCCCAATTTCCCTGTGGATCAACCCTTGAATTGCCTTTACTACGTTCTTAGTAATTGCTTGTTAGGAGTTATAAATATTGTTTGAAAAGCGATTTTTGATGCCTTAACGACACACTAAAAACCTCTTATCAAAATGGCGCCGTTGCCGGGGAAGCTGTGCTATTAATTGAAGTTTATTTTAGTTTAGCTTTGCTTAGTTGATTTTTCTTTTCTTTTTGACTGTGGTTGTTATTTGCTAATCCTCTACTTAGCTTTGTTGTTGTTACATGAGAAGAAGAGCTCACGGTTCACCCACCTTTCCTCTAGATCCAGAAATTGACCGTACATTGCGAAAGCTTCGGAAAAATTTGGAAGATTTGTCTTTGGGTTCCGAACCATCTTCACCAGCCTCAACTACAACAAGTGAAGTTCAGTCAGAAATGGGTGAAGCAAATCCACAACTCTTTAGGGATTTCGTAAATCCGGGTTCCTATGTTCTTCAAGGTGGTATTCGACTCCCCACCACTACTACAAATTTCAGCATTCACCCTCAGTTCACTCGGATGGTGAAGGCAGAACAATTATGTGGAGAGTCGGATGAAGATCCTCTGGACCATCTTGACAGGTTTCTTGAGATCTGTGCCATGATAACCACAAATGACGTCTCTCCAGACTACATCAAGATGCATTTGTTCCGGTCTTCTCTTACTGGAAAAGCAAAATCATGGCTCAAGAGTTTACCTGCTAACTCCCTCACTACATAGGAGGAAGTCACAATGGCTTTTCTAAAGAAGTACTTCCCGGAGTGGAAGACGGCAGACATAAGGAGGAAGATCTCCTCATTTGAGCAAGAGAACGATGAGACACTTGCGGAAGCTTGGGAGCGGTTCAAGGAGATGAGCCGTTCATGCCCACACCATGAGTTCACCAAGAATCTACTCATGCGATTCTTCTATGATGGCCTTGATCCTATATCACGTGCCAACCTTGATGCTGGAGCGGGAGGTCAACTTTCTAAGATCCCGCAAGATCAACTTGAGTCCACCATTGAAGAAGTAATTAAGAACTATTCATGGGGTGGACGTCGAAGAGGTGCTCAACCTAAGAAGAGTGGAAAGTTTGAATTAGATCCCATGGATCAAATTCAAGCTAAGATGGATCAACTTGACAAGAAGCTCTCCAAGATCAACCTCGCATCATCTACTCCATCACAGGTAAATTCTTTTTCTTGTGATATTTGTGGAGGTACTAATCATGATACATCTTATTGTGGAGGTACAAATTCGGAGCATGTGGCGGCAATCAACTCTAGAGGAGATGGTTATCAAGGAAACCAAGGGTATAGAAGCAATCAACAAGGAGGATGGAAACAACCCCAACAAAACTACAATCAAGGCTTCAACCAACCTCAACAAGGGTACAACCAAGGTCAACATCAAGGGTATGTGCAAGGGTATAACCCAAACTATAACCAAGGTGGTTCATCCTCACAAGGGTCTCATGTCTACCAAGCTCCGCATCAAAGAGCCAATACCTAAAAACCTCTTATCAAACCTCCTGCTTTTGACCCTCGTAACGGGCCATTCGAGGAGGTACCTTTCCGCCCCTTCCCCCACTACCCGTCTTACTATCCAGACGGGTATCCAGGCGCGTTCTTCCCTTCTAACCCCGCTCCTGATGGAGGCGATGATGGGAACTCTTAGGTGCTCCTTTTGACCCCCCTCCTCCTCCCACCTTTTGCAACTCCGAGCGCGGAGTTTCGCTTAAGCGTGGGGGCCCTTGCATGCATGCCTATGTTTTTGGGAGTTTGGGGTCTTAGGTGGTTATTTAGGCGGGGTTCTTTTGGTTGTGGGTTTGACTTGGTGATTGGTTATTCTTCTTGGTCTTCTTCCCCCACCCCTTTTTCGTCCAAATCACCCTTATATAGCTTGTTTTTGATAGTTTATTATTAGCTTGTTTTTAGAAGTTTGTTTTTAGCTTAGTTTTGGTAGTTTATTTTTGGTATTTTTGCATTGCATAAAAAAATAAAAATAAAAATTTGCATTTAGGGAAGCTTAGTTGCATGTATGATTTGTGGCTAAGAGTGTTCATAACTTGATTGGAAGACCTTCTTTGCATTTGACTTGATGATTTTGGAAGCCTCGTTGTGACGTTAGATGATCTTTGAGATCGGTGACTTTTGGTAGAGTCTCCTTGAAACTAGGCGAGTTGGTTGATTGGATTGCCTTGTCCCTTGTGCGGTGAACCCCGAAGGAGGGCTAAGAACCTCGTAAGACTCATCTACAACCCTCACCATTGATTACCTAACTTGTGACTTGCATTTTAGCTCCCCAAGATTGCATAAGACCGAGCCTATAGAAGAATGATTTAGGGCGTTTCTTTTTGCTAGAAATAGGAGCTCAAAAGCCAAAAAGCTTTTATACCTGCATAATTGTCCGCTTCTCAACCCATTTGAGCCTTTCTATCCTATTTTTGCTTAACCCTCGTAATAAGTCATGGCCAAACTTTCCCCAAAGTGGAATACATGTCTAGTTTGTTTGGAGTTGAGTTATTTTGATACTAAGTCTTTGGTTGAAAGTGAATTAATGTGCGTGTATAATTGCAAAAGTTGAGGAAAATTTTGAGAAAGGAAAGACAAAGGAAATAAAAGAAAGAAAGAATGCTCTTAGTGCTTCATTTTGATTTCTATTGAAAAGAAATAAAGAGCAAATTGTTGAAAAAAAAAGGGTGTTCAAAAAGTGAAAATCAATGTTTTAAAAAAGCAAAATCAAAGTGATAATCAAAGATGTGTGAGATATCGATTTGAGTTGGTGTTTGGACTAGCTTGGGGGAGTTTTTACCCCCTATTGTATACTCCACTTTACCCTTTTCGCACCACATTCCAAAATTGTTATCCACACCGTTTAACCTAGCCCCGTTACAACCTAAACAAAGTCCCTTTTGACTTCTAGATTGGACTTGGTCAATTAGTAGTGGCGGGTGAGATTTTGTGCAAGTCATGATAAGGGTCGTCAAAATGTGGTAGAGGCGAGCTATTATGGTTGAGCATCCCTAGGGGGGAGTCAAACTCAGTACTTGGAAGTGGAGAAGAGTGAGTAATCACTATTAGAAAGCCTATTTTCAAGGGGACTCGGTTGATCGGTGGATTAGATCCCTTAAGTCACTCTTGTGCATCCTAATCATCTTCCCTCTTGTGTTTGGTTGGTCTCCTAAATCTTGTTATGAACTCATTTAGCTTGCATGTCATATTTGTAGCTTTGTTTTTAGAGCATCTAGATTAGTTGTTGCATGATTTTTCTTTTTCCTCTTTTTCACCTCCTCTTTTCTTTCTTTCTCATTCTTGGTTTACTTGAGGACAAGCAAAATGCTAAGCTTGGGGGAGTTTGATAAGTGCGTTTCTAACGTACTTTATGAGCTCTTTTTGGATTGGTTTGATCCTCTTTATACCCTTTTCTTCCCTCTTTCTTCCTCATTTCTCTCTCTCTTTCCTTCACTTGATCATTGTTGATCATTGTGACATTTCGCTAGATTTTCGGTCAATTTTGACTGGATTTCTAGTACATTTGCTTTCACCGTTTATTCCCGTGCTTTGATTGCAAGTATGATCTTTTATAAGGTCAAGAGTTGGGAGATACGGTAATAGGCGGGTGTTCCGAGGAGTTTGCACGCGCGAAAGTTGAATAAGGAAGCTTGAGTTGAGCTCCATGGTGTGCCCGCACACACCGGTACGCCTTGCACACAGGCACCGGTGCGCCCGCACCGCCCTACGGATTGGGCATCCCTATTATCGAGGACGGCTAGGTGCGCCCGCACCGGCTCGAGGTGCGCCCGCACCATGCGCCGCACTCTCAGGTGCGCCCGCACTCTTTTCATGGTGCGCCCGCACCTTTCCAGTGAAGATTGGCCATCTTTGTCAGTGGCCTTGGTGCGCCCGCACCAATTTAGTGGTGCGCCCGCACCACCTGTTTCCGCGAGAAAATTGTAATTCTTGTTGGCATTAAAAACGATAGTTGTGATGTTTTGAGGGACTTATGCTTTATTCTATGTTTTAGAGAGGATTATTAGGGCTCATACTAGAGACATAAACACCTTAGTTTTGTTCTTAGATTGGAGATCCTTAGATTTAAGTTTGTGATTTCTACACATCGAAGGTATTTTTTATTCAATTTAATTTCAAAGTTTCAGTTTTTATTCTCTCTTATCATTGTTATTCTTTATTCATCATATTATTAGATCTCTTATATTGTAGGTTCTTAATTGCTTATTCTTATTAGAATAATTGTTCTCTTAATCATGTTTAGCCCTAGATTAGTTATAGATTTCATGTTTTTATGCTTAGAATCCATGATTAGTGAGTAGTATCCTATCTAGGGTTAGGTTGAAAGTATGGATTAGGGTTTAAATGTATTGTTAATGTGATTGTGATGATTTAAAGATGTTTATGCATTGATCTTGGTGTTTTGAGGCCTTAGGATAGATATTGATCACATTTCTGCTTTGGTATTTTGAATTCAAATGTTCTTCATTGAATTATGAACTCTTTTATCATCCCCATGAATCAACTTAATTTCTAGGCCAAGATATTGGGTAGAAATTAAGGGGATCCTATATTAGGGGTTTTCCAAATTCATTGGATCTCTTAATCAATTGACTAAAGACCATTCGAGAGAGGATTTAGTTGATTGATTAAGCGATCATTCTCGAGGACCATTCGAGAGATGACTCGAGTATTTTAGAGGAAAACTAAACCTTACGTAATCGTTGCCTTTGAATCACAATTGCATTAATAATCGTTGTTCACTTTGATCCATACTAGTAACCTTAACTCTAGTGTCTTCCTTATTCATATTTTCATCTCATTCTATTTGCTAGTTCTTTGATAATAGTTAGTTTGAGTTGTTACAAAAATCATTCAAAACCCCCCAAAACCCTTCAATTAGGTAATTTAGACTTAATAGACTTTGACTAATCCCAATTTCCCTGTGGATCGACCCTTGACTTGCCTTTACTACGTTCTTAGTAATTCCTTGTTAGGAGTTATAAATATTGTTTGAAAAGCGATTTTTGGTGCCTTAACGACACACTAAAAACCTCTTATCACTAACCGCTTGCGCGTCTTTCTAAAGGCGTACTCGTTACTTACTGTGAACGGGTGTTCGGGGGACCTGGTGCGGGTGAACAAGCCCTTCGCACTTATCGTGGCTTTCGAAAGACAAGCCCCCCTACTGACCACTTGTGCGGCTTTCTAAGGGCAGGTCATCTATGACCACAAACTCGTGTTCCGGGGATCCTAGCGCAGGTAGGCAATCCCCTTACTTACACAAAAAACGGCTTTCAAAAGGCCGCCCGTTACTAACCGCTTGCGCGGCTTTCGAAAGGCAAGCCCTTTACTTACCGAGAACCAGATTTCATGAAGGCAACTTGGGCAACCTAGTACCGTCAATGGACAAGTCCTCTACTGAATCGACAACGCTTCCGAGACCAAGCCTCCCTACCGACTGCTTGCGCGACTTTCGAGGAAACAAGCCCCTTACCGATCAAGACGCGATGTTTAGGGGTCAACTTGGGCAACCTTGCATCATGGACTTTGTTTTTTCACAACAGGCTTCCCTGGCCTCGGTTCCATAAGGGTACCCCCCCTTCCGAGGTGTCGCAGCATACCCGCCGCTTAGCGACAAGTAAGGCGACTCCGATAGCAGCACGGGACTTTGAAGTGGCATTGGACCAACTGAGAGTCAAATGGTGGCAACAAGGGTCTTTCCGTCAATTCCTTAGGCTACACTGGGGGGGTGTTGTTGGGCCACGCAGCCAAGGCCCACAGGCGAGGCCTAGTGCATCATCCATCACTACTCCCTTCGGCGGCAACAAGGGTCTTTCCGTCAATTCCTTTGGCTACACTGGGGGGTGCTGCTGGGCCACGCAGCCAAGGCCCCTGGGCAGGCCTAGTGCATCATCAATCACTACCCCTTCGGCGGAAACAAGGGTATTTCCGTCAATTCCTAGGCTACACCGGTCGTCTTCATCGACCATTGGGCGTAGGCCATCTAATGGCTCTACTAGATGTCCATGCTTAACTAAAAAAGCAGTTAAAGTATACAAACTTCCTATCTTCACATTAGCTAACATTCTTGTCTCACCTCAATTTTACATGGACACATCTAGACCCTTTGTTATGGTTACTACCGAGTCGAGTCAAGTTTGATCCTATCACAACTTAGCTCTACTAAAAATACTTGTATCCCAAGAATGAGCAAAGATCCATGTAACTTTGCTGGCAATTAAGCAATGAGTTACCATAAAGAAATTGATCCTCAAGAATAAAACATTCTTAGCAATAATTCTCATTAGTATGTTATTTAATTTGTAATATTATCATAATACATAGTTCAATTAACTATATTACTTAATCAGTATTATTAATTGCTTATGTGGCTGTTCGACTTTAAGTCGGTTAATTCTAGATTATTCTTGAATTCAATATAAAAGATCTAAATACAAAAATGTCGAAAAGGCTCAGGACTTGATGCATATGAGTAATTTATAAGGTTGTTTGTCTATTTTGATTTTAGTTTAAATATTGCTTTGAAATAAATCTATTTTCGCATATATTTATCACATGCAAAAAATTATAAGCTAACTTAATAACAACGGATTAGAATCTTCAAGAAAAGTTTCAAAATATCACCATATCACAAATTAAAATAAGGATAATCACATAAACACACTAAAAAATCTTGCAAACTAAGAAATAATATGCCCTAGTTAATGAAAGATTTAGAATTAAACTTGGCGTTAAGTCATAACAACTCTTGAATAATATTTTACAAAGATCGTGCTAGTTTGAGTATTGATTTATTTGTTTATGCTACTCACTAATAATAATCATACCTTACTAGAATTAATTCATCCTTATTATGAGCAACTGTTAGTGCAAAAAATAATAAAAATTCCTAAACTGTCTCTCCAAGTTTTCTGTCGGTGCATGGTAGTTATCGTGCACCATCACCATGGCAAGGAAGTCTGTGGAAAAATCTTAGGGTAGTGAGAAAACAAAATCTAAGGAAAAACCTTGTGGACCTTTGTCAGATTCTCGGTAGTTAAAACACGATTGATTGATGAAGTATTGGGAGTTGAATTATTGGACATTGGGTTAGCGGTTGGAGAAGTTCTTATTCCAAAAACCTTGATACGAAAATTGCCACAACAACCCAAAATTCGGCATACATTCAATGAATGGTTGTAATTAATGCATTGTAGTGCTGAAAATCATTCGAAAACTCAAAGTAGGACTTCAGGGAGTAGGTAAGTATTTTATTTCGATTATACATCAATTTGAAAAAGTTGTAGTTGATATAGATAGTTGTGCTATTGAGATTATGTATTAATGAAAATAGTATTGCTTGAGAATATTACTGGAAATGTTAATGTTGAGCATGTGGATTTGATTGTGATTTCGAACTTGTTCATATCCATCTAGAATATATTTAGGATTAAATCAGTTTATGGAATTCTTCAATAGTATATTATGTAGTTGGTGCAAATCCACCAACACAAGTCATGGAGGATTTTATACATAGAATTTGGATATCCTTCAATATTAATAAGGTAGCACTAGTGAAAAAAGGGGTGTTTCTAGTGCGTTTTAAGGCTATGGACACTAGGGATAAAATACTTATTTTTTTTATTATAAGCCATTGATTATGAAGGCTGGGACCCCTGATATGGACTTTGAGAAGGTTGATATTAGATCATCAATAATATGGGTGCAATTGAAGCTAGGGATCAAGTATTAGGGTGAGAAATCTCTTTATAAAATTGTTTTACGTCTTGGATATCCTATTAAGAGAGATGATGCCACTAAGAAACGAGATAAATTGCAATTTTCTCATGTCTTAGTTGAAGTTAAGATGGATCAAAAAATTTATATCATATTATTTTTTGAATAAGTGTAGAGAGTTAACTGAGGTCCGAATGACTTATGAATGGAAACCAAGCCAATGCAATAACTGTATAGGCATTGGGCATGCAACTAAGGATTGCAGGGTGGTAAGAACTAGGAAAGTTTGGGTTCAAAAGCAAGCTCCCCGAGCTCCTCAAGTAGTTGCAACTGAAGTCAGGGGTAAGGTTGTACATCCTGTAGCAAAGTACCTATTGAAGTGGATCAGGAAGAATTTCAAATGGCTCTCAAACCTACAAGGGTGGGAGTTTCTTCTGTAAAAGAAACCAGTACATATAATACATTCCAAGCCCTTAATGCTGGAATTGGTGAGGAAGTTCAGCAAACACAAGAAGTGGGGACTTCTTTAGAGGTAGATGGAGTTCAAGAATAGGGAAGGGGAGACCGTCCCATACATAAGGGATAGAATATTATCTTTGGAACGTCCGGAGGATTAACAATGTCAGGAAACATAATAAATTGAAAGCATATGTTCACAATTTTTTTGTTAGACTTGTTAGTCTATTGGAAACGAAGGTAAAGGCTACTAATCTTGGTAGTCCTTATTAGAGGATGTTTAATGGTTGGTGTTTCACTTCCAATTCTAGTTTTCATAAATGTGGCAGGATTCTCCTAGCTTGGAAGTCATGAGCTTTACTATTAACATAGTAAATGGTTCTAGTCAGTTCATTCCTTGTTTTGTTTCGCCTGTAAGTGGCTTAGATGGATTCTATTGGACATTTATATATATGCTTTCAAAGAAAGAACAAGAAGAGAAGAGTTATGGCAGGATTTCAAGAAGCTCAATCCTGATTCTCCATGACTCTTGTATGGAGATTTCAACTGTGTTATGAACACATATGAGAGGATTGGATCTCAAGTTAGGCAATCACATATAATGGATATTAAGTTGTGTATGATGGAGTGTGAGGTGAAAGATATCAAAAGCAGAGGGAATTTTTTCACTTGGAATAACAATTAATAAACAAGGTAATGCAAGAGTTTTTTTCTAAGATGGATAGGGTGATGGCAAACCAGGCTTGGAAAGATATATATGCTTCGCAGAAGTTTGCTTTCAAAATGAAGGTGAATTTGATCGAGCACCCGCATTGCTTACTATGTACCAAAGAGACGAGGGTGAAGGAGTATGTCCTTAGACATCCCGACAATTACTAAATATAAATAGGAATTATATTATGAAGATAATAAAGTTAATTATTTTAGTAATCGTATTTTCTTGCTAGAGAATAAATATGATTAATAGGACAATATTGATTGGGCCTATAACTAAAATAGATTAATCCTATGAGGTCACACATTGTAGCACAAGTTGGACAAAGCAATCCAAATCCATTTAGGATTAGGGTTGGGCCGGTCCAAATGGGAATAGGAGGAGAATTAGTTCTCCTAACTAGCCTATGACTCTTCTATTATATATAGGATATAATATTAGGATTTAGGTGATCAATTCATTAATCAGTTTCTTTTCTCAAGAGAGAGAAGTGAAACTCAAATCTATTCCCTCTAATCGACGCCTATACCACCTAAAAGCAAGAGATTTCTTCTCTTCCGTTCTAACAAACGTTGGTGTTCAACTGGTGCTCGTGGACTGATTAGAGGAGCAACACTTGGGGCTCTCGGATCTTCAAAGCTTGCATACAACAGGAAAATCATGCTACAAAGGTTTGATATTTAATCTCTATTGAATGATTCATGTGTTTGATTATGTTTGCGATCCTATGATAGATGTTAGGAAATTGTTTCATGAAATTCCGCTATTTGCATCTATATATTCCTACAGTGGTATCAGTTTTGCCTAATTCATAATATTCATATGATCACGTAATTGTATGCAAAGTTTTTATTTTTATTCAATTAAGAGAGGATTTATTTATGGCTTGAATTTGCATAATTAATATTTGATATTAATTGATTGGAAATTATAAATAATTAATTTATTTGTGATTAATGCTCAAATAATTTTATAAAGGTTCGATTTTTTTATATTATGGACGAAATAAATTGGTTAATTCACTCCAAAATTTTCGGATTTTTATAAATATATTTGTTAGATTTAAAGTTTTTTAATGTTTAATTTCATTAATCATTGAGATAATTTGTTAACAATTAAAAGATTTGATTTTTTATTTTTTAAATAAATCTAATATTCATCACCAACATAGATCTTGAATAATATGATGGCTGAAAATAATTTGATTATTTTTCCCACTAATTTTCGGATTTTTATCATATTATTTGTGAATTTTGGTTAAATTTTATGTTTAATTTGATTATTCATAAATTTTAAGGATAACAATTAAAATATTTTATTTGTTATGACAATTCAGTAGATCACCCTAAAAATTATTTTCGAATTTTTCAGATTTTAATTGTTAATATTCTGAATTTTTGGATATAATTTGATATTTTCCCCTAAATTTTGAATTCTTGTTGGATTTAATGTTAATAATGATTATACATTGAAAACTAATCTCAATAAACTTAAAATTTGTTTGAGATTTGTTGATTGATTCAAAATTTTCTGCCCTAATTTTCGGATTATAAAACCTAATTAAATCTTTAATCTTTAATCAATTGTTGAATAAAGATTAGTTTAAATTTAATGTAAATTGTTGCATAAATTTAAAAACGAAAGCCAACCATGGCTGGGTGGCCCACCGGTGCGGTGGTGTCACGGTGGTTGGCGGGAGGTACCGACTGAAGCTGGGGCTGGGTCGCTGGCGAGGAGTAGTGGGGCGTGCGACACGCGCAGGTCTGCGCTCCTCGCGTGCTGCTAGGCTGGTCCAGCTGGCGGTTTTTGCTACTGGCGAGTGACTAGGCTGTTCTCGCCGGCGAAGCTGCGTGGAGATGCTGCTGACCAGTGGTCTTCGTGCTGGCTGGCGATTACTTTTGGGTGTCGTGTTGCAGCTGGTTGTTGTTGAGTGGTGGATGGTTGTGCGGACGTGCGATGTTGTGCGTGCTGGGTAACCTCCAATTAAAAAAAATCCTTTGAAAAAACTAATTTTCTAAGTTTTGAGCATAAATCAAATCTTTCCAATAATGCAAATTAAGTTATTAATATTGATTAATGCCATAAATGAATAGGTAATTGAATGAAAATAATAAAGTTTCCTAAATAATTTCTAGCTTAAATTTGTTAAGTTTTATAATTATTATGGAAAGTTTTATTTGCTTATTAATTGTTAATAAGTAAATAGTTTGTGTTTATTTTATTTTGATATTATAAATGCGTGGATGTTTAATGTAATATGTATGATATTATATTTTGCATGTTATGACTAGTATGGCCCAAATTAGGATAGTAAATACGATCTACGAATCGTTATTTTTTAATGTAAATTAAATATGATCTGCGAATCGTTTGTATTTTTGTAACTTTAAATTTTCGTTATTTATTTAATTCAAAATATGTAATCAAGCATGAGGATCCAAGGAGTTTCAAGGATGGTGATCCATGGAGATTCAAGAGAGGATTCATGAAGATTAGTTATTTTCCTAAGTATAGGGGCCATACTAGATCATTTAATTATTGTTTTTATAATTTTCTTGCATTTATTTTGTTTAAATGCTTGCTTTTAAGTTTGTTTGTGATTAATTGATTCATGTGTTCACTATTGATTGAACATATTAGTAAACTTAAGTCCCCAAAAGTAATATTGAGTTTTAATTGCTTTTCCAAACAACACCTATAAAGCCTTAGATCATGAGTGATGGGTTCTGCCAAAGCAGGGTGTTACTCATAGTTCCGGGGATAGTAGGGTAGGTTTTTTGAAACTTACATGTTAATGTTTGGTTTAACTCAACAAAATCATCAAAAGACAAAGTTTTGGGTTTTGAAGCTAAGAGATAGGAGTAAGGAGTTGTTACATGTCTACCAAGAATTATAATTAGTTATAATTAGTAAAGTGTTTACTTACCTCAACTACATAGAGATGTCTAATTGATTATATAGATGTATAGTTGATACATTGAGACTGGACCTAATTAGATTCTAAAAGTAGAATCAAACTACTATATTTAGTGGATTCCTTAGACATGAGTATGTCTTAATAACCACAATATAATTAGTTTAACTTTGACACTGTTAAACGCCGCACCGTAAAAGGAGGTTATAAAGGCAGTGATCAGGTGGGCTAAGAATTGAGTGGGAGTTATGGTCATACAAGAGTGGATAAGTCCTCCTATTAAATAGGAATGGTGTCTGGGCCTCTTGATGAGCGAGAACTGGAAAATTGCATGGCCATGCGGAATAGGATTAAAGAGTTAATCCTTATTTGAGCAGTTCGAACTCGGCGATCAAGGAACATAAATTTGAGAATAACATGGTGTTATCAAATTTGGCATTAAGTGACTTAAGGAATTTAACATTGCGCTTTTGTCTTCGGACAAGTGGGAGATTGAACGAGTATGTCCTTAGACATCCCAATAATTACTAAATATAAATAGGAATTATATTATGAAGATAATAAAGTTAATTATTTTAGTAATCGTATTTTCTTGCTAGAGAATAAATATGATTAATAGGACAATATTGATTGGGCCTATAACTAAAATAGATTAATCCTATGAGGTCACACATTGTAGCACAAGTTGGACAAAGCAATCCAAATCCATTTAGGATTAGGGTTGGGCCGGTCCAAAGGGGAATAGGAGGAGAATTAGTTCTCCTAACTAGCCTATGACTCTTCTATTATATATAGGATATAATATTAGGGTTTAGGTGATCAATTCATTAATCAGTTTCTTTTCTCAAGAGAGAGAAGTGAAACCCAAATCTATTCCCTCTAACCGGCGCCTATACCACCTAAAAGCAAGAGATTTCTTCTCTTCCGTTCTAGCAAACGTTGGTGTTCAACTGGTGCTCGTGGACTGATTAGAGGAGCAACACTTGGGGCTCTCGGATCTTCAAAACTTGCATACAACAGGGAAATCACGCTACAAAGGTTTGATATTTAATCCCTATTTAATGATTCATGTGTTTGATTATGTTTGCGATCCTATGATAGATGTTAGGAAATTATTTCCTGAAATTCCGCTATTTGCATCTATATATTCCTACAGAGGGAGGCAAAAAGCTTTCCAAATATTTCACAATATGGAGATTGGCTCCTCAATTTAGTGAAATTGTTAGGAATGCTTAGTTAAATGAAGTACATGGGACTAAGATGTATATTGTAATGAAGAAGCTTAAGATGGTGAAAGCAACACTAGAAGAGTTGAATAAAATTGGTTTTATGAGATTTAAGAAGCAGAATTGAAGGCTTATCATGAGATAATGGAGGCTAAAAATTTAATGCATAAGTATCCCGAGCGGACTCGACATGCTTGAAGATGAGTTTACATCTCGTCAAGGAATAAAATCTAAAGCATCCAACATATGAGGAATGTTTGACACGAAAATCCAAGATAGAGTGGATCAAAGTTGGTAATGAAAGTACAGTTTTTTTTCCATTAAAGTATTATAGGCTAGAAGAATTTAGAATCAGGTGTACAACATACATGATGAAAATGGAGTATGGCAAGACTCTCCTTAAGTTATTACTTCATCATTGCTTTCTTATTACACAACCGTGTTGGGCACTACACGCTCACCTTAGAATTATATTCTTCAACAAATTGTTCAGAGTGGATCTTTGGTTATATATTAGCATAGAGCTATTCTTATAGCCCCTTATACTACTTAAGAAGAGAAGAAGGCCCTTTTTCTGTTCCTGGTTGTAAGGCCCCATGGCCATATGGATTTGGATCCTTCTTCTACAGAGAGAACTGGAAGATTGTGGGAGAAGACGTTGTTGCTACTGTGATAAATGTTTTTCAAGGTGGAAACTTGCTTAAACAACTGAACACCACTGTTATTAGATTGATTCCCAAGACCAAATGTCCTAATAATGTAAGTGAATTTAGGCTTATATCTTGTTGTAATACCAAATATAAGTGTATCATCAAAGTTATTTCTAGAAGATTGAGGTATGTTTTCCCTGGTTTGATCATTGAAAATCAAGGATGGTTTGTCCATCGAAGATATATAGTGCATAACATCATGGTTATCCAAGACATGGTTAAGCACTATGGCCGGAAGAAAGCTAGTCCAAGTTGTTTGTTGAAGATTAATCTGCAAAAGGCTTATGATACCGTGGATTGAGAGTTTTTGTCTCAAATGTTGATGGAGTCTGTCACTACTCCTATGTGTTCTTTATTGATAAGTGCGTGGCTCAATAAGGGTTTCTTCAAATCTGCAAGAGGATTGAGGCAAGGTGATCCTAGGTCACCTTTTCCTTTTGTTGTTTGCATAAAATTTTTGTCAATAGTTTTGAAAAAGATGAGTGAGCTAGAGCAATTGCAATTCGTTCTAAGAAGCAAAGAGATGAAGCTCATACACATGTGCTTTGCAGATGACTTAATTCTCTACTGCAAAGGTTAGTATCCATCCATTTATTTGATGTTGAGAGCCTCTAAATTATTTTCTTCCTCTGGTTTGAAAGCAAATATTCAGAAATCACCAATGTTTAGTTGTGGCATGAATAAGATACATGTGAAGAGAGTTATTGAAGCTTCTAGAATTGTCAAGAGTTCCTTACCTTTCAAGTATTTAGGTGTGCCAATTTGTCCTAAGAGGATGTATAGAGCTCAGAGTGAGGTGTTGGTTGAAAAGATAACTGCAAGCATTAGAGTGTGGAGTAATAGGCATTTATCCTACACTGCTAGAACTCAGCTTATCAATTCTGTTTTGATAATTTTACACATTTATTAGGCATAAGTGTTCATCCTTCCTAGGAGTGTTCTACAGGAAGTCTTAAAAGTCTATAATGGTAAGGCTAGTAGAGGATTTTGTTTGAGAGATGTATTGATTCAGAACACAGCCCAAGATGGGAAAGTATGTGTGGGCCATTGCTTCCAAACAAGACAATATTTGGATGAAATGGATCAACCTCGGTTTACATTAAAGAGGAGGAGTGGTGGGATTATAAACTTAATGCGGGCAAGGTGCTAATGGAAGAAAGTGTGTTCACTCAAAGAACAATTGAAATAAATTTATATTGGGAAAGAGTTTAGTGCTGTGCTTACTTATTCTGTGAATGTTGCGTATGAAAAGCTTGTCGGAGATAGAGCAAGAGTTCCTTGAGATAAGATGGTGTGGAATTGATATATTCCTAAGCATAGGTTTATTCATTAGCTTAGCAAGGTCAAGCCAAATTACATACTACAAAGAAGATGGCTAGGATTGGCCTCAATATAAAATGTTGACTAATTGTTATGTGGGGATGGTGTGGAGGATCATCAACATTTATTTTTCAAATGTCAGTTTAGTTCAAGTTATTTAATTGAGATCAAAAGCTGGCTAGGAATCCAAGCAGTGATAGAAGATTTACATTAAGCTATTTAGATGGATTAAGAATAGCAGGGAGTCCAAATTTCGTAAGATCCGGGTACCCGGGAGTTGTTGTTGTTGTGTACTTTGTTTGGAAAGGGAAGAATAGTAGCTGCTTGTATGAGTGTGTACCTATTATAGATCATGCTGCTCAACAGATTAAAGCACATGTTAGGTTAAGGATATTAGCAGTTGTACCTCAGAAAGTGTCAAGGAGAGATGATAATTGATTTATAAGATTGTAATATGTTTCCTATGTTTATTGTTGGTTGGTTAATAATTGATTTATGTCATTTGGTTTGGTATTGCCTTCTCTTGGTTTTAGGGATCCAACCTAGTTGGTTCGTAATGCCTTAAGTTCGCCGAGGTTGTACGTAATTGGTGTTTGATGATATAAAGTCTTACTTACTTAGCAAAAAAAAAATGATCCTTATTTGAACATTATAGAAATTAAGGGGGTGTTTGGTTTACGAAGGGGAAAGAAAAAGGGTTTAAGAAAGAGAAACAAGGAGAATGGAAAGTAAAACCCTTTGATGAAAAATGTTGTTTGGTTAGATTATATCTCTTTCTCTTCTCACTATTACTCCACCATACATATTCTCCATCTCTCTCCCAATAACCACTAGTCCACTGCCGCCACCTCGCCGCCACCGCCATCTTCCAGTCGCCACCATCTCGCCACGTCGCCGCCGTGCTGCCCGTCCTCTTTGCTGCCTTCGACGCGCCCCTTTGTTGCCGCTGCCGGGACCCTTTTGCCATCTCTCTTTTTCACCATCATAAAAGCTCAAATTTAAGGTTTTAAAAGTCAAGTTCGACCATAAAAACTTCATATCTGAAGTTTTCATGGCTGAATTTGACCATCTAAAGCCATAATTAAGGAAAAGAAAAGGTAATTCTATTCTTACTCTTGCTTTCTTTTGGTTTTCGGGTTTGCTTAGTGTAGTGGTGAGCTGGTGGTTCTATTTTAGGTGTGATGGTGATTTCGTGGGGTGGCTACGTGGTGGTAGGTGTTGGTTTCGTGATAGCTGGATGTTCCATGGGGTGGTTGCGTGGTGGTAGGGGGTCGGTTTCGTGGGGTTGTTGGGTGGTGGTTGTTGTTGGATTTGGTGGTGGATAGTTGGTTTTGTGGGGTGGTTGGATGGTGGTGGGTATTAGATTCGTGGTGGTTGGGAGTTTCATGCGGTGGTTGGATGGTGGTGGGTGTTGATTTCAGGGCGGATAAGTGGTTGCATGATGTAGGAAGGTTAGCTGCATGGTTCGATGAAGAAGCCCATCGTCGAAAAAGTCTGAAATGATTTCAACTAGTCAGGCACCCGGTTTCAAAATGCTTAATAAAATACCTTTTCGGAAAGGGAAACGGGCCAACGAGTCCAACATACTGCTACGCCGTGACCTACAGGCTCTTTAAGCCATCTGAGTTCGTTTAGGGTTCGAAATCAGCATTTTAATTATTTTCGGATTTTATTTTTACCTAATTTTCGTATTATGGCTTTGTTTACACTATTTAAACATTATTAACCGTAATTAGAAGGCAGTTTTTTCTTCTAATAATAATATTTAAGAGTTTTAACTCTTTTCTAGTGGATTCCGGAGTTTTTACAGATTTATTGCTTGTAAATATGTTTGTTCGTACTAGGGGTGGTTGGGTGGTGGTGGGATTGCTTGGCGGTGGTTTGGTGGCCGCTGTGGTGGATCACCCATATAGTGGTGGTTGTAGTGGCTTCGAGTGGTGGTCAACAATGAGTCAAGGTGACCATGGAGTAGCATGAGGGAAAGGGTAAGTGAAACCTTAGGGGATAGTAGGGTACGGAAGTAGAGGAATTTGGGGGAAAGGAGGAGGTAAAGAGGAAATGATTAAATTGTTGTAAAAAACAAGTAAGGGAATCAACTTACTTGATTCCCTAACCCTTTCATGAATATCTCAAACCAAACGGCCCTAAGTTGTAATACTGAACTTACATACCACATCAAATCAACCAAACTTATTAGTACTGAAATCAATTGTTTTTAGATAAAAAAAAAAAAAAAGAACAAACCAAACGTATAAATTGAAACAACAAACTAAACCAATGAGGTGGTAACTATAAATAATTGGTTTTCTTACCTTTTGACTTTTCTTTGGCATTTAGTTGTATAATCTCTCTAACATTTGCGTTGTGAAATGATTTTCCAAGTTATATTTAATTTTAGAAGAATTAGATAATAATTCTGCGGTTTCAAGGCACCAAGTTGCAGAAGCAGATTACATTGCTAAGTGGTGCATGACGTCCATGACAACTTTCTCGCATTAATATAGTTTCTATTGTTTGTTTGTTTACTTTCTTTCATCCAGTGCCAAAAAAAAAAAAAAAAATTCTAGAGAACAAAGAAGTAAAAGACATTTTAAATCTTTTTTCCCTAGTCTTACCAAAGATTTCTCGATGGATGCAACACTCGCAGTTGTACAACCTCCATCTCCAATAAGATTGACTGAAAATAAGAACAACTCTAAACTCAATATATTCACTACAGTTCTATTTGCAAGTGAAAAATTAACAATGGTATTTACCATTGAATGAACTAGAAGACATTTGTTTCATCAAACTTAAGATGCTTTCCTATTGCGAACAATAAATGAGAAAAAAAATTAACAATTAGCATATAAACACATATAAGATATGGTAACATGTAGACAATGTATAAACCATACCCTTTGAATGACATTGGCTTGCAAAATAGATTGTAATAATGAAAACAAATTATTGGTAGCAAGATCTTGTAATTTTTCATCAGTGAGAGATGGTGGTGACATTGTAGGAGGTGGAGTAATAACCTGCATAGTTCATGATTTACTATAAGACATTAAAAATATGAATATCACCATGATAAAACAATTATTTATAATTGAATTCCACGAACAAAGTTTCTTCTGTAATAAATAAGTATATATGAACCTATCAACTGAAAACTATTGATCTAACCATGAATAACATAATTGAGCATTTTACGTTATGTTACATCTATTATACAGTAATAAACTAATAACCAACCAACAAACAAATTTCATTCAAAATGACAATTATGTACCATATGTGTAAGACATTACTCCCTCTTTTTTTTATCTTTCTCATTTGAAATCTTGACACTATTTATACTTAGAGGGAATCTTCTCAATTTTTTTCAATTTATAAGAAAAAATATGGTCATGTGGGGTCTTGTTTGATTCGTCTCAATTAGTACTTTATTAATATTCAATCGTTATAATTTTTACTAATATATAATGAAAGATATTTAAGTTGAAAGATGTGCATTGGGAGACGCGCACAGG
Source organism: Beta corolliflora (assembly GCA_947648045.1). Lineage (NCBI taxonomy): Eukaryota > Viridiplantae > Streptophyta > Magnoliopsida > Caryophyllales > Amaranthaceae > Beta > Beta corolliflora. The sequence continues at coordinate 149,368 of CANSZD010003648.1, read as the reverse complement.
AAAGTGAGAAGGATGAAAAAAAACAGAGGGAGTACTTCACAAGTAGGGGTGTTAATGAGCCTAGGTGGCTCGCAAACCATTCGAGCTCGGCTTGAAATTTTCTAGAGTCGGGGACAGCAAAGTTCGATTCGGAAAGTTCGTGAGCATGCTCGAAATATGTTTTAGCTATATTATATTTCGTATTATAGAAATTAAAAGAAAAGTTATACTTAAAATATGCACAATACTTGTGAAAAACTCAAAGTAAGTAGTCTAAACCTATTTATAGAATACCGAGCAGCTGATTGGATTGCTGATGTTGGCCATTTAGTTCAATCTACTTTCGAAATTCATCAATGTAATTCTTCAGCTTTAAACTCCATCCTAGTATCAGACTCTTTAGGAGTTCCCCTCGAGGAGGGTCTCCTAAAACGATTTCTACTTACCTTTATGAAAAAACAATGGAGTCTAAACCTATTTATAGAATATATATATATATATATATATATATATATATATATATATATATATATATAATATGACTTTTTAACTCAAGTTGAGTTTTAAGGTAAATTGAACTAGAAAATTTATTGAAAAAGCTCGAGACGTGACTTCAATTCGAGTAAAAGTGTTACGAGCCGAGCAACCTCAGGCTCGGTTCGGCTTGGCTCATTCACAACAAAGCTTTATTTTCATGATAAAATGAGGTATAGTTCTTTTCACTTATAGGAACTAGATAACGTTGTAGTGTTTGTAAAGCTCTGCCTTCTCTCCTAAAAACAACTCACACTCAGCTTTAACCCTAGGAACTCGCCGGAGTTCCAGCGCCGTGTAGGTTTCCGGCGGGTTCTCCGGCGAGTCTCCATGTTTTTTATATAGCTTTTTAAGGTTTCTTTAGTGTTTTCCTAGTTTTTTGGGGTCGTTCTTCTTCGTGGGAAGAGCAAGTTTCTTCAGTGTTGTTGGCAATTCGAGAGTCTTGGGCTAATTCTACCACCTCCATCGCGGGTTTCACCGGCAAAAGGGTGATTGTGATGTTTAGGTGAAGATAGAGTTAGGTTTTCGTAGATTCTCGTGTTGGAAAAATTGACGCTATGGGGCTCAACTATGAGCGGTTTTCTTTAATAGATCCCAACTATCAATAATCCAGTGGAGGTCCTAACTTTGGGGGATATTATCTTTTATTGGACCCAGATGACCTAGAACTTGCTAAGTAGGTGAACTGATATAATTTTATTTTATTGTTTTAATTTTTTAAATCATTAAAAGCCTTCTATTCCCTAAACTCATTAACCAGGGATCAGGATATCTCCTGCTTCCATGAAGCACGAAGGAAGAGGACGAGGGTGGGAGGCGGGGCACAAGCAGCGACCACGACTGGAGGGCGGGGCTCCGGCTGGGCGGCGGCGAGGCCCGGAGCCGGCGGCAGGCGAAGAACCATATTTTTCTCCCTCATGACTTATGATTCTCTTTTCTTTGAGATCTGCAAGCTTCTTTGTTTTCAATAATTCTTCCTTTGATTTCACCTATTTGCAGGTTCTCTAATCTAGTGATATGCCCACTTTTCTTTCTTACTGCCTCCTCAAGGTCTATTTCGATTTTTTTTCCCGTTACAACTTGATTATCTTGAGTTTCATTTTAGTCTTATATTTCTTACTTCCCTGCTATTAGAAGGTTTTACTTTTTTTGATGATAAATTACAAGAAAATTACAATTTGGAGTTCAATTTTTTTTATATGCAATTTGGGTTTTTATGTAATTCTAATTAAAAGGCATCCATATAATTCCTCATGAGTTGCTCATCCTTTATCTCCTTCATTTCAGGTTTTTCAAGAACAATTAAAGCTTGAATCATTTTCCCCTAAAATGGCTGAAAATTGTTGGTTTATGCTATCCATTTGAATCTCTTGAGTGTTCACCGAAATTGTTGAGAGAACTCGAAATCCCTAATATCTATCTTTCTCTCTCTCACCGTTGTTGTTGTTATTATGCTTTTCGTTGCTAGTTTGTGTTTGTAGCCTAAGGAAGAAGGGGAGTGGGAAACGACGACAAAAGAAAAGGAGCAATGTTAAGGGTGGTGGATTGTGGTGGGGGTGGAAGCGACGAGAGCGATAGAGGAGGCGTCTTAGAGCCATGGTGGGTACTGGTTGGATTGTGATGATATGGGGTAGGGGTCAGAGCAAGAAAAGTTCGAATAAAAATTTCAGACGAGTGGAGAGAGAAAGGACTGGGCTTTGCCCCACAGGTGATATTGATGAGCAACAACACCACCAGTAGTGGCGGTTGACGAGCGGTAAAGGATGAAGAAGGAGAGGGGTTGACGAAGACGAAGATAAAGGTGATATCACGTGATTTTTAATTGAGTCACGTGACTCATAACCTGCTCTAGCAGGTCAAGTAACCTGAAGGGTCCAATAAAAGATAATACCCCCCAAAGTTAGGACCTCCACTGGATTATTAATAGTTGGGATCTATTAAAGAAAACCGCTCATAGTTGTTGTTGGCGATTCGAGAGTCTTGGGCTAATTCTACCACCTCCATCGCGGGTTTCACCGACAAAAGGGTGATTGTGATGTTTAGGTGAAGATAGAGTTAGGTTTTCGTAGATTCTCGTGTTTGGGTTCGTTTAATCGCCGCCGTTTCAATCTTAATTTCAGTGGTTAGCTCTAACGCCACTGTTTGTGGGTCCTTCTTAACGTTCCCGCGTCTGTAAAGGTGAAGTTAGAGTTAAGGTTTATTGAAATTCTGATTTTATTGTATTTATTTTCATCCGTTATTTTAGTTTTTGCAGTTTTAATTTCTCTATTTCTTCTCTTTTTGGAATGGTGATTGATCTTCCGTTCACCTCCCGTTTAGTTTGGTTGTTGCCTCCTTAGTCTTCCGGGTTTCTGTCACTTGTGGATAAAGGTTCTTTGGATTTTGCTAATGTTTGTAGTTTGAGGTGCCATGGATGGATTATGTTTAGTGGAGGAAGTAGTTTATTTCAAGGTGTTGTAGTAGTTGTTTGTGGTTGGTTATGGAATTTGGGATTTGAGTGTTTGGGAAGACCATGGTTGTTCTTCTTGTTAAACGTAGGCTGTGTAAGCTTCTTGGAGTGGTTCATGAAGGTAAAGTTTAGATTAGAGGATGAACAATCCTTTGTTGGGTATAGTCAATTTCTTATCCCAATCTCTAGAGTTAGATCTTCCAACGATACTAGAGTGGGCTACCTCGTTTTTTAGTCAAAAAAATTCTCATTATCGAGGGTGACTAAAGGAAATAGTTCAAGTGTATTAGACCAAATCGACGGTAATAGCTTAGAGCCTAAAAAAATGGAAGTTGCAAGCGGGGAACCAAAGTTTAGGGTTCCTCCAATTGTCTATTCAAAATTATGTGAGCGTGAGCGTGGAGAGGAAAGGTTTTCGTGGTTGCAATGCATGTAGTACATCGGAGGTTTGTTCATGAGCTCAATTTTCTTAGCTCTCTTTTTAGTTTGGCAAAAATCTTAACGATCTTTGCCTTGGAAAAATTAAATCTGAAGGCGGCACCCCAGTTAAATCTGGTGGTTTTCAGCACGCCAACTCAAATATGGTTCTCCTATCAAAAGGAGAAACCCAATATACTCTCTCATGAGAGTTAGGAGTCACAAAGGAACGTAACTCTTCAAGGAATCATGAGCCGAGAATTTCGGGAGACAAAGAGGTCACCTGGAATTGCTCATGCTGCGAGATGCCAATATCGTTCTTGTTTGTTCGGCAACCATATCGTGAAAGAAACCCACTCCTCTCACCACTTCCATCAGGTATGATATACCCTTTACATGCAGGTTGTCTTCCTCTAAGAAGCTGCAATGTATTCTCGTTTATCGCTACTACGAACAAGCGATTATTGACCACAACCATCAGAGTTAAGACTCATATATTAAGTTTATCGAACAACAAATGCCTCCATAGAAAGCAGTTTCTTACTAGGTTTACTTGTTTTCCGTTATCTGGTGTGTAAGAGCTAGAAAAGCTCAGTTTAGTGTTTGTTAATTTTATGTCTTCGTTTTTGTCTTATTTTCCTGGGTTGTAATTCAGTTTTTAAGTAATGCATATTTTCTTGATGTCAAAAAAAAAGATAACGTTGTATCAACTCGAGATACCAGAGTATCATATCCTAATTAACATTATCTTCTGTAATCTTCTTTTATGTGAACTTTATCTTTTCCCCTTTTACTTAGAATATTCATTGTATATTCTAGTTTAGAAGTAAATCTCTTACTCTTGTAATTGGCTATAAATTGCCTAAGAATATTCATTGTATATTCTAGTTTAGATGTAAATCTCTTACTCTTGTAATTGGCTATAAATTGCCTAAGTTCTATTAACAATACTCACTAAAAAAATATCAAAACTTTACATGGTATCAGAGCTTTAATTTGATCCATTTCCTCCTCTTTTTCCCCACCCACGCCCACCACCTCTCTTCCACCATGGCCGACAATGATCACCACATTCCCAATGCTTCCAACCCCTTAATATCGTTCATACTTGTCAATTTTAACAATTGCATCAAACTCACCCCTCTCAACTATCTCTCATGGAAAACCCAAATTCACTCCATATCTTTGGGTGTGATCTCCTAAAATATTTTGATGGCACCTACAAAGCACCACCCGAAACCCTTACTACCTCCTCTCAACCCACACCCAACCCCACCTTCCTCGCTTGGCAACGTCAAGACAAACTTATTGTCGGTGCTCTCATTGGCACCTTATCACCCACCATTGCTCCTCGGATTATCCAAGCCACTACTTCTCATAGAGCTTCCAACATCCTTGCCACCACCTATGTTAACCCATCACGAGGCCATCTTCTTCAAATAAAAAACCGTCTTAATTTCATCACTAAAAATACCCAAAGTATTACCGATTACATGGAAGCTATTAAGACTTGCACCATCCAACTCTCCCTTATAGAAAAACCTATGGACAATGAGGATATCATTGCCAAAATTCTGAAAGGCCTAGACCAAGAATCCTAATAACCCCCACCCCCTGCAACCACACTATATGACCACCTCTCCCCCTGCGACCCTAAATCTCCACCCTCTATGAAGTATGAACACCCTTATCCTCGAAACCACCTTTACAGCCCCCTGCAACCACCCCCAACTAGGGATGTGCACCGATCCAGGACTGGACTGGTGGACCGTAATCTGGAAAAATTTTGGACCTGGATCGGACCAGAATCTAGACCGGTCCGTGCCCGGGACCGGAATTTTTCCGGTTCGGTTCGGTTGTTTGGATCTGTTTGACCGGAATCATTATTTTTTTAAAAAATCTTTTTTATTTGATTTAAAAATATTTATAAATTAGATACATTAAAATTTAATAATTTTAATATACAAATATTCCTAAAGATAATAAATAGTAGGTTTTTAAGTTTCTACTACCTTTTAAACTTTTTTAACATATAAACTTTCTTTTTACTAAAAAATCAGAAATTCCGGTCCACCGATTTCGGGGTTTGGACCGGACCGGACCGGAAACCCGGAATCGGGATTTTTTGTAGACCGAGGACCGAACCGGAATCTTCGGTCCGGTCCGGTCCAGATTCCGGTCCGATCCTGTCTTTGCACAGCCCTACCCCCACCCTTGATCTCACTTGGACTCTGACTCCTTAGTGTGGTTAGTGATGGGCCGTGGTGGCTTGCGTAGGAGGGATAAAGAGGAGATCGATGGTAGAGGCTTGCGAAGGATGGAGAAAGAGGTGATGATGTTGGGTGGTGGTGGTGTGTGTACTGCTGGACGAATTTGTGGAGTTATTGGGTGGTAGTTGGGGTTTCAGGTGGATTGTTGTCGGTGGAGTGGAGCTATGTCGGCGTTGGGGTGTTGGCTTGTGGTGGGGAGGAGAGAGAAAGGGAGGCTCGTGAAGGTAGTTTGTTGGTGGTGGAGTCAGAGAGGGGTGGAATTGGTGGTGGTGTTATTGGCAGTGGTGGTGGTTTTTGGTCGTGAGGGTGGTGTGGTTGGTGGTTAAATTAGTTTTAGTTAAGTTAATTAAAATTAAAATTGATTAATTAAAATTAAAATTGATTAATTAAAATTGATTAATTAAATTAGAATGCATTTGAACAAGACACGTGTCCAATTAACCCTCTACTGGTCACCAACCTGTTTCAACAATTCACGGTTTAAAATAAGCAGATCAGGCTAAAAGGTAGGATTATTAAAAAATAATCAAAATGTCCATTAATTTGAGCGAACGGTCCAAAGGGTGGAGTATTGAATCAAATTTTTCAATAAAATATACATATAGTAAGTTCTCCTTATATAATGAGTTATAGTTTCACATGTAATCTGTCATTATATCATAAGTTTTACACCAACAGTATAGTAATGCTGTGCATAAGAATGTAAGCTATTGAAAAAAAAATTAACAATACTATAATTATGTTATTATTTGCAACATGTGTTCACTGCTCAATGTTTTTTTATAAAAAAAATCACTTGACATGTACAATTAAATAGAAGTAAGATTTTGAAAATGGATTTTTTTGCCAAATGCAGCCCTTTAAATTGGTCACTTTGTTAATTGCATCCCTTTCATTTCAATCTCTTCAATTGCGACCTCAAATAAACCAAACAAGTTGCAAAGACAATTCCAACCTATGTTCACGCCTTTTGGGCTACAGTTTAAAAGCGTTTGGTTTTTTTTAGGCTGAAATTGAAGAGATTGAAATGAAATGGTTGCAACTAACAAAGTGGCCACTTTAAAGGGCTGCATTTGACAAAAAATTCTTTGAGAATATTTGCATATATGAAGGTAAGAAAAATGCACGTAGCATATACGTGTAGTAGATTCGCAATATCACATACTGAAGATAAATTTCACATATACCACCATGGCATGGATTTGGTAGTGTTAATTTGAAAAAAAACTATTATTCCCTCCGATTCTTTTAGTTATACCCAAAAGCCTTGGCACGTATGCCAACACATAATTTTGTGACATTAATATTTTTTATTATAGGTAAGTAAAAATTATTATAAGCTGTATTATGAAATTATAGAATGAGATAAATTTAACAAGATATCACATGAGTATATTTTTCCATATGTATAAATAGTAGGACAAAGTTAAAGTACAATACCTTTCAAAAAAAAAAAAGCTAAAGTACAATATATGAATAGTGTCAATCGTCAATATGGGATAAAAAAAAGAATAAGTATTAATTTACATTCCAATGTAATGAAACTTGTGGTGTGGAAAGTACCTTTTGTACTTTATTTTATAATTTAGATTGTAAGTTTTTGGAATTATCATAAGAAAAAGTACACCTTTGGTTTCATAATATAATCCAACTTTCGTTTTTGTAGTTCTATATTACATGTTTTAGCCGTGTAATAAAAAAATGCATCATATTTTTATCCATATGTACAGTTCTATTTTAAATAATATTATTACTTACTTGTGCACTGTGACTCTTTTGAAGTGTAGTAGAAGATGGAGTAACCTGAAATAGATAAGGAAAATATTGTTTATGCATGTATTATACACCAAGGTGTATGTACACTCAAGCAGTGCACAACTTGCACGAGCTTCAAGTGTGTCATGCACCAGTGCATGTCAAGCATACACTGCCTTTGTAGTGCTTGGTGTAACTTCATGTAGATATTACCCACTATATACAATGTGCAATACAAGAAATGACATAAAAAAATCGATACTCTCATTTACCTTTTCGTGGTCGACATTTTCAGAAGTAACTTTAAAACGCCCTTTTCGTTGTATTATTGAAACTTTTGCTTCTGTGTCTTCAATATTAGTTGTCCCTATATGAAATTCAAAACTTGAATTAGTAATTTACATATATGAGTGATCAATTCAGTTCTTCTTCATGGTATAGATGTATAAGGGTATACCCTAGTGATGACTTTGAAGTTCTAGGAGTTGGATCCGACATAGTTTCTTCCAATCCTTGTGAATCTCTAGTGCTTTCATTGGTGAGTACATTTTCATTCTCGCTCGGTGACTTGAAGCCGCAATATATATCGAAACTAAAAATCTACATTTTTATGTAATAAGAAAGTTGAAAATGCATGCTCCATTATTCGTTCTACACATCATAATAAGCACAAGTTGATGGTCTTATACTCTTATATATATCTAGAAATAATAATAGTCACATATAACAATTTAGAATATTTGGAATCAATTGTCACCTTTCTATCAATAGTAGTGGTTTGTGATTGACTTTTCTACAATTTAACTATCAATATAATCAAGTTAGGTACTTTTAAGAGTATAAACATTGCTATGTTATGTCATTAAATAAATTTAAAATTGAATGAAAATAGTAGAATGATTCTCAGGTTTTTTCACCATATACCTCTGACAATTTTTTTTGCACCATATACCTTTGTAAGTTTTAAAATTCACCATATACCCCTCAATTTTCAAACAATCCACAGGATGCCCTAAATCATCACTCCTCCTCTCGCGCCACCCTCTATCGTCAAAATTTTCGCATCATCAGATGCTGAGAGAACCCTCCAAAATTCAAAACCTTCTTAGGGAATTCCGACTTCCCCTCTCTCTCGAACACCATTAACACCACCACCTTGTACACTACGACAACCACAACCTCTCGAAATTCCCGCCGCCGCCAACGACTCCCGCCAACAATGGCTTCCAGTTCCAGGTATACATTCTCACTCCACTTTTTTCTTCCAATAATTTACTATTAGTACTAGAGAAAAGGAAAAGGAAGATTACTTTTTTTTTTGTCTCTTTCTCATCATTCATTCATCGACACTTGAAGGAGAGAACTCATCTCCATTTTTCTCTCACCCAATCATCCACAAACAAACACAGGTTTTTGATTGTTTTGTTTGTTTTGAGTTTGATTTTGGTTCGGATTTCTGATTCGAGAAACTAATTAGTTGAATTTTGATTGATTTTGTTTTGCAACAGTTCAACATTGAGAAGTTGCAATTAGTTGAAGTGGAGGAGCTGAAGATCAGGCGAGAGTACGAGCATAAAGGGAAGGGGAATTGGGTGGTGGTGGGTTGTCTGGTGGTCGGGGTGGTATTGGTAGGATAGAGATTAGAGAAGGAAGGAGATGGAAGGGGAATTGGGTTGGGGTGGGGTGGGTTTGGTAGGAGAGAGAATGGAAAATTGAAAGATGGTGAGAGGAGAGAGAAAGGTGGTGGAGGTGTGCAACACTGGTTTGACTAGATTAACCTGTGGTGGTGTTAATGGTGGAGGGGAGAGAGGGAAACTTGGGTTAATTGCATTAGGGGAGAGAGAAGAAAGGAGAGAGATTAAGGGAGGTAATCTAGGATTAGTGTGATAGTTAGATCAATCAGGTATTAATGACTAACGGACTTAATGGTGAAAAAACCGATAATATTATGTATATATCTTTGATATATGCTTCAAAACTTTATAATCTATATACGACAGAAAAGAAATTAAAAAATGTTTTAGAATATCATCCATATATAATTGCTTATATTTATATTTTTATGTTTGACGTAATTTAAATTTTAAAATAACTACAAGTAAGAAATTACATACAATAAAGGTAAGACCTTAGTATTATAGGAAAAATCTAAATTGCATTAGAAATCTAATTATATTATTACAACGTGATTTTCAGCTCCCCTATGCATAACTGATTACTCCCTGCGCTCCATTAAGTTCTCCTTGTTTCCACTTTGCACAATTGCCAATAAAGATTAATACTCCCTCCGTTTTCTTTTATTGTTCCTCTATTCTCCATTGAGAAATTTCAATATTCTATTCCTAATTTGAATCTTTTCATACACACTTGTTTCCACTTTGCACAATTGCCAATAAAGATTAATACTCCCTCCGTTTTCTTTTATTGTTCCTCTATTCTCCATTGAGAAATTTCAATATTCTATTCCTAATTTGAATCTTTTCATACACAGTGTAATTTTTATGAATTAAATTCCCCGTCGGTTTTAAGCTGCAATAAATTTATTCACATTATTTAGTAGTCACTTTTTACTCTTTTACCCCTCAAACTTTTGGTTGATTGATTGTCTAACATAAAGTAACTCAAAGGGTACAATCTTTATTTTTAATTTTATTTAAAATAGTGAAATCTTGTCCATTTTTTAAGTTGCATTGATTTCTTTCCCAATTACAAATAGGAACAATAAAAGAAAACGAAGGGATATATTAGCAAAAATTATAAAAGTGAATTTATTAGGAAAAATTGTTATAAATAAGTCAACTTTTAAGCCGTCTGCTAAAAATATGTCATTGATTTAATTATCACTGAATAAGCCTAGATTTAATATCAATTTTTTGACCAGTCATGACATGTTGTTAACTTATTTAACCGGTTAGATGTGCCACGTGTGACTCTTTCATTGGTAATTATAAAATCTTATTTTCTTTTTTTTTTTCTTTTTTCTTGGTCATTATAATTTCTAATTTAATTTTTTGTACAGAACCCTTTCCTTCCTCCTCCCTTCTCCCTCCCCACTACTAGTGCTGCTCTTCTCTCTTTTCTCTCTTCTTTTCTTTTTTCTCTTCTTCTCTTTCCCTTCCATGCCCCACCACCACCCAAATCATTGTCGCTCCTTTTTTCACTTTCCTCCTCTTTCCTCTCCACTACCACCAACTCCAAGAATGGTGCCTCCACCACCTACTCTCCAACACCATCCCCTGCAACCCCTTCAATATTGTCCAATTTAGCAATCAGTCCAGCAACAAAATGTGGAAACATCAATGTTCCCTGTAATCAATTCAGCAAAAAACTTACCCATCAAACTCGGTTATCGGTCACTTGACTTGTTTAAATCTTATGGATATTAAAGTTAGACTTATTCATAAATAATCCAAAGAATGACTTACTTTTAGCAGATGGCTTGAAGATTGACTTATTCGTAACAATTTTTTCAATTTATTATGTATCAAGTGAGACAGATCAAAATGTATCCAGTGAGACGGATCAAACAAAATCCCACATGATTGTGTCTTATCTTATGTATTGGAATGAAATTAAGAAGATTCTCTTTACTTTTAATAGTTTCAAGATTCCTAAAGGAAACACACTATGGAATGGAGGGAAGTATTTTCAAATTTCTACAAAATAATAACATCACTTATGTACTTTTCTTATTGTATTTATTAGCTCATACATTACCCATGTTTAAAAACAAGTATCCAAAAATGAGAAATGATAAACATCTAATTGAGTGATGTTTATCAACATTTAGCAAGGAATAAAAAAGTAATAAAAGATAATATAAAAAACAAGAAAATATAACTTGTTCTTGTTTGTAGATTTTATTTACTTTTTTAATAGTATATGAAAATACTAGTTGAGTTGCAAGAATACTATTTATATCTTATGAAGTTTCATAAAAACTATTTGTAGTTATATAAAATACTATTTGTAGTTGCCTGAACATTATTTGTTAAGATCACATTTTCCAAAGTCAATGTTTTGTGGACTGACAACTTTACCTATATTCTAGTTGCGTTGCATGAACACTATTTACATTTTATGAACGTTGTTTATTAGTTGCATAAATACTACTCCCTCCGTCCCATTATATAGTACTTGTTTCCTTTTTGCACGGTCTCCAAAACACATCTTTGACCTTATATATATCCTATTTCTTACTATTTGATAAAAATATAAAAAATTGTTATTATGAAAGTACACATTGAGGCGAACCTAACAAGATAACACATGAGTATATTTTTTTGTATATATTGATGAGAATATTTGGTCAAAGTTGAAAGTTCTTAAGAAAGAGAAACAAGCACTATATTAATTATGGGACGGAGGGAGTATTTGTTAGCATCGCATTTTTCGAGGTCCACTTTTAGTTAGACAGACCATTTTAACTTTATTTTCCCATATACATTGACAACCCGATCCTCGCTAGATGTTCATAAACATCTCTCAATTAGATATTTATCCTATCTCGTGGAAATCAATTTTGAAAACCGAATTGATAGTGAATTGAATTGTGCCTATCGGCCTATGAGACAAACATTGACAAAATCTAAGACATGAACAACCACCCATATTTTTTAGTCCTATTCTGTTTTCTCTTACTTGTACAGTCTTTAATGCACATTTTTAACTATAAGATATAATATCTTTAATTATTATTTAAATTTTATATTCTAAAACTATAAATAGAGACGAATTCAACAAGATCCACATGACTACATTTTTCCATATATGATAATTACTAAAACATGGTCAAAAGTTTCTAACTAGAATATTCCAAGTGAAAACAATAAAAGAAACTACTGAAGAAGTATTTCGTAAATAGTTTAAATTTATCATTTGTTAATTCCTGATCTGGAAGCGATATAAAACATTATACAGGGTTCAAGGTTTTCTCGTATACACATTGAGATTATACGATATTATTGGAATTACTCGCTGTCTTTATTTCACTAAAGAATCTAACACTTGATAGCTATTATAGATGCTACATTTCCCTCTTTTCTCAAAGAAACTACATATATATATGTGAATCACACATAACAATTTAATATGAACTTTAAAACAACATGGAAAGTGTGGGAATCACTAATTATATATAATCCTCCCATAATATCCCTCTTCCATCCACAAATAAATGTTTACTTAAATTTTGACACGTATATTAAGAGTAGTGGTAGAAATAGTAGGATGTTAGCTAGATAGTGTAAAAAATTAACATAGTTAGTATAAAGTTTTCATGTGAGACCCACAACATATGGATCTTGATCTTTTTTTTAGGGCCCCCACTGGGGAACCTATGCTAAGATGAAGGGCCCTGCCAGACTGGAACCTCTCGCAGGTTAACCCGGCCTGGGTTTGCGGGCAGACACTTTGAGAGTGGCCGGGGGGGTTGGTAAGGGGAATCTCTCTCCCAAAGTGTCCCTAGTGGGGATCGAACCCCCAACCTTGAGGTTAGAAGGTTCTTTCCTTACCACTAGGCCAAGCTTAGCTTGGTATATGGATCTTGATCTTATGGCATTAGTAACAATATATCTATTTGTGGACATCCCAAGATAGTATAATGAAAATTTATTCCAAATGGAGTATCTACTGTCAATTGCTAGATCATTCAAATTCTGTTTCAAAATACATGAAATGTTTTAACTTTTACACTATTTATACACTCTCTTAATGTGAACGTATTTAATGAATTCTACATAATGACAAATATAATCATACACTCATTTTAATTGACCGTATTTTGTGAATTCTACATAAGGAAAAAGTTTACCCACTTATTTGGGCACAATGTTTAGGAGAAATAGGTATGTGGGTCATAGAAGGAAAGAAAAAGTGTTAATTTAGGGTATGTTATGTTCACCTTATTATCATACCTTACCAGAAAAAATATGTTCAGATAAGATCTAATAAAAACTAATAAAGTCTAATCAGTTCAAATAAGTTCGGTTCATCAAAAATAAGGTGTGATACTCTCACATAATGAGGTCTAATAAGTTCAGATAAATTCTGATAAGGTCTAATAAGAACTAATAAGGTTTAATAAATTCGGTTAAGTGTAGATAAGCAAAAATAAGTGTATTGAAGATGAGAAAAACTTTATTTAAATATAATAATATGAAATTAGTAGGACTATTCCAAAAACAGAAAAAAGAAGTGGGTAAACTAATAAATTATGATTCGAAAATAAAAATGGGTAAACTAATAAAAAAAATTGGAGGGAGTAATATGAAAAAGAGGAAGTATAAGTTATGTTAAACCATTACGAATTTTTTACATGCCTAAGGTGGCCCGGGCAACCTATTCTACTTAATTTTCACTCTAATTCATAATTGAAGACATGTTTCTTGTATTAACAAAGAAATATAGCATTATCCCATAAACATTCAGAGGAACAAGATATTAGACGAGAAACTAACCAATCTGCTCTGATGGTCGGTATATCTAATGAATACGCACATGTTGATGCACTTGGCCTTCTACTATGCAAGGGTAGCGAAGAATTCTCTACCATTTTCCCCGTACCTTCTGCATTTGATACTATACCCATATTATTTTCGATATATTCAACTTGATGAGGCGAACAACATTGTGATGTGGATTTTTCATTGTTTGAACTAGCTACACTTGAATCATCATCAGATTTCTCACATTTAATCCTGAAAGAAATAGAACTTAAAATATCATCAAATTAATTATGTGTAAGTCATTTTTTAACTTAAATAGTAAGAAGAAAAAAAACAAAAAAATATATGTTCTTTAGATTCAAGGTTAGATGTTATACTTAAAAACTTTGCTTGTGGATTCATTTGATGGAATACTAGTTTGAGACTGATTATTAGGTAAGTCGATCTCCTCCTATATCAAGAAATGTATGATTTACGAATAAGAAATAATCAAAATATATTATTAAAATATGTGGAAAACAATTACATGCCGCCATAAGAATAATATTATTAAAAGGTTGTTCATACATACAATCTCTGAAATCTGTGAATGACAATCTGAGGAGCTATCGACCACGGCTCCCTGATCTTTTTCGAATAAACTTTCATCATCTTGTATCTATATCATAAACCATGCATGCATTAGAGATTTCCACTAAAAACATTACAATTGTAAAAAAAACATGATGAGGGAATTTAATAATATGCTCTATACTACTACTCCCTCCGTCCCATAATATAGTGCTTACATTCCTTTTTGGGTGTCCCAAAATGTTGTGCCTATTTTATTTTTATCAATTTATTTGGACTAAATTATCCTCAATCTTTACACAAATTCTCCAAAATACCTTACTTTTTCTTTTAAAATGTGTGCCTCTATTTATTACTTTACACCATTCCAAGGAACATTTATTGTTTTTTGATTTTTTTTTTAAGAAAAAAAAACTAAGCTAAGGGAGTAGTTAAGAAGAAAAGAATCTTTATTAATGTTTTTTTAGATCCTACTATTCCCTCCACTCTCCTTAATTCCCGTGCAAAAAAAGAAGTAAGCACTATATTATGGGACGGAGGGAGTATTAGGTAATGCACAAGGTTCCCAGCACTTCATATCTCTACAATTACTTTTACCCATTAGTAAGGACATACAATTTGAAGTTTTTCTAAAAGTACAAGGTTGCAATAAAAACAACATTAACGTATGGGTACGCTGTGTATTATCTTATAGAAAACAAATGCATTATGAAACTTTTAGTATTATAAGTATGAAATTTTCGTCTTGAGTGAAATATATCACTAGAGTACCAAGGATGCTTGAGCTTTCACATCTTCTAGATTGAAATTCCAACTACTAATCCCTCTTTTGTATTCACTCTGCAAACAACATAAAGCACATAAAAAGTCCAGTAATGAGTTATTATTCAATAAAAAGAATAAACAAATGACAAGCAAAATATTTTAAAGCATAATTTTTGATCAAAACCATAATGGAACAAATCAATTCTCTACCTTTTATTGATTGAAAAGAATACTGAAATGAAATTATAATTACATTGGTATTCACCAACAAAATGAAAATAGCTTAGTGAAAAAATGAAACATTTAGTATCATTCAAAAAACTGCATTTGCACTATAATCAAACTCATGACATTTAAAGTACCATATTTCATTAATTTGTAAAGTTAATTCTTGAAAAAATGTGTTGATTCTAGAATGTTAGTTTGTTTATAATCAATGTGAAATCATATTCTGAACTAATTTACATAATATATTCATTATAATAATTAATGAGCAAGTACATGTATAAAGTTTTATCTTAATTTATCTCTTCACACTCTTTCATTGCTCACATCAAAGATTTCTAGTAATATACTATGTCAGTTTTTATTAATTGTAATATTTGTTTTTTCACAGACTTTAACGTATAACTAGTGAGTGTCCCGGGCGATGCCCCGGGTTGTGTTCTTTTCGTAAATTTTTGTCTTGTGAGGAAACAATTGACGTCATAATTTCAAAAATACAAGAAATTCGAGTCAGAGTTTATGTCTACAATAGTCTATTATCATTACCATTAATGTTTAGGTATCTAAATACTTGTGTAAGTCTTTTAATGAGATATAATTACAAGACCTTATTATATTTTATTTTGAAATACTAAACAATGATGTTATGTTGGATCAATGGTTAAGCTCTCACTTTTCATTTCAAAGGTCACGTGTTCGATACCTTGTAACTACACAACATTATTTTTTTAGTTGAGGGGTTTGACACAAAAATAGAGCATTTGCATTATAGCCTTAGAGGAGAGTGCTACATGGCACATAGACATTCTTAGGAACGCCTTTTAATATATTAGTATAGATGTTACCTATTAATACCTTTACTTACATATTAAAAAAATTATAAGGGTTTATATTTCAAAAACACGTATTGTGACGATTCTTACAAATTTCAATATAATGATATGCTTAATATATTTATTAGTGAAAAAGTACTGCCAAAGCATGTAACACTTGATCTCTGAAAAACAATTGTTGCAATATTGAAAGAAGCATACATATAAGCATATATGGTTATGTTTGTGGGTGAGTTTGTGTGTATTGTTGGCAATGCATCATATACACTTCCTCCGTTTGAAAACACTTGATACGTTTTGACTTTTACACAATTCGCCTGCTTTCGTTTGATTGTGTTTTGCGAATTGCGAGTTGAACGTAATGAAAACAATAGTCATGCAGGATCTTGTTAAATTATCTTGACATATAGTTTCAAAATATCAAGTTTTTATAATTTTTACTTATAAGGAATTTAAAATATTAATGATTAAACTTATCCGTAGGCAAGAGTGCGCTGAGAAACATTTCAAGTATTCTAAACGGAGAAAGTATAAGGAAAAAAGAGTTATCACCTTTCACTTAGTATCACATATAAAATTATATAATGTATAAAGTAGAAATCGCAAACCTGAGAGAGTTCCTCTTTCTCACCATAAGGCATTTTCTTTTGCGCAAGCATATCCTCTTCTGTTTTCTGTTAATTGGATACATTACTATGAATTAATATGCATACTTAGATTATTTTATTTTGAAGAATACATGGAAATTAACTAACATGATCAAAGGGTTAAGCGTAAATGATGAACCTTAAGTGCTTTTATTCGATCTCCAAGAGTTGGCAAGCCATCCAAAAGTGTCCGTACTATGTAATCATTTGATCTAGCTTGCTTAAAGAATGAATGCTTTATTAATTTTTTTACTGAAGGCCTCTTTAGAGGATCTTTCACTAAACAACTGGCAATCATTTGCTTAAATGACTGAATCCAAAATAAAGCATGTCAATATGTAAATATGAAAAGCTATTTTATACTTCGATTGTGTTAATGTTTGAAATTGATGATACCTTAGAGAACTTCTTATCTCTTTCGTAATCAAGGCTAGGAGGTGCATTTTGTAAGGTCATAAGTAAAACCTGTAAAGAAAATCTTGGTCTATAATAACCATTAGATCAAAGGTTATGACTTAAATTAGATAGTAATCATTACATATGAATTATGAACTAGATACTATGAGGATTCAATGATTTTTGCACCTTCATTGGAGGATACTTTGAGAATGGAGCGTGTCCATGAGCTAGTTCTAGAGCAGTTATGCCGAAGGACCATACATCAGCTCTATAAATAAGGTCATTGATTGTTATTACAATAGTATAGCAAAGTGAAAATATAATTGGAATACAACAATAAATAAGACACTTACTTGAAATCATACCCACGTAATTGTTCCATGACCTCTGGTGCCATCCTATAGATATTATAGAAACATGTATGTAACGTTAATCATGTCAAAAAGATATTAGGACAAAACAAATTTAATTGATTTCGTTAACTCAATAAAATGAGTTTCTTAAGTCAGTCTTACTATCTTTAATTGAAAATCTAAGTCTGCTAAATAAATTTTCAAGATAAAACTCAGTATACTAAAATTTCTAATTAATATGATAAAACTAAGAATGTTTACATGCGTATACAACATAATTCAAGATGTGAAAAATGAAGCATTTAGTAACGAAAATCATATACCAACAAGGAGTCCCCACAAACGTATTTCTCATTCGTTGTCTGTCACCTGAGTCAAATAAGCATGCTGAAACACCCAGATCTCCTAACTTAATTGCACCACGTGAACCGATAAGAATATTTCCTGCCTGCTCATATAATAAAAAGGTTCTTCATTGATATCCAACTAAAAATCTTTATAGTTCTTCACAAATAAGTAAATGACAATTAAAATACCAATTAAATTATCCGTTCAAAACAATCAATTACCAAATGTTATATTATTTTAGTCACTTCTAATTTATTTTTTAAGGGATGGGCCATTCATAATGATCTTTGACCAATTTTCTTTTAACTTTATCTTTTTTATGTACCAATTGTAAAGAAATTTATGAATTACAAATTGAATAGATCTTCAAATAGTGATACTTAATGGATAGAAGACCTATAAGTATCAACTAGAACAACACATCTCATCACTACTTCAAAAAATTATATTGATCAATCCTTTGAGCTAGACAAAACATTTTTCGAAAATTTCAAGTGCTAAAAGAAACGATAATCATCGTCAGCTCAAAAATGAATGAGTTTGTATAAAAACTATTCATAATTTATCTTTCTAATGTGATGTATGATGAAAAACAAAATATAAAAAGGGCGATACACACTAATTTTTCCGAATGCATGTCATTTTAGAATTGATACTTTAAGATTTTTAAACAATATATGGCTTTGAATATTAGAAGATACCCTTAAAAAATATAACAAGTTTTCTTGTTATTTTCTTTTCTTACAAAAACAAATATTTAGTACCAAAATAGAGGGATACCGTATAGAATACCCCTCTATGCTAAGGCCGCATCAATACAAAAGGCAAAGCTTGGCCATCTTGGTATTATCCCCATGGCATAATCCTCTTGTTTTGTATGTAATATTGCAAGCGAGACTCATGATCATCTTTCTACTCCATTGTAATATTTCAAGATCACTTTATGTTAGGGTTTTGAATGCGCAGCGAAGCAAATTAAAGATGTAGAGATTGAGCAAAATAACTAGAGTTAGAAATATGGCAAGAAAAGAAGTAAAAGATGGAGACACAATTTAACGTCGAAAAATTCCTCAAATAGAGACGAAAAACCCACGAACGACGATTACCCAAAAATCCAGTATATGTAAATATAGGAGACTACAAGAACTCTAAATATTTATTAGGGTGAGTAATACAATAAAACTCTTACTCTATAATCACTCACTAAGGAGTAATACAAAGAAGAATAGTCTATTGGAAAAATTGACAAGAGCAGGCCCAACTATGGCCTCCCTTCCATAATAGATCTCAACTTTTGAATAATCCATAGCGGTCCCAACTTTGCGGGCTGTTTTACAAAAATGGTCCTAGCAGGTCACCTAACCTGCTACAAAAGGTAAACCTCCTAAACAATCACCCTTGCCACCTGCCGCGTGGCCGCCACCCCTTTCCCCGCCCTCGAAATATCCTGCCCTACCCTGCCTCCCCCTCCCTCGCTCTAGAACCACCATACTCTGCCCTGTCGCCGGCTCGTCGAGGCTCGGCTACCCTCCCACTGGCCAGTGCAGCATGGACCCCCTGCCTCCTCCCTCTCTCGCGTCCCTCTTTCCCCCTTTCCCCACGCAACTCTCTCTCTATCTTCCCCCCTAGTCTACTGCCACACAACCACCACGCAGCTACTGCTGCCCCACACTGCTACCGTAACCTCCTTCCCTACTCCGCCATCCCCCCCCACCTCACCTCGTAAAACCCCTCCCCTGCTCCGCCACCCCCCCCCCGCTTATGAAATTCTCTCCCCGCCCCGCCACCCTCTCCCCGCCCCGCCACCCTCTCCCCTACCCCATAAAACCCTCCTCCGTCCCGAAACCCCCTCCCCCGTCCGGTCCCGAAACCCCTCCCCGTCCGTCCCCTTCGTCACCACGCCTTCCCCCGCCCTTAAACCCCCTCCCCGCCCGACCACCCCTCCCCGTCCGAGAAAAGTGAAAAACCCTTCCCCTTGCCCCGATACCCCCCCAAAACCTGTAAAAGAATTTTTTTTAAATTACCGCTTAAATCGGTAACCCTTCCACTTGGATCATTTTTTAGAGTTGGGACCGTTGTGGAGTATTCAAAAGTTGGGATCCATTATGGAAGGGGCGCCATAGCTAAGCCTGCTGGGAGTCATAGTTGGGCTCGCTTTTGTCAATTTTTCCTAGTGTATTAGGAAGAATAATTAATAATACAAGGAGGAATTGTAGGAAGAATAGTGTAGTATGTATGGAATCTAGTATATTGGGTGTTGGTTGATTATACCCAAAGTATGCCCAACACTTATTTATAGAATGTCAATGCCGGTGGATGAAGTGTGTATAAATTACCACATGCTCCCATATTTGCCGACATTATATGCTTAAGCTTGATGAATTTGCTGGCACGCTCCAAATTATTCTAGAGAAATCATGAAAATGATCTCCAAGTTTAGGTAGAGATTAGAGAAATATCTCTTGTTATTTTGCTGATAATTTGGGCCTAATGGAATTTGGGCCAAACAACCCAACTAGGGGCCAAGCTAGGATTTTTTTAGTTGTGGGGGCCGGATGACCATTATTTTTTAATTTCTTTAGGGATCGAACAATGTCTTATATAAAACGAGTGTAAATTAGCCGATTCAACTTGCAAGTTATTCGAGCTCATTTTTTCATTGCATTAGTATTAATGCACTACCCATATTTTTCCACTTTTCATGATAATATCTAGGTCACATAACTTTTTTTCAATGGTGCATGTCTATCTAACACACAGTTAGTACTGAAATAAAATCGACGAGAACAGTGCATCAAATATCAATGCAATCATCTTATAACTTCTAAATAGAGGGGGCATCTAGGGAATAGTGAAAAGGTTGTATAGATATGAAAGTTCAAAATTTATTTATCTTGTAGTTAAGCCTGATTTATTTATACCACATCTAATGTGTAAAGGTTGTATGGATATGAAAATTCCCGATGCAATGTGGCTCTATATTTATAGATCTCTATATCATTTCCATTGAATCATGATACTTATAAATTAAATTGACAAGATTCTTCTTTATGTCCCTCATCTTACAAAGAGTTCAAAATTTCCTAGGCTTAAGAGTTAAGAGCTCCAAAGGAAAGACATGAAGTTGAACATGGAACACAAAGTCTCACAAGAATAAAGGTAAAAGAAGCAAATGAGATTTAAAACGTCAATAGCAAGATAATTATTCTCCTTGGGTATTTTTCAATAGTAAAACTATATACTTTTTTCAAGTTTTAATCCCATGACCTCATGTTAAAACGTTATTTATGCCAACCTACTTTACCGCTCAAGCAAGATCATTAATATGATATAACAAGCAATTTAGTATAATATATATTTAAAACCTGCAGGGGATACTCTTATAATACATGGGCCGCGAAGGTGGCTGTAGGCGTTGGGCCTCTACCAGCCCCCTTGTAGTTTCGCCCCTGAACCCAACACTTTGGTATTGGTGGCTAAATTTATGGGGTGTTCATTGGGTCTTCCCATCTTCCCTTCATGACGCTTTCCATCAATGGCGTATTTGTGGGTATGGTATTTTCTTCAAAAATAAATTGGAGTGTCGTAGCTTTCTTCATCATCATATGGACTTTGTGGAAAGAGAGAAATGGGCGAATCTTGGATAACTCCTCATTATCCTCATCAGAACTCCAATATCTTGTTCTTCTTAGGCTAAGCTGGTGGATGTAAGGTTGGAATGATCCTTTTCCCTATGCCTCCTTAGATGCCTTGCACAACCCCTTGTGCTTAAAATGGAATTGTTCTAATGCTCTCACCTCTCCCCATCTTGTAAAAGCTGCACAGCTTGCCTGGTCTCCTCCGGATTCGGGTTTACTCCAATGGAATGTTGACGCCTCCTTTGACCCTCGCCTTCCCCGTTCCGCGGTTGGGGGTGTTCTTCGAAGGGACAATGGCAACTTTGTCCGTATCTTATCCAGCCCTATTCCCCATATTGAGATCAACTCGGCTGAAGTTTATGCAATATACCGAGCCATCAAATTTTCAATGTGTTGTGATAGTATTAAGCATCATAATTTTGTTCAGGAATCAGATTCAGCAAATGCGGTTCAATGGTGCATAGTAACAAGGTTGGGCCTTGGAATTTAAACTTCCTTCTTTACTATATTTGAAATGCAAGAAAGTCTTGGCTAAACATCACAATCTCTCACAAGGGTCGAGGTTCAAATGCGGTAGCAGATTCACTAGCAAAGCAGGGTTTGAGGACAAATTCTAAATTCTTCGTTTGGTGCTACTCAGTTTCGAGTTGCTCTAGGATTTGGCTCTTTGTGATTAGTATTCTTCCTTGTATTAAGGAGTTTTGTTGTTCTGCTCATCATGATCTTGTAATTCTTGGACTTTCTTTTTGAACTTTCAACATATGAATCCAAATAAACTTAGCAACAAAAAAAACTCTCATAAGAATGAGATTTCTAAAATTTGAATTAGAATTATAAGTATTATTCGTATGATAGAATATTATATCAAACTAAATAAGAAACTATTAGGAAAAACAGTACAAAAAGAATCTTCCCCGAAAAAAAACGTGAGAAGGACAGAGATACTAATTTTGAATTGGGATAAGCTAGATTTTTCTTAATATATATTCATTCTAGTCTAACAATAATCAAGAGAAATAACTAATGCATTACAGATTTTTAATAAATGTTCCAATTCTCTTAAAATTTGATCTATCGAGAAAATTAATAACTTGCAACTTTTTATTAACAATTAGGGTATTGTTTGGATTAAGGATGATACATTAAGGGGTTACAAAAGTCAAACTAAGAAAAGATAAGGCGGTTAGAGGTGATTATGAAGGGGAAGAAGTGGTGATAATTAAACAGGATAAGCTAGTGTTGGTAATAAGAAAAGAGAATGAAAGGGAGAATTGTTACTTGCATTATGGGGGTACCCATCAAATGCCCCCAGGGTAATTGATACCCTCATTTGGAGGGTAGCTTCTTCTTCCCTCCCTTCCCATCACACAATACTACATCATCCCCTTGCAATAATCTCAACTCACTTTTATTTTTCCTTTATTAAGGTGGTTTTACTTTTATTACTCCCCTAATTAATTACAACCAATCCAAACATGCCCTTAGGATGAAGATTATACAACTATGCTTCCACAAGTTCCACTATTACCTTTATCAAGGTGGTTTTACTATAAACCTAGTTACAGAGGGTTGAGAATATGCGATAGTGATCGAAAAAGGAGTATAATGGTAATAGTTATCACACTTTGATCATAGAAATAGGAAGAATTATTCCTAGGGAAAGGAAACAAGTCTCGATTCTTATATGCAAGGTGTAACACGAGTATTTTATTGCCAACATGAGAATCTACTTAGAGCATGTACAATGGTAATGGTTTTTCAATGAACTCTCCACTATTCTTTCTCTTTAAGCTACTCTCAAAAACTATATCTAAAAAACATTCAACAATAGTAAAACTCTTTATAGAGCTCTCTATTCATTTTTCACTATAAAATGGTCCCCATGTCAATTAATGAAATTCATTCCTTTGTGCCATGTGTCACCAATTGATTGGTTGGTCCAATGGAGAGCCATTTTTAATTTCTCCCAAATGGTATATCCTCCAAGAGACACTTTTCAAAGTGTCTCCATGGAGATACACTCAAGACACACCCAAGAGCCCCATTGTTGGGTGAGATGTAACTCTCCATTTTCTCTCTCCTTGGAAAGCTAGTTGCAGATCCCTCTCAAGAACCCCATTATACATGCTCTAAAAGGTCATGGAATAATTGGAAAAAATGTTTATCCCTGACTACAAGCAATTTTTTTTTTTGACGGGGACTACAAGCAATCTTATTGCAATTAAGAATATAACATGCTTTCTCCTTTATTCTTTTAGTTATACGCAAAAAAAAAATTGCTTACTCCGTTATTTTTCTAGTTGTACACAAAAAAACAACACACATATGACATATTAACATATATAAGATAGTTGTAAAAGGACATGACTAACACTATTGAAATTCTCATGTAACGAAATAAATGGTACAATTAGTTCTAAAAGGCCAAAAAATAAATATGGTATAACTTAGAAAACAAAGGTAATACATAGTAAAAGTTGAGCAAAATTATAATACTAGAAGAATTCTATAAGATAATAAAAGTGTCAATGCAATTTGATGTAACCAATATATGGGGTTGAGTATTTTGAATTAATTGGTATTATAATCATTAGATTGTTGTCATGAATTCATGGGGGTTAAAAAACCCTTCTAACCGAAATTAAAAAATTATGTTAAAGTCATGTCAACAAGTGCAGTGTGTAAGTATTATGGCTATGAATATTTAGATAGAATCCATTCATCCAGTTACCAGATCCAGGCGCCAAAAAAAAGTGAATAGAAGACATTTTCCTTAATATAGATATAGTATTATACAAGATGCTGATAGTTTTGGCAATTAGGGTTGGCTTAAATGGTGAGCTTTTCCATCTCCCCTAAAAAAGTATAGGGTTTATGCTTGAGATTTAGAGGAGGAGGAAAGGGGAGTTGGGGGTGTGTGGCTTGTAATGGGCCTCTAGTTGGAGGCCTTGTGAGAGAGTAACCCAAATGATTTCTTCTTACCTATTTAAAAAAAAGATGTTGATAGTTTTACATTTTTGTATCCTTTGTCATAATTTATAGTGCGTCTAGGGTGTAACATGTTATACCATAACTTATTGTGTAACATGCATAATGACATATACCTTTAACAAGAATGACATGGACTATACAAAAAATGACATGAATTTCATGTCATTTTGTCATTTATTTCATATTATTTGATTTTTTTAATAAAAAAAACGGTGATGTGTGGGTTGTTACACCATAAATTATGGTGTAACAGTTACACCCAAGAATTTGTGCATATTTTAAGAGTTCTTGTCGATAAGCAGGCCCGGCCCTGAGGGGTGTTTGGAGGGGCAAGGGCCAAGGGCCCAAGGCTAAAAGGGGCCCAATCCTCTAGGTTTTAAAATAGAACTAGGAAAAAAAAAACTAATCTCAAACACAAGAACTCCTCGCGTGAAATGTGAACGACGCTCAAAAACTCCTCGTCTTCTTCGGTTCTTCAATCTTCACTCCTTCTCTCTCTCTTTCCAAGATCCACATTAAAATCTTCTTTTAATTTCCAAAATTTTCTCAAACCTCCATTAAACTCGTTAAAATTTTCCATATTTCCCAAAAAATTAGCTGTTAAATTTCCCTTAAATATGGCAACGGGAATTTTTTTCTACAATTTAAATAGGGAAAAATTGGATTTCTATAATGCAATACTCATAAGATTTAGTCTCAATCAAGTAAAATTATTAAGATATTATGAAATTCAGAATATAAGTAAGTGTTTTAGGAATTTTTTCTTCGATTGGGATTTGCCTGACTGAGTGAATTTCGAGTTACTTCGCCGGATTGCTCATTTGCTCTGCCTCTACTGACGCCTGTCGGTCAGAAGGTCGTCGGTGGTTGCCGCCTACCGGAGTCCATCGCAATTCGCTTGATGTCCTGCTGTCCTGCTGAGTCACTGATTGCAATTCGCTGCTGCCGTAGTGCTGCTGCCGGATGCCCGGATTATCCTAGCAATTCACTTGTTCAAGGTGTTGTTATTCCATCTCTATTCTCTGTAATATGATCTGAGTATTCTGGCATTCTGTGTTTGATTTATTTTATTTGCAAATTACAATGTTGCCTAAAAAACATTTATCCGGAAGTGAAAAAAGGAAAAAAAGAAAAATTGCTGAAGAGTTAATAAAATCACAGCAAGGTGCTATTGACTGATTTGTTGTTAGAAATGTAGTTCATGAAAATTTAGATCAACCAAATGAAAATTTACATGATGAAGTCAATGACAATAATGAAAATGTTCCAAACGAGCCTATTGATGTTCTAAATGAGCCTAATTTGCCAAATGTTGATATTGACATTGATGAAGAACAACCAATTCCTGCTAATAATGGTATTGATGAAGAACAAGAAATTCCTTATGTGGATATTTATGATCCTAGGAATTGGACTAACCTTGATAACAAAACAAGAGACATTATAGTTGAAAAGGGGCCTATAAGAGAATTAAATCTTGACTTTCCTCTTGATGATAATAATAGGCATTTTTCATATGCTTATTTTTCTAGGAAGTTGAACAATGGTGAGATTAGTGATAGAAAATGGTTGGTTTATTCTAAACATGTTGACAAAGTATTTTGTTTTTGTTGCAAGTTGTTCAAGTCTATTACTAACAAAAGTTTGTTAGCAAATGAGGGTATATGTGATTGGAAGCGTATTAGTGAGAGACTCAAACAACATGAAAATAGTACCGAGCATATGAATAATATGTTTACTTGGAATGAAATGAGAGTAAGGCTAGATAAGAATGAAACCATTGATAAAAACTTGCAAGAAGCGATTATGAAAGAGAAAGATCGATGGAGGCAAGTTTTACTTAGAATATTTTCGGCTGTGAAATGTCTTGCTGCTCATAATTTGGCTTTTAGAGGATCCAATGAAAAACTATATCAAGATAGTAATGGTAATTTCTTAGGATTGATTGAAATGATTGCGGAATTTGATGTGATAATGCAAGATCATATTAGACGCATTCAAAATCGTGAAATTCATTATCATTATCTTGGGCATAAAATTCAAAATGAATTGATCTCCCTTTTAGCCAATAGTGTGAAGAGTTCTATAATTAAGACTATCAAAGAGGCAAAATATTTTTCCATAATTCTTGATTGTACTCCTGATATTGCTCATCAAGAACAAATGACTTTGATAATACGATGTGTGAATATGGCAACAAAAAAGATAAAAATTAAGGAGTACTTTTTAGAGTTCTTGGAGGTAAATAATACATCGGGATTGGGACTTTTAATTGAATTACAAAATGTTTTAAAGTCTCTTGATCTTAATGTTGATAATATAAGGGGTCAAGGTTATGATAATGGCTCCAATATGAAAGGGAAGCACCAAGGTGTACAAAAACGTTTACTTGAAATAAACCCGAGAGCATTATATATGCCTTGTGCTTGTCATAGTTTGAATCTTGCTCTTAGCGACATGGCACATTCTTGCACTAGAGCTATTTCATTTTTTGGAATTGTTCAACGCATATATAATTTTTTTTTCTGGTTCTACAAAAAGATGGAAAATTTTGCTTGATAATGTTTTCGATCTTACTTTGAAATGTTTATCTAATACTCGTTGGGAGAGTCGAATAAAAAGTGTTAAAGCTATAAGATTTCAAGCTCCCCAATTAAGATTGGCTTTGTCAAATTTATATGATTCTTGTGGTAATGATGCAAAGTCAAAGAGTGAAGCATAGTCTTTATATAACGCACTTGGGAGTTTTGAGTTTTTGCTTGGTATGGTTATTTGGTATGAGATTCTATTTGTTATAAATAAAGTGAGCAAGAAATTGCAATCTCAGTCCATGTGTATCGACACCACCATAGAACAAGTTGAAGGTATGATGTCATATTTCGAAAAGTTTAGAGAGGAAGGCTTCACTTCTAGTATGAATATTGCTAGAAGTATTGCACTTGATATGGATGTATAGAGCCTACGCTTCCTACAAAGCGTCGTGTTATTAGAAAAAAATATTTTGATGAAAATAATCAAGAGGATGAACAAAACCAGTCTCCTGAAGAATTATTTAAACTTGAGTATTTTTTGGTTGTTGTTGATATGGCATACTTCTTTGAAAAGCAGATTTGAGCACCTAAAAACTTTTGAAAGTATTTTTGGATTTTTGTTTGATTCAAACAAGTTAAGGTCATTGGAGGAAAAAGAATTGAGAGAATGTTGTGTTATTTTTCACTCTGCTTTTTCTCATGGTGATTCATTTGATGTGGATTTGAATGATCTTTACTCAGAATTGAAAGTGTTACAATCTACTTTGCCAAATAAATTAATGTCAGCCACTGAAATTCTTGAGTTTATTAAATCTGCAGATTGCTATCCAAATACTTCAATCGCTTATAGAATTTTTTTTAACGGTCTGGATTGTGGCATCGCAGTGAAAGAAGTTTTTCAAAGTTAAAGTTGATCAAAACCTACTTGAGGTCATCCATGTCACAAGAACGGTTAAATGGTCTTGCAGTTTTATCAATCGAGAAGGAACTTTTGGAAAACATCGATGATATTATCATTAATGATTTTGCATCTCGGAATGCTCGTAGAACCCGTTTTTTATGATATTTTATTATCATGTATTAGATGATGGCATATGAGTTGCTTGAACAATTTTTTTTTTTGATAAATTTATTTGCAAATTTGCATTCGCTTGAACAACGGATTTATTTCATAGAACTACTATCAAATGTTTTTATTTTGTTCTATTATAAATTGTATTTTTTAAAGGGGCCCCAATCTACTATTTTGCCTAGGGCCCCAAAAAGGTCAGGACCGAGCCTGTCGATAAGGTCCTTAATGTGGTATGTTTGGTTAGAGCCTTAGACGCTAGAGCCTAGAGGAATGAATACATGGTCCTTTTAATAAAGGTGACTGTAAAAGAATTTAAAATATTTTGTAAGATTGACATAAACTTTTGAATATTATAAAATTTTTAAAGTAGTATATCTAGATATATGAGGTAATTAAAATAATTCCATTTACCATGATAGGGGATATTGAAATTTCAGAAAATTTTAAAAAACGAGTATGATAATTACAAAATTGAATATTTGTACTTCAGTTAGTAATATCTATGGCAATATGATGGTGGCCTTGATTTATTTGGTGACGAGACAATTTGATTTCCATTTTAACCCTCATTTGGTAACCATTGGAACTTAAGTCCCATGAGAAGTCTTATTTCATGGGAAGTAAATTCCTTTGTCTATTTTCTAGGAAATAGCTTTGGGTGTTTGGTTGAGCATAAGAATTTGTAATTGACACAGGAAATTCTAATCACCAAGGGGAGGGGGTTGGTGATTAATTTCCTACACCACATAGGAATTTCCATTTCCTAGGAAATTCTATTTCCCATGAGTTTCCTATTTCTTGCATACCAAACAACTACCCTATTTTGTACTTCCTAGGAAATCAAAATTCCAGTGGAATTTGAGGTGTACCTTATTAATATAATGATTCACTAAGGGGCAGATAAAGGTGTAATTGTTCATTTAGACTTAATGGTTGTTTGGTATATAGGAAATTATGTAGGCAATAGAAATTCCCATGATTTTCTAATTTTGGTAGTTGTTTGGTTGATAGAAAGTGGGGAAAACAGGGGCAATGAAAATTCATAGAAATTTGAAATTCCCACAAAATGTAAGAATTGATTTACTTACGCCCCTGGTCACTCACAATTCCTACATAAATTCCTATGAATTACAACTTTCCTTATGACTACCAAACAAGTTAGACTAATTCCTAGGAATTTAATAAGGGAATTAAATTCCCATAAATTTTAAATTCCTATGGGAAATTAATTCTCATTGCAACCAAATAAGCACTTAATTTGTATTCCTACGCTCTCTATCTTCTCGATATACAACTGAAATTCGAAGAATTGTTTTCTCACTTGGTAACTGAATTTCGATTACAAATAGAATGACTATTACGTGTGGCGATACATGGTTTTGTGTTAGGGATATTAAATATTAGTAATATACGAAAATATATTAGTACGATATATTTTCCATATATAATATTCTCCAAATAATATATTGAAGGTCATTTATGTCAGTATATGAATATATGATTTAGCAAATAATATCTAAGATATCTTAACATAAAAAATCTTAAGGATATTATTTGTATAATACTATATGTAGAAAATATATCACACTAATATATTTCCTTATACCATTATACAATATCTCTAACATTATGCAACATCTCCTTTAAACTTTTGATATAGTTGATAATAATATACTTCATTAATATTATTGCATATTTATAAGTTCTTGATTATGTTGTAACTTGAAAAAATGAATGTTGAAAGTAGGAACTAAAGTTTAGGGACCCCCTAATTGATTATTCATAAGAATGTGAGTGTCGACAGGCCCGACCCTGAGGGGTGTTTGAAGGGGCAATGGCCAAGGGCCCAAGGCTAAAAGGGGCCCAATCCTCTAGGTTTTAAAATAGAACTAGGAAAAAAAAACTAATCTCAACATGCGTGAAGAAGTGAACGACGCTCACTAAAAACTGAAAAACTCCTCGTCTTCTTCGGTTTTTCACTTCACTTCTTCTCTCTCTCTTTCCAAGATCCACATTAAAATCTTCTTTTAATTCCCAAAATTTTCTCTAACCTCCATTAAACTCGTTGTATTTTCCATATTTCCCAAAAATTTAGCTGTTAAATTTCCCATAAATATGGCAACGGGAATTTTTTTCTACAATTTAAATAGGGATGAATTGGATTTATATAATGCAATACTCATAAGATTTAGTCTCAATCAAGTGAAGTTATTAAGATATTATGAAATTAAGAATGTAAGTAAGGGTTTTGGGAATTTTTTCTTCGATTGGGATTCGCCTGATTGAGTGATTGTCGAGTTACTTTGTTGGGGTTACTTTGCCGCATTGCTCTGCCTATACTGACGGCTTACGGTCAGAAGGTTGTCCTTGGTTGCCGCCTGCCGGAGTCCATCGCAATTCGCTTGCTGTCCTGCTGCGTCGCTGATTGCAATTCGTTGCTGCCATAGTGCCGCTACCGCAATGCCGCTGCCGGATTTATCTTAGCACTTCACTTGTTCAAGGTGTTGTAAATCTAAGCTTAACTGGTTTTAAAAAGCTATTTAATCTTTAATCAGTGGTTTTTTTTCCTTCTCATATAGAGTAACCATGCTTTTGATATTCACACACCCTTCGATTTTATATAATTGTTCAATTTTTATGTTTACATTGTTCGTATGCTCTAGTTCGATTATAAAGTTAATAATGTATAAGAACAAATGTTAATATGAAATGTTATTAAATTTATCTCAATGTATATTAAATTTAAAATGTTCTATTTTACAAAAATTGTACGAATCAATAAAGTATGATAGTCAAATATATTAGATGTTAATAAAAAAACCCAAATGTCAAAGTGGAATTGTTAAAAAGTGGGTACCTTATTAAAAATGTAAGTTAAAATGAATCCAGATTTCATGAGATACGAAACCCATATTCAACCAAACTTTAACCATTAATATGTTTAAATCCATATATGTCAAGAATATAAGTTGACATTAGGGAGGGCCCATTTTTCTTAGTTCGCCCCAGGGCCTCCAAAATGTCAGGGACGGGCCTGAGTGTCTACGAGGAGGGGAAAGGGTTTCATGGTTTGGACGTATGTTCTTAGGTTTTGGAAATCGGAGGTGGGTTCGAAAGCTAATAATGATTAGCTCTCATTTCAGCTCGGCAAGGATCTTAAAGATCTTTGCCTTGAAAAATTCGAATATGAAGGGGTACCCCAGTTCAACCTGGTGGTTTTCAACACGTCAACTCAAATGCGGTTCTCTTACTAAAAGTAGACATCCAAAATACTCTCTCAAGAGAGTCTTAAGTCACAAAGGAATGTGACTTTTCAAGGAATCATGAGACAAGAGTTCCAAGTGACAAAAGGTCACTCGGATTGCTCATGCTACGAGATGCAAATCTCGCTTTTGGTTGTTAGTTGTTTGGATCGTGACAGCAATACGCTCGTCCCACCGCTTCTAGCAGGTATGATATATCTTTTTATTGCATATTGTCTTCCTCTAAGAAGCTACAATGTCTTTTCAGTTATCGCTACTATGGTCAAGTGATTATCAGCCACATCCAGCAGAGTTATGACTCAATCACCAAACAATAAAGGCCTTTATAGCAAGAAGTTCCTCCGTAGTTTTACTTGTTGTTTTAACTTTAAATGGTTTATAAGAGCTAGTAAAACTCGTGTGTTGTTTGTTTACTATTTAGCCCTAGTTTGTATTTTGTGTCTAAATTAATGCAAATTTTCTTCAAGTCAAAAAAAAAATTTTTACTTATACACTTTAGTTGACTTAATTTACAAACATAATTTTCATTTCATTGCTTTTCAAGTTGTTGGTTGGCTATTCGTGTGCTGTGAGGCTTCATCTTAATAAAATTATAGTTGTAAAGGATAATGTTCAAGTCATCCATGCTTTGTCAGGTAAAATTAGGACTCCTTGGTGTATTGATACTATTGTGTTTGATATAGGTAAGAATGGTGTGACTTTCGAAGAGATCAGCTCTCGCCATATTGGTCGTGAAGGCAACAAGGCGGCAGACTTTATGGCTGCAAAGGGGCACTGCTACGCATCTCCTACTATCTTCTTCCCTCCCTATGATATTGAATTTTCCTTATTGGTCCGTAAGGACATTTTAGATTGGCCCCCGCGGTAGGGGGTTGGCTTAGTTTTTCTTTCCTTGGTAAAAAAAAAGTTGTTGGTTGATTGAGTTTTTTTTTTTTAAACAATTTGCTTTACTTTGTATATTGAAACTTTCTTACGCATTAATACTTCCTCAATCTTTTTTTCCAATATATTAACTTCCTATTGAAAAAAAGGAAGCATATTTGAATTGCCTAATAATATTATGCTCAAAATCGAAAAATACCATACAATTTAAATCTATAGGACTTACAAATTAAAAAAAAGGTATGTTAAGGATTTTAGGTGAATAAAGTTATCCTAATGGGAGCCTCCTCATATATTGAACTCAAACCGTTAGGTCACTTTGGAAAATCAATGTTGCCTATATACTTCAACAAGCATGAGATTTTTTTAAGTCAAATCCAAAAATTAATAACTATCTAGAAAAGAATGAATCACTTACTTTCACATCTCGGTGTATGTGGCCATGATTATGTAGATATTCTAAACCTTTCAAAACCTCACGTAATATAGTGGCTATAACCACTTCTTCAAATCCATCTGGATGGGCAGCCTTTAATATATGAAGACATGATCCCCCCGCCATGTATGGCATGACCACCCACAAATTATGGTCACTAACAAATGAGCAATGTGATTTTAGAACATTAGCATGATCGACCAAGAACATTGTTTGAGCTTCATTAGATATGTTTTTCTGTAGAAAGTATAAAAAAAATGTAAAAATTAGAGACACATCTTCTAGAACCAATGCCAAAATATTATACTCCGTAGGAATTGCTTCCTATACATGTAAGTAATCTTGATTAGTCTATATAGAATGATAGGAGATCAAGAAAAATATTACGTACACCCTAAACTGCAAAAAGTAAAACTCATGAAACTAAGGAAGGATATGGAAATTACCAAATCACTATTACAATGCTCGAAGTCAAGAATCTTGATGGCGACAATCTCATTGTTCGGAATACATAGAGCACGGTAAACCGATGCACTAACCCCTTCACCTACCTCCTCATATAAGGTGTAGTGTTGTTTCCCAATTGGAAACTTTTTCTTCTCTTTATCCATCTTCTATGTAAATAGATCAAATATCCTCACAAATACTCACAACTTAGAGCCATGGTTACCAATTTAATTGATATCAAAAGTTTCTGTTCCGCTAAATACTCTAGATAACCATTTATGTATGAGAAGATATATTTTTAATTTGTATAAGAATGATTGATAATTGAATAAATTGTAAAACCACTGAGAGAGGAAAAAATAAGAGATCAAAAGGTAGTTACATTTGCATTTTTATAGAAAATATTTATAATTTTTTTAACTTCTCATGGGAAAAAAATAATCAGAGAAACAAGGATCTTAAAGACTTATTCTTCTCCATAGAGATATATGGAAGAAACTAAAATTGCAATATAATTGGAGCCCTGAGAGGATTCGTAGGGCCCCGGTAGTTTCATTTTCCATTTTTACCTTGTTGTACTTTTTTTTTTTTTTGAGGGGAAAAGCAAAACATATATTAATCCAAGGGACAAAGTGTCAGTTTTATCGAATAATTGTCTTGTATATTGTGCACTATAATTCTACTTGATTTTCTAGTTTACCTATAACTTAGGTGATATTAGATTAGAATAAAACTTAATGTATCAACCCCCTATAAGGCTATAACATGGGTATAACATAATTTTGAATCTTCACATTGAAATCCTATTTAACTTCTTCATCAGTTGTTTATAAATGTTTCCATTTTGACTTTGATATTTGTCAATGCACATCTTTGAATATTAACTAGTATTTTGGCCCGAGCGATGCCCCAGGTCAGTTACAATTATCAAATATATTATTATTCATAAATCTCATACTTGATTTTATTAGTTTTTCTTAATATTCTATCTAGTGCAAAATCGAAAAAATGAACGTTATGCCATGATAAATTGTTTTCAAAAGAACTTCTAAGGAATTGGAATAAAAATAACAATTTCGATGGAATTAGGGTAAGAGAATGTTATTACTTAATAAAAGTATTAGAGATCAAAAAGCTTGTCTAAGACTTTATATATTATGTTTTACTTTGAAACATTAAGCATTGAAATTGTAGTGGATTAGTGGTTAAACACTCACATTTTATTTCAAAGGTCATGTGTTCGAATCCTAGTAACTACATATTGTTAATATTTTTAAATGAGATTATAAACACATGTATTAAAACCTTTAGCAAAGTGCCATGTGGCACCGTTCCTTTGATAGGAACGCCTTTTAATATATTTGTATAGATATATACAATTACTTATTAGTAAAAAAAATATAAAAAATTGATAGTATTAAAATACTCATTAAAACGAATCAACAAAAACTACACTTGACTTTTTTCATATATATTGGAACAAGGTTAGATATTTTATATAATTTTATTAGTTTCAAGATTCAAAGTATTAGGAATATTGATAAGGAAAGGAGTGAGTATTCTAAAACACATGATGTGGGAATAAATTTTTTATTTTTTATGAGGTAAATAATTGAAATAAATATGAATTTTATTTGATACTTCCTCCGTTCCAAAATAAGTGAAACACTTCTCTCATTTATGTGAGAGTTTTTGAGACAAGTGTTTCACTTATTTTGGAAACGGAGGAAGTATTGTAATTCACTAAACTAACTCACAAAGGGACAAAAAAAAAACAAGATAACGAAGAAAGACTTTGCAATATACTCCTTTCATTCTATAAAAAATCTACTTTTCGTTTAAGTATATTTCAAAATATCTTTCTTTTTTTTTTTTTTAAAGGAAAGAAACAACTAGGGTGAATCCCAAGAATTAGGCCACCCTAAAGCATCCTTGCGGATGATTAGAGCAAAAGGGAAATCAGGAACATCAAACCAATAAGTAATGTTAGTCGTCATGTGGCCGCGATGAGTCATCCAAAGCCTCCCGAAACGCATACGAATGTGGACATCTTCAAATTGCTTCAAATCTTCACTCGCATCTAAAATAATAGCGTTAATAGTCCAAGGAATCTTCCAAATATTTCTAATAGAGTTGATAACAACCAGATTGTCACCCTCAATAATAAGATTTCTAATTCCCAAAGAAATAGCCCCTCTAATACCTTCTCTTAAGCCCACAGCTTCAGCAACAAGAATAAAAATCGACGAATCTAAAGCACCAACACCACATAATAAAACTTTCCCTTCTGAATCACAAATAACAAACTCAAAAGAGGCTTGTCCATTTGGAAGTTTAGAACCATCAAAATTAACTTTATAATAATTGGAAGGAGGAGGGCACCAACTAACATGATCTCGAATCTTGGACTTACCAGAAGAAACACCACTCTTCTGAATAGACTGTAGAGAAAACTGAGCATTAATTTCATTAATTGTGGCTCCATGAATCCTAATCTTATGCACATAAGCTCTAATCATCGCACTAACTTTAACTAGAGAACAATTTTCCTGACGAAAAAATTACCCTATTGCGGTTATACCAAATAAACCACCAAGTTATAGCAAAAATCTCAATTTGAGAGATCGAGAAACAAGATTTCAAATTTAACAAATGATCTACAAAGGGAAAGTCATTCACAATAACAGGAGGAGCACTCCAGTTCATATGGCTATTGAGATCCTCAAACACATCTATATCAAAAGGACAACTAGAAAAGAGATGAGAGGAATCCCCAGAGTGATAATTACAAAAGACACACTCCATAGGAAGAAAAACATGGCTTAATTCCAACCTTTTCTTTGTAGGAAGACCATTTTGGCAAATTTTCCAAATAAAAAAAATTATTTTTGGGGAAACCTTCAATTTCCAAATCCAATGAAAAATTGTAGGCTCAGACGGCTGCGAGTTTAGACCTTGAATAAGCTCAACACCTGACTTAACAAAATAATTTCCATCAGGAAAGAGGCCCCAAAACATTGTGTTAGAAAGTTGATTACTAGGAATAGATAAATTAGTTACTAAATTAGATATATCTAGAGGGATAAACTGCATAAGAAGAGATTTATCCCATTGACGATCCTAATTGATGAAGTAACTAACTTTCATACTTTCAGATCCACTAACAATAGGGCATATATCCACAATGGGATAGCTAAAAACTCAATTATCATACCAAAAGGAAATATTCTAACCATTTCCAACATTCCATCTTAACCCTTACTTCTTAACCCCATCAGCTTTCTCCATTGCCAGGAAACATTAGCTTTGACTTTATAAGAAAACAAATCGTCATCCTTTAAATACTTTTTCTTAACTAAATTAACTCATAAATTGTCAGTAGAATCTAAAATCTTCCAAAGAAGCTTGAACTGAAGGCCAATATTATCAGTCTTAGCTTTCCTAAGACCCAAACCTCCAAATTTTTTGGGTTTACAGATCTTATCCCACCCAATCAAATTCGGAGATTTAGCATCTGAGGCTTTATTCCAAAAGAAATTTCTATAACATTTATCAAGGGAAGAAAGAACTGTAGGGGGCAAAGAAAAACTTTGCATTTGATAATTGGCTTTCGTTGCTACATTAGATTGGATAAGAATGATCCTACCTGCTTGAGATAAGGAGTTAGCTTTCCATTTGGTCAATTGAGAAGACACTTTATCTTGAATTTCAGCAAACGTAGTATTTGTTACTTTGGTATCAATAATTGGACAACCAAGATATTTACCTAACGAGAAGGATTTCTCCATTTGAAGGATATTAGCAAAATTAAGAAAAACCAATTCTAAAACATTTTGCGTACATTGAATTGCAGACTTGGGAAAATTAACAAGTTGGCCTGACATAGAACAATATTTATCTAAAATATTTTTGATAGTATAACAACTATCCTCTGTAGCTTTAGCAAACACCATAGTATCATCTGCAAAAGTTAGGAAGGGGATTTAACCCTTGAGTGTCCTAATGTAACACCAATAGATTTAGAGCCAACGTAACTAGCTCTAGCAATTGACGAGCTAAAATTTATGCACATAAAATAAAGATATAAGGAGATAAAAGGTCTCCTTGATGAATTCCTCTTGACGGGACAAAAGTTTCACCAGGAATACCATTAACTAAAACTAAAAAGGAGACAGTAGTAATACATTGTTTTAACCACTCTATCCAACGAGAGCAGAAACCCAATTTCTCAAAAGTAATAAAGATGAAATCCCACTCTAAACTATCATACACTTTTTCCATATCCAATTTCAAAGCTATCCATCCTTCCAACCCTTTTTTAATTTAAAAAGAATGAAAAACTTCATGAGCTA
Organism: Beta corolliflora; assembly: GCA_947648045.1. Classification (NCBI taxonomy): domain Eukaryota; kingdom Viridiplantae; phylum Streptophyta; class Magnoliopsida; order Caryophyllales; family Amaranthaceae; genus Beta; species Beta corolliflora. Next base: position 111,766 of record CANSZD010003648.1, on the reverse strand, counting down.
GGAGAACATTATCTTGAATTAATCTTTCAGGGACAAAATCTCCCTATAAAGGATGAATAATTTTACCCAGAACAACTTTTAACCTATTAGCCATGATTTTAGAAATAATCTTATAGATTGTAGAACAGAGACTAATAGGTCTGAAATGGTTAGGATTAGAAGGATTATCTATTTTTGAAATTAAGGTAATAAATGTGCGACTAATCTCCTTTAAAATCTTTCCTGAATAGAAAAAAGTTATAATAGCTCTGAAGACCGATCTACCAACTAAAGTCCATTATTTCTGGAAAAAGAAAGGTGGATAACCATCTGGCCCAGGTGCTTTATCAGGGCCCAAGTCAAATGTCGCAGTTTTAACTTCTTCAAAAGTAACATCCATACATAGATATACGTTATCTTCCTCCGAAATAATTTCATCTAGTAAATCAAAATCATTATTGACATCAAATGAGCATATCGGATTAGCCAGGAAGCGTTATTTAAATGCACTGGTAATACATTCTTCAACACGACTAGGATGAGTAACTACATTATTTTGAGGATCTTGAATTGAGTTAATTAAATTACAATTTCTTCTAATAGAGGCACAAGAGTGATAATACTTAGTTATTAGCATCACTAAGTTTAATATGATTTGATTTTGCTTTAACCTTCCAATGCAAATCCTGAAAATGTAATACCTTAACTTGTTTTGCCAAAATTTATTTTGCGAAGCTATTAGATGTGGGCAATTCTCATTATGTACTAAATCACTTTGGATAGACTTTAGCTTTTCTTCCACAATCCTAAGTTGTCTAAAAATATTTCCAAAACGAGTTGTTGACCATATTTTTGCTTTTCCTTTAAGGAACTTACACTTTCTAGTGAAACAATACATATGAGAACCTTGGAATTGAGTGCTCCAAGTTTTTTTAATCAAACAATCAAAGTCTTTTCGGGTTGTCCATAATTTGTTAAATCTAAAAGGAGGAGCTTTCCTACACTTACTTAAATTTAAAGAAATTGAAACTTGACAATGATCAGATGAAGTGAAATTATGGTGAAATACTTTAGAATTTGCGAAAAGACTCAACCAATCAAGACTAATAGTTCCTTTATCTAAACGTTCAAGAATGTTATTGGGACCATGGGATGTTTTCCGCTAAGTATACGAATTACCTTCAAAAGGAAATTATATACACTCAATTGAATCAAATAACAAATTCATATAAGCTAAGCGAGAAAATCTAAATTCTGATCCTCCCAACTTATCAAGATGAGAACTAAGCTCATTAAAGTCACCCAATATAATAAATGGGCTACTTAACGACTTAAGATAGGAAATCAAATCTTCCCAAAAAGTTTATTTAAGGGCATGACTAGGAGGAGCATACATAAAGATAGCAACGAAACTACAATTCATAGATAATATACTTATATTACATGCCATAAATCTATCAGATTTATGAATGACTGATAAATTATAAGGATTACTAGCATTGTCTTTCCACATCAACCAAATCCCACCCGCCATACCAAAAGATGGGAGGAAATCAAAATGATGAAACCCACAGTGCATAATACTCCCCTCAACGAGAGGGGATTGCACTTTAGTTTCACACAACATCATTATATGAATTTTATTATGATTACAAAACTCTTTGACCTCCTCCATAGCAAGATGCCTTCTACACCCTCTTCTATTCCAAAAACTAATATTCATAATATATATGCAGAAGGAAAGCAAGACTGAGCTAAGTCTTGCCCCTCGACATACCCGAACTCGAGGGATGAGAGACCCTCCCATCTTTTGAATAATTCTTTATTAACAGGAAGCAGATAAATAACAAACATTATAATGAGGAGACGAACCAGGAATGTACGGAGCTTACTAAACACTTTGCTGCTCACATAATATGCAGAGTCCTCAAGGGATTGAACATCCTTTACCTTGTTCTTACATACCAAAAGGCAGTTATAATAATAATATGATGATGTCCAATATTCAGCAGAGATTTGTAAGAATTCATTAAGCAGATTCTTTATAGAAATCTCAAACAAATAGTAATTAACGCCTTCTATAGGCAGAAGATGAACAACACAATCTTCTCCATTCCAATAGCTTCTAGGGCCTAGAATGGAGTAAATTAAGAAATTATGGGAAGCCACTTCTGGCATTTTGATTAAAAAATCTCCAATCCAATAGCTTCTATAGCCTAAATCGGAGTTGTTATTAATGAGAAGATAGTTGTAAAACAATCAACAACATCCAATCCAATAACTTATGTTGTCTAGCTTGGATTTCGCTAGTTTGGGCAAAAAGCGGATAGCCACTCGAAATTCTGAGTTCTCAAGCTTAACATGATTATAATTGAGAACTAGGACAAACATAAATATATGCCAAACACATAGTCGATTCCAAAGAAGAGGACTCACAAAGAAAATATCTAACCAAGAGTAATCAATTGTTATAACATTTTGAAGGAACCGAAATTCCTTCCTATCTTCCAAGACAATCATAGCATGTAAGAGAACAAGACAACAGTGCACAAAAATCGACAAAACCCATACAGATTTACTATCAAATAAAATGCAGTTGAAACACAACCTGACTAAGAGAAGTATTGCAGTAACGCCAAGTGATATTACCTTACTTCTTACATTTAGAGCACAATCCTGATGGAGGTGATCATAAAAACATCTACAGCTTGATTTTAGTAGCAGCAATATCACAACTGCTACAATACTGCCTTTAAAGAGCAGCGACAAGCCACAGGATGAAGATACATTGCCGGACAACCAAAGCCTACTCGCATTATATGTGGAATTCTGAAAGAGAGGACCATCACAACATCTAACCTTGGAGGTTACGAGTCTCTCCCATCTTTTAAAATATTCTTCCTCAAGAGTAATCGAGTGAAATAACAACACTATGATAAGGCGTCGAAACACCTTATTTGCATAGGTAGAGAAATCAAAATTCCCGAAACATACATAGCAAAACATAAAATCATGCTTTAAAGTACCTTTTATAATACTGAGACAAGGATCTCTAATAGGGCACCGCCACCCTTTAACCATGACATTAGAAACAACTAGTAGCACAATAGAATGAGTATCAGCCTTTATTTTTATATAGATACATATAATAGGAGTTTTCAGTAGAAGATACTTTCTTAAGAAGAGACAACACAAAAAATTCAATGTCCTCAACAGAATGACAAAGATTATCTGGAAAGCCTGCTTTAGGCACAATAGAGCCATAAAATGGAAAAAATAAGAGAAATGCAGGGTTCAAAAATTCTCCAATCCAATAGCTTCTGTAGCCTAAATTAGAGTTTTTATTTAAGAGAAACAACTTGCAAAACAACCAACAAAATCCAATCCAATAACTTCTGTAGTCTAGCTTGGATTTTGCTAAGTTGGACAAAAAATGGATAGCCACTCCAAAGTCATAGATTGCCCGACTTAACATGACTATAATTTAGGGCTAATGTAACCTTAGAAATAGAGCATAAATATAACCACTTCCAAAGAAGTGGATTCATAAAAAATGTATGTAACTAAGAATATTCAATTAAAATATCCCGTTGAAGGAATTGAAATTCCTTCTTAGCTTCCAAAATTATAAAGATAACAAAAAGAGATAGATAATTTCCTACTTAAGCACGTAAGAGAAGAAACCAGAGCATAAGGAGGAGATATTAAAATCTCACCAACTTCTAAAGAGAATTCTACTATTGATAAATTTTCTGAAAATGATAAGTATACCTTACTTCCATCATTGAGAGCAAAATCCTGATGACATTGATCATTATAGCATCCAAGATTGGATTTTGCAATTCCGTTGTCTACAACATAGGCTCTAAACCACCACAATATAATAGCAACTACCATACTCCCTTGCAAGAGCAGGACGAGCCACTACGCTTTAAAACTTCGGTGAAACCCGAAACACAGTGGCAATATCACCATAAAAACAACACAGAAGAGAGCCACCACGAGGGGAGGAGAAGGAGTAAAAGAGAGAGGGAAAGCAAAGACCGACATAGGAGCAACAATAGTCAGCAGAAGGTTTTGTAATTTCTTTGGAACATGAGAACATAGAAGCAATCAAAGCTGCAAAGAAAGAAGAGTAGCAACGAGCCAAGACTCTTCGAGAAGACGACGATTCGCACCCCAAAATGAAAGAGACCCCCAAATTGAATCATAACACAAAAGGAAAGCCAGGACTCGAAAAACCCTAGTCTGAAATCCCAATTTGAATTTGAAAGGCAGAAAAATGAAACCTTTAATCCACTTAACATATTGGATCGGAATCCTTACAACGAGACTAGAAGGATTAATCTGCGAGAAATTCAAGACCACAGGAATAAATTTCACATAAAGTATGAATTGATTTCGTGAAACAAACTCACCTTGGGGAAAATTTTTGGACTGGTCTAAGCTAAAATTTGAGAATTGGATTCCCTTGATTACTACTAGAACCACTAAAAGATGGGTGATGGGCTGATGGCTGCAATTTGGAAGGATTTTGCATTTTGAGTGAATATGCAATTCACAAAACCAAATTGGGGAATTTTTGAGAGACTAGGGTTTCTACTTTTTCGTTGAATTGGGGCTTTTTTTCTTCTTTCTTCTCTCTTTCTCTCTCTACTTCTTTCTCTCTCATTCAAAATATCTTTCTAGTTTTACTTTGTTCCTTATTTGGTAAATGTTTTATTTTACCCACTATTTGGACTCGCATAATTCTACACTCTCTCACAACCATATTTTTTCTCACAATCATCATATCATATATGTATACTAATAAAAACAAGAAAAATTTCACCACGTGGCGATCAATAACGAACAAAAGCGATTAAACGAAATTATGTTAAAACTGCTACTTTCATGCCAAGTGTCATTAGACCAGTTGATGCCACGTGTAGTGGTAATGTATTGTAGCTTCGTATATGGTAATTCCTTAAATCAAGGATTAATTAATGTGGTAATTGATACCACGTGTATTTGATTGATTCTTTCATCTTTAAATCAAGGATAATATCAAAAGTTTTCCTATATATTAGATAATGTTAAGAAATTTTTATTTTCTTAACTATTATCTAAGGGATGTTAATATTCTTAAATATATATATATATATATATATATATATATACATATATATATATATATACATATATATATATATATACATATATATATATATATACATATATATATATATATATACATATATATATATATATACATATATATATATATATATACATATATATATATATATACATACATATATCATGTCATGTTGCCACATGTACTCCCCCTTCCCTTACACAATCAAATGAGACATATTAAATAATAAAAATGTTTGTGTTAAGACTCGAACACATAACTTCTCATTTGAGATACAAATGCACTAACCAACTAATCTATAATCTCATATTGGTCTTTGTGGTGGGGGGGAATTTAAAGGCAAGATAATATTTCTCATTTTAAAATAATTAAATATAAAAGTATATATTAATACTCATTAATCTTATGCTAATAATAGCTTGTCCTACCTTTCAACACTCTTATATTAAAAAAAAGCTCTTATAATTTTTATAACCTCCCTAATTTACACCACTACACTATTTAATTGCATTTGTTATGTTCTTACACATTAACCTAAATTTCAAAAAAAAGATTGTATTATTTATAGTCTTTCTAATTAATTATATATATATATATATATATATATATATATATATATATATATATATATATATATATATATATATATATATATATATATATATATATATATATATACTCGTAATGCCAAGGGTTATATTGATTATAATTCCTTCCTATTATAATTTATCACTTCAAATTCACATTTGTAAATGATCGTGCATCACCCGGGTCAACAACAAGATTGTATTATAGTTTTTCTAATTAATTATATATTTATATATATATGTACTCTAGTGAAGCAAAGGGTTATAGTGATTATAATTTATTCCTATTATAGTTTATCACTTCAAATTCACATTAGTAAATGATCGGGCATCACCCGGGTTAACAACTTGTTTTGTTTAAAACTCCAATCTTTCACTTTACAAAAAAAAGTATAATTGATAAGAGGTTTTTAGTGTGTCATTAAGGCACCAAAAATCGCTTTTCAAACAATATTTGTAACACCTAAAAATTATGCAAAGTTTAGTTTTCCTCCAAAATACTCGAGTCCTTTCTCGAATGGTCCTCAAAAATGATCGCAATCAATCAACTAAATCCTCTCTTGAATGGTCTTTAGTCAATTGATTAAGAGAGCCAATGAATATGGAGAACCCCTAATACAAGGATCCCCTTAATTTCTACCCAATATCTTGGCCTAGAAATTAAGTTGATTCATGGGGATGATAAAAGAGTTCAAAATTCGACTAAGAACATTTAAAATCAAAATACCAAAGCATAAATGTGATCAAAATCTATCCTAAGGCCTCAAAACATCAAGATCAATGCATAATCGTCTTTAGATCATCACAATCACATTAACAATACATGAAGACCTTAATTCATACTTTCACCATAACCCTAGATCGGAGACTACTCACTAATCATGAGATCTAAACATAAAAATATGAAATTTATAACTAATCTAGGGATAAACATGATTAAGGGATGATTAATCTAATAACAATAAGCAATTATGCAACTATAATAAAAAGAGATCTAGTACTATGGAAAAAGAATAACAATGAAAAGGAAGAATAAAAACTAAAACTTTGCAATTTGATTGAATAAAAAGTACCTTGAATGAGTAGAAATCAACAGCTTTAATATCTAAATCTCAAATCTAAGAATAAACAATAAGTTTTTCTCTCTAAGAGGAACCCTAGAATAACTCTCTAATAACTAGAATAAAGCCTAAGTCGAAAATAAAAACCTTCTATTGTTTTTAATAGGCACGAGCCTTACAAAATTTTCTGACGGAATTAAATGGTGCGGGTGCACCATAGTGACAGGTGCGGGCGCACCAATCTTTCTGATCTCAGAGTAGCTCTATGCTTCGAAAGGTGCGGGCACACCAGATAGGTGCGGGTGTACCTCTGTGGCTGGTGCGGGCGCACCAATCTTTCTCATCTAACGAAATTCAGGATGGTGCGGGCGCACCATAGTGGCAGGTGCGGGCGCACCAATATGATGCGGGCACCTATAGGGTTGTGCGGGGGCACCAGAGGCCCTGCTCAAAATTCTCTTTTTTTCTCTTTTCGTGCAGGCAAGCTCCTTAAAACTCCCGCCTTATGTCGTATCTCCAAACTTTCAACCTCTGAAAAGGTCACACCTGGAATCAAAGCACGTGAAAACACGGTGAAAGCAAATGTACTAGAAATTCAGTCAAAATTGACCGAAAATCTAGCAAAATGTCACTATGATAACAAATGATCAAGTGAATGAAATAGAGAAAGAATTGAAGAAGAAAGAGGGAGGAAAGGGGAGAAAGAGGATCAAATCAAGCTAAAAAGAGCCCGTAAAGTGCGTTAGAAACGCGCTTATCAAACTGCCCTAAGCTTAGCATTTTACTTGTCCTCAAGTAAACCATGAATGAGAATGAAGAAAGTAAAGAGGAGAAAAAGAAGAGAGGGAAAAATCATGCAACACACTACTGACGCGCTCGTTGTAAACACGTCAAAAATACCTAAACTACCCAATATAGGGCAAGTAAAGGGTCGAATCCACAAGGACTAAGGAAAGCACCAATAAGTATCGATTTATGATAAGCTAAGCAAACTCGATGTTTTTGAAGATTTATAGATGAAAGGACAATAAGAAAAATGGCTTTGGGAAGGGGTATCCACCAATCAACTCATTCACAAACCAAGCAATCACAATGGGAATCAACAATGGGGATCAATTGAGGGGAATTGTTCATCCATTGGTACTCTACCCACTCTCTCGAGCTAGCTAGATTGGCCTAGTCTCTTACCGAAGACCTATTCTCATGGCTAAGGCATTCAACCAAGCATATCCATAAACATGATGAACTTAAACAAGCAAACTAAATCCCCTAGGCTAGGTAGTCCCTATTCTCATGGTCCTTCAAGCCTAATAATCGATTTGAGGCAACCCCTTAACTTCATCTCTCGATCCTTCACTAAGGGTACCTAAATAATGCTCCTATGATGGCCAATCACACAAACATTCATGAAAATGCCAAATCAATTAACCAAAATTATCCCAAGTTAAAGCCCAATGTTGGATTTAGAGGTTCATGAACTCATTAATGGCTCCAAACCCTTCCCAAAGAAATAGCTACTCACAAATCATGATAAATTATAAACTAAAAGACATTAACAACTATTAACATGAACTAAAACAATAATCTAGGATGAACAAGTAAATAGAGTGAAAATGACATGAAAATAGGAAAATAAAGCAATAAAATATGAGAGAGAGTAAGAAATTCTCATTAAAGTTGCAAGGAGCCTCCAAATCTTCAAGTTTCCTTCTTAGATTATTCAAATTCCAAGCTTTCAACAAGTTTCTCACTTCTCTCTAGAAGATGAGATTTTCTCTCTCCTAGGGTTCTAAGAATTTCAAATCTCACTTTATTAAAATATATTGTCAATTTTTTCTTCACTAAAATGAAAGGAGTTTGCCTTATATAGTCCTAAAATAAACTAGGCATAATTACAAATTAACCCCCATTCAAAAAGAGGATTTAAAATGAAAGATTTCCGGAAAAAGCCCAGGACCCGAGCGGGTGGAGTGACCGGGCGGGTCGGACCGTCGAACCGAAATCAGTTTCGTCGGTTTATTTTCAAACGGCCATATCTCACTCGTTTTCCATTGGAATTGAGTTTATGACCACTCGTTGGAAAGATATTGAGCCAAGCTTTCATCTCCAACTTGAATCGCTCAAAAGTATTTTGTGTACTGAAAGTTATGGTCATTTGAAGTTGACCCTTGTGCACAAACCCTTCCAAAACTTCTTATATTTGCCCCCGGAACTCGGTTATGCTTCCTTGACCTTCCTCTTTGAAATTAATATTCGGGGTTGTGCAAGTGTCCTCCCAAAGCATGCTCCTAAATCCTGAAACAAAACAAATCGCCCAAAGAAAGTGCATACAAGAAGGAAAATTGCACAAATTAAGGAAATAGCTAACAAACTAGCCTAAACTAACTCAAAAACAACTATAATACCAACTAAAAACTATCAAAAAGTAAAGCAATAAACAAGACATCAAACTCCCCCAAGCTAGATCTTTGCTTGTCCCCAAGCAAAATAGAATAAAACACAAGGGTAAGAGAATGAAGATTATTAGAAAACGAGATCAAGAAGAAAGAATAAAGGAAGAATAAGAAGAAAGAAAGAGAATCTACACTAACTCATTTTCGTAGGAATCACGATTGCATTTAGCATATGCAACAAGCTCTTTAAACCCCTAGATCGCTCTAGAGGGCGAGTGGGATCTCGCGAGGGTTTCCTAAGAGTTTTCAAACCCACAACTCTAGTTTTTCATCAACCATTTATTCAATCAAATTCAAAATTAATGCCCAAGTCAACTATTAATAAAATGGTTCACAAGCAAAGATAGAGAGCAACTTTCAAAACAACTAATTTCCAAGTGTACTCATAGGTTATGGTAGAGGAAGAAACTAATCAAGATTGCAATAGGACACCTAATTAGACTTTTTACTCGCTCATTAGAGAACACCTAGCTATCCAAAAGACTTAGGGCCCTTCAAGTGTTATAAAAAAACTCAAACCACTAGTCCACCATCCCTAGACACACAAATAGGCCTTAGATTCCACTCTACTCGAAACTTTAGAAAAATAGTACTAAGTGTGGGAGGCATCCACAAATTGACCTCTTTTATTGGAATTCTTCTACTCTTTTTGCTTTTCGTTTTTCTTCACTTTTTTTCATTTTTCACGCCTTTTTTGACTGTTTTTGGCTTTTTTCTTTTTCCCTTATTATGGGAATTTTTGCTATACAAATGTGAAGTTACTCACTAAAGAGAGACATAAGAACTTGTGGCTTTTGTGTCACTTATTGGATACAAAGAGAAATAAAAACTAAGTTTCTTATAGAGCTTTTGTTTCGGGACATGATGAGTACATCTAGGGACACAAGGGACCGCAAATTTGAAGCTAAAATTATCCAAGCATGAACAACTTAGTCAAGATTCAAGACTAGGCATCCAATTGATCATTCATTAGTTTCATTTTGGTAGATTCTAATGCAATCAAGATTAATCAACTCCTAAAACACCTTAACCCATGCTCACACTCTTCCAAAAGAAGCCTCTAAACATATACTCAAAAGTCAAAGCAAGGAATCCACATCATATCATTACTAAGCATCTTCCTTGGGCAAGCAAACCAAATTTTTATTTATATCTAACGCTTCTTTTGTTTCTTTTTTCTTGTTTTTTCAATTCATTCATTTTTTTTTTCATTTTTTTGACTTTGTTTGAACTAGAGGGAAGGAAATCAAAACTCGAAAGAAAAATAAATGAAATGGAAAGAAAGAAGATAATTAATTTTTTTTTTTGAAAATGGGAAAAATAAAGAAATAAACTATACACACCTCCCTCAAGCTAGCAAATAGCTACTCCCCCAAGCTAGAATAAAGCATTGTCCTCAATGCTTGAACAAGACGATCAAAGGGAAGGAGGGAGGGAAGAAACATTCAACCAACAAGCATATGTTCCACAAATCATAGAGCATTGAAGAAAGAGCAAAAGGAAGGAAACTACCGGATAGTAGGTGGGTGCAAATACCCGCAAATGACCCAATATCTCCTTTTGTAATCAACTTTCTTCAAAACCATTATCTCGCTTTCCATGTACCATTGAGAACGAGTGTTATTCTAATTATGTACCTAAATCAAAAGTAAAGATAAAAAAAAATGAGTAAAATTAAAATAAAAAAAATGAAAGCAATAAATCACGGGTTATTTCCGAGAAAGGCTTATTTAAGGTCCTAAGCTTGACCTTTCTAGTAAATAGCAATTCAAAGATCGCAAGAGTTTGTCAAATGCACTAGCGCACATTTCCATTATTATAGCATATGTAATACTTAAATGAAAAGCATGCACAAAATATAGTGTAATTCTATGCAAAAATTGAGGAGGGGGATGCCTAAAAGAAGTGGAATCAAAAGAAAAATCAAGAAAATAGGAAGAAGAAGACTCAAAATAATAAGAAAATGAACAAAAAGTCGGCAAATTCTCCTCGACAAACTCTTTTTGCTTGGCAATCTCACTCTTTTCCTCAAAAACAACCAAATTGGGTACTTGAATGTCAAAAGAGGCAAGAAACTCATCAAGAGGTGGAGTTTTGAGAGATGAAAATGGATATGAAATGGGAGTAGAGGGAATAATGTCAATCCTTCTTGTAAATGGAATATGAGGGGGAAGAGATAGAAACAAAGCTTTCACTAACCACTTCACTCACATCGCAAGACTTAAGAAGGGAGACTTCTTCCACCAATGAGTTATTATCAACAACATTTTCATTATCCATCAAAACTTCAAAATCATCACCAATCACCAAATGAGGTATCTCACCCTTAACTTGACCAAGATCTTCACTCAAGTAAGAAGGGGTAGGAGAGGATGGATGCTCTAAAGCACAAGGAGGGAAGGTAAGGTCCAATCCACTAGATGTAGATACATGAGACTCAAAAAGGGTATGTAGAGACTCATAAACATCCTCACTTTCAACAATATCTTCAATAATGGGCCTTTTCTCCTCAAAAACATGCCCTCATCGTCACTACTCCAAAACCATCATCAAGATCATGGGGTTTTTCCAATTGATTTTCATTTTCAATATACCTCGAATCAACATAATCAAACTTGAGAATATCATTTTTGCAACCCCGATTTTTCCCACGCGAATTCAAACCACTTTTCAATTGTAAAAAGAGATCCTCAATGGGTTTGGAGTCAACTTTAGGGAGAGGTTCATAATTGGCACTTGAATTTGCCCCAATAAGATATCGCTCAAGAGTCGCTCCAATTCGGATTTCGATGATTCGTAATGCAAGGAACCTTGAAAATCAATTTTGGGGGAGGGATTACAATCAAGCATATGAGAATCAATATTGGGGACATGTGACACATCATTGAAATTCATGCACATATTAGAGGAATCATGACAATTTGCATAAAAGTCGGAATCATAAGTGTCCTTAGCTAACCAACAAAAAAATTCCAAGCTTCATCCGAAGATGTCGCTCGAAAATCACCGTTAAACATATTTTCAACAACTCCTCTAGTATGCTCATTTAGTCCCCAATAAGTAATCTCACAAGATTCCTCAATATCATAGCCATGAAACTTTATAAATTCCCCAAGTCTCTCAAAGTAAACCCAAAAAAGACTCATTTTCGTATTGAGGAAAAGAAGTATTTGCCATTTTTTTTTTCAAAACAAAAAAGAAAAAAAAAAAGAAAAAAAAAAATATTCACAAATAGCCTAGACTTATCTAATCAACACGAATCAATGCAAGTTGAAGTCCCCGGCAACGGCGCCAAAATTTGACGCGCTCGTTGTAAACACGTCAAAATACCTAAACTACCCAATATAGGGCAAGTAAAGGGTCGAATCCACAAGGACTAAGGAAAGCACCAATAAGTATCGATTTATGATAAGCTAAGCAAACTCGATGTTTTTGAAGATTTATAGATGAAAGGACAATAAGAAAAATGGCTTTGGGAAGGGGTATCCACCAATCAACTCATTCACAAACCAAGCAATCACAATGGGAATCAACAATGGGGATCAATTGAGGGGAATTGTTCATCCATTGGGTACTCTACCCACTCTCTCGAGCTAGCTAGGATTGGCCTAGTCTCTTACCGAAGACCTATTCTCATGGCTAAGGCATTCAACCAAGCATATCCATAAACATGATGAACTTAAACAAGCAAACTAAATCCCCTAGGCTAGGTAGTCCCTATTCTCATGGTCCTTCAAGCCTAATAATCGATTTGAGGCAACCCCTTAACTTCATCTCTCGATCCTTCACTAAGGGTACCTAAATAATGCTCCTATGATGGCCAATCACACAAACATTCATGAAAATGCCAAATCAATTAACCAAAATTATCCCAAGTTAAAGCCCAATGTTGGATTTAGAGGTTCATGAACTCATTAATGGCTTCAAACCCTTCCCAAAGAAATAGCTACTCACAAATCATGATAAATTATAAACTAAAAGACATTAACAACTATTAACATGAACTAAAACAATAATCTAGGATGAACAAGTAAATAGAGTGAAAATGACATGAAAATAGGAAAATAAAGCAACAAAATATGAAAGAGAGTAAGAAATTCTCATTAAAGTTGCAAGGAGCCTCCAAATCTTCAAGTTTCCTTCTTAGATTATTCAAATTCCAAGCTTTCAACAAGTTTCTCTCACTTCTCTCTCTAGAAGATGAGATTTTCTCTCTCCTAGGGTTCTAAGAATTTCAAATCTCACTTTATTAAAATATATTGTCAATTTTTTCTTCACTAAAATGAAAGGAGTTTGCCTTATATAGTCCTAAAATAAACTAGGCATAATTACAAATTAACCCCCATTCGAAAAGAGGATTTAAAATGAAAGATTTCCGGAAAAGCCCAGCGACCCGGGCGGGTGGAGTGACCCGGGCGGGTCGGACCGTCAGAACTGAAATCAGTTTCGTCAGTTTATTTTCAAACGGCCATATCTCACTTGTTTTCCATCTGAATTGAGTTTATGACCACTCGTTGGAAAGATATTGAGCCAAGCTTTCATCTCCAACTTGAATCGCTCAAAAATATTTTGTGTACTGAAAGTTATGGTCATTTGAAGTTGACCCTTGTGCACAAACCCTTCCAAAACTTCTTATATTTGCCCCCGGAACTCGGTTATGCTTCCTTGACCTTCCTCTTTGAAATTAATATTCGGGGTTGTGCAAGTGTCCTCCCAGCATGCTCCTAAATCCTGAAACAAAACAAATCGCCCAAAGAAAGTGCATACAAGAAGGAAAATTGCACAAATTAAGGAAATAACTAACAAACTAGCCAAAACTAACTCAAAAACAACTATAATACCAACTAAAAACTATCAAAAAGTAAAGCAATAAACAAGACATCAACTACCCTAAATGCTCTAAAAGCAAAGCTACTAACATGACATGCAAGCTAAATGAGTTCATGACAAGTTTTAGGAGATCAACCAAACACAAGAGGAAAGATGACTAGGAAGCACAAGAGTGACTTAAGAGATTCAATCCACCGATCAACCGAGTCTCCTCGAAAACTAGGCTTTCTAAGAGTGATTTCTCACTCCTCTCCACTTCCAAGTCCCGAGTTTGAATCCCCCCCTAGGGATGCTCAACCATAATAGCTCGCCACTACCACATTTTGATGACCCTCATCATGACTTGCACAAAATCTCACCCGCCATTACTAAATTGACCAAGACTAGTCTAGAAGTCAAAAGGGACTTTATTAAGGTTGTAACAGGGCTAGGATAGGGGTGAGGATATCAATTTAGGAATGTGGTGCAAAAAGGGTAAAGCGAAGTACAAACTAGGGGAAAAAGACTCCCCCAAGCTAGTCCTAACACCAATTCAATTTGATAACTCAAACACAACCTTTTTCTTTTCTTTTTCACTTTGATTTTCACTTTTTGAACATAATTTTCATTTTGATCATCAATTTGCTCTCTCTTTCTTTTCTTTCAATAGTAAACCAAATGAAACAATAAGAGCTTTCTTTATTTCTTTTTATTCCTTTTCTTTTCTCGCAATTTTTTTTTTCATCTTTTGCAATTATACAAGCACATTAACTTACTTTCAACCAAAGACTTAGTATCAAAACAACTGAACTCAACACAAACTAGACATGTACTCAACTTTGAGGAAAGTTTGGCCATGACTTATTATGAGGGTTAAGAAAAGTAGGATAGAAAGGCTCAAATGGGTTGAGAAGCGGATGATTATGCCGGAATAAAAGGCTTTTTGGCTTTTGAACTCCTAATTCTAGCAAAATGTAACGCCATAAATCATCCTTCTATTAGCTCAGTCATATGCAATCTTGTGGAGTTAAAATGCAAGTTACAAGTTAGGCGATTTATGGTGAAGGTTGTAAATGAGTCTTACGAGGTTCGTGGCCCTTCTTAGGGGTTCATCGCACAAGGAGCGAGGCAATCCAATCAACCAACTAGCCTAATTTCAAAAAGACTCTACCAAAAGTTACCAATCTCAAATATCACCTAAAGTCACAACACGGCTTCCAAAACCATCAAGTCAAATGCAAGGAAGGTTTTCCAATCATGTTATGAACACTCTTAGCAACATATCATGCATGCAACCAAGTACCCTAAATACAAAAAAAGAAAGAAGAAAAAAAAGAATTTTTTTTTGTGATTTTTTATTTTTTTATGCAAACCTACCAAATAAGAAGAAAAGAAATAAAAACAAGCTATACAAAGGTGATTTAGATTAAAGGGGGTAAGACCAAAAAGAATCATTAGGAATCATAAAAAATAACCAATCACCAACCTCACAACCAAGACCAATAGATGCCCACATAACTAACCACCTAGGAACCCAAACTCCCAAAAACATAGGCATACATGCAACTATGCAAGGTCCCCCAAGCTTAAGCAAAACTCCGCGCACGCGAGTTGCAAAAGTAGGGAATGGGAGGGGGTTCAAAAAGAGCACCTAGTAGTACCCACCATCGTCCCCATCGTGAGGGGGTTAGGAGGGTAGAACTCACCCGAATACCCACCTTAGTAGTAAGACGGGTAGTAGAGGGTCAAGGGAAATGGGCTCCCGTAATGCCCTGGATTCTCTCAACCAACTTATAGATAATTAAGCACAGTGAAAGAGACTCTAGTCGAGTTAACCCGGACTATTACCATCACATTCACCGAACAACATCGGAAAATATGGAACTCAATTCCCAATTCTATTCAAATTAATTAACTATTACAACAAGCCCTGATTCTCTAACTCTATTCTAATAAGTTCTCTAGAAAATGCGGCAGAGTTTCCTTTGAAAATAGGACAACCCTAAATCGGGAAATAATTTAAACTTGTTCACAATATCGATTAAATCCAACTCCAAGAACTCAACAACCTCAACGCTTTCGCGGAGCAACACCAATAGAGAATCAGGAGTACTATCGACTCTTTAATATAGAAATAGAAAATAAAGAACTAATACAAAGTCGAGCGTCCTCGCTTCGAAAAAACAGTACAACATAAGTAGTCTTCCAACATGTAGCGGCTTCAATTTTAGAAAGATTAACTTGAGACTTCAACCTAAAACATTTAGGGAAACTGCCACCCACCAAGTGACAGGCCACTGAAATGACAAAATAACATACACACATCAGCAAAGCTGAGTACTAAACCCATAAATAAGATTAACACATGCTTTGGTGGCTTTTACTTGAAAAAGACTCTCACACAACCAACATAAGTTCAACAATCACATCCATCATAGCATGCTTAGCAGCAATTCTTGTTGAACATACATATTATATTTTTATCCAATTCCTCGTTTCATAATACACCATCAATCACATAGTAACAAACATAATAAGGTGACTCCCAACAGAGACATGTTCCATATATTCTCATTTAATCAACCTTTCAACTTACCATGATCCCTTATAAGGAATTTGAGGTCACCAACTTTGATATAACAATATTCTTCATTTCCTTTAGTCGATTTCTTAACGAAAATCCAAACTTATGCTTTCATACTCTATCAATCATTTACTTATACTGTTATAAACTGTAGGCGTGTTTTTATTTCGCCTACGCGGTGTGAGCGCGTATTAGATTTGACTACCCCACTGTTAAGGTTTTATTAAAAAGTGTTGTGTATTGAAAGAAGTCGCCAACAATTCTTTTTAGGAAGAATCATAAACCTAATTGGATATAGGAAAATCATAGGGACAAATTATAGAATGTAGATTTCCCCGTCTTGACTCCATAGATGGTCAAAATGAACCAAAGATTGAGTTCGGGGGTGAGGGTACGAATATAGTCATAATGAACCACATTCGCCCAAAGTTGGCCTCTACTAAATATCGATTCATTACAGATTTTATGCCAAAGAATAATCAAATAATATTTTAAGCACCCAAAAAATAATTAGTCTAAATTGGTTCAGGAAACACATAAAAAGACTAACTTTTAGTGATAAGTTATTATGCAATCAATTTACAGGGAACCTAGCAGGTTATCCAAATTAATTTGATTAATGTTAGAACAGTTCTTTAGGTCTTTGATTAGCAAAAATAACATGTGGGTGATAACAGCAATAAAGCAGGACAATCATATAATATGCATAGAATGATCAGGCATGCATAATATACAAAGGCATGAATAAATATAATATGAATATGAAATAAAAGAAAAGAAAAAGAAAAGAGGTTAGAATATACAGTAGAACGATTTTATACCAAAGATCTACATCATGAAACAAACGATTAGTAACTTCAATATAAAAATAATTCATTCAAGGACCCTCAGGATTATACGTATGCGGCTTAGATTGAGGAGCGCAACGATCTTTAGGCGGAGCAATCGTGAAACCAAGAACGCAGTGATGAAGAATTGATTGAAGGTATTGAAAGTATTTGATTGATTGAGTGTTTGAGTATTCGAAGTGTTTTGTAGAGGTATTCGTAAGTATATATGTGTTCGTGAATAATAAATGAAAAGCCGTCCGTAATTCATGAAAATACGGGTATTTATAGGAAAAAGCAGACTTGCGCTCCACGCAAGCTTTGCGCTAGGCGCAAGCCTACGTGGCAGGCGCAGTGCCACGCGTCAGGCGCACATTGGTGTGCCTGACGCAGCCAGCCCAATCCGAGATGCACATGTGTAAACGCGATTTGAAAAGATACAAAAGTATATTGCATCTCACACAAGACTTGCGTCTGACGCAGGACTCTGTGTGAGTCACAAAATCTACGTGTCAGGCGCTCATTGGCTCGCCTGACGCGTTCTGGCCTATGTGCTGGAAGCACGTGGCGCGCTGAGCGCAGCCCTCGCGTCCGGCGCATATTCTGGAACATTCGAGCATATTCCATTGCGTGTCTTTCAAATATACTTTTTTATCCCTAAAATTCCGGAGATGGAATTTTACGGATTTAAAATCTGATTTATTCATCAAAGATAATAAAAAATTTATGAAAAAATATCTATTAAAAATAATAAATATTTGATTGGGCTTTTAAAATATATTTAAAACATTTTATGGGCTTGAAATACAATTAATCATCATGAACAATTAATTGGGCTTTAGAATATCATTTCGAAACACATTTTAGAATGGTTCTTTAGATTGTTCTTTCGTTGGGTCGCGCCAACTAATGCCGCGGTATGTTTCATCATTGGATCCTTAAATGGGGAGACACGGTTATGTGTCTACAGAAGCCCCCACTTTGACTGAGGTTAGGAAACCGATAGTCAAAGTATACGGTGTCGGGACGGAGAACGATTCTAAACGCTATGCAGTTTAGAACTGATCTATAACCGCCGGTCTCTGCAAAACAAAGTTAGTATGTAGGAAAATAAATACAAGCAATCTGATTACCTGCAGAAGAAGATGTTAGAAGATAGGTGCAAACAACTCACATAAGCACATAGTGATGCAGTAATGCAAACTTAGATTCTCTAAGGATGCATGAGACGCTATGCAAGGATTAAGGTTATGCAAAGCTAAGGGATGACACGTCATGCAAGGTCAGGGTTATGCAAGACTAAAATGTATGAAATGCAATGCAAGGTCAGGGTTTTTCAAGGCTAGCATGATGTGTAGAATGATAGATTATAGAATGAGCAGGATGATTAGAAATAGATTGAATGATTTTTGAAAATCTTTTTTAGTAAATAATTAGGGTCCGCAAACGAGGTCCGAGGATTAAAACTTTTCGGGAGTTTGATTTGAATCAGAGGAACCACCACACATAGGAAGCCCCCACTTTGGGTGAGATTGCCTTGAATTAGGCATTATGAGCTTTGTACTTGATCTGATATTGCAATGTAGTTGATCTGATATTGAAATGTAGTTGACATATCTTGAACGTTGAAAGTTGTCACTGGGGATTGTACTGGGGATTCTTCTTTGGGAAATTGATATAGGCAAAGTAAAATATCGCCAGAAACCATGGAATTGTCGGAGAGTCCTTCGGGGAAAAGGAGAGCTTGGATTGAAAAATAAAAAGGTTGAATTTGTGACTTAAATAAATGTAGGTGGGAAAAGGCTTTAACGAGGCTAGGTTCAGACTCGAGTCTATGTCGGGATCTAAAAAGAGATTATGCTCCTAAATTCTAGAAAGTCAAATCATTAGACCATAACTAATTTTGTTTTATTGAAGCGGTCGGACCTCGAGATGAGGATTCCTACGTATCCTTGCGGAATCAGACCATTCGTAGTTCCGGATCTGATTTCTTATATATATATATATATATTTGTTTTTGTTTTTTTGTGCCCTAACTTTTGCCTAGGCTGCCCTTTCGGGTTTTCAACCTAGCGGGCTTGGACATATCTTGAAAAAAGGAGTTAGGGTTGATGAAAGGTTAAAGGCTAATGTAAGGATTATGAATTTGGATTATATGGATTAAAGGTTTGATGAATCGAAGGAATTTAAATGAGGGGTAGAACTTGTGTGCAAGCCCCCTAGCTTGACTTTTATTTGCCTTTGGCTCTTTCTTTTTGTCCTGTGCGTTTTTACTTTTATTTTTTTTGCACTTTGAATTTTTTTCACTATTTTATTTTGCCTGGCATTGATTTTTATGTTGTTGGGCTTGCACACAAGTTTGGTTGAGGGTATTGGAAGGCTTGAAGGATATCTGTGGAGCTTTGACGATGTTGAAGGGATTGTTTGGTTTATGGAGATGATGGTTTAAAGGGTTTTTGTTTTTCCTTGGTTGTATGAGGATGGCTTATGAAAGGTAATGGAAGGGAGAGGGGAATAACTCCTGATCCATAGTATGTGTCCTCTTTTTTTATTTTATCATTTTTTATTTCAGATCTATTTTTTTTTTATTATTAGTCAAGTTCATTAGGTGATTTAAGTTTCATCATTGAATTAGAAGCATAAATAAAATGATGGAAGGCCAATGAAAATAAAAATAAAAATAAAATGAAATGAAATGAAAGGGTAAAGGCTATAATAGATGAAGTCCTATAGTGACATAGACTCGATGGGAAAGGACAGAAATGGCTCAGGGTAAGGACTCTCTGACTCATCCTAGGAAACCAGAAATAAAAGACTAAGCATGATGAATTGTTGATGCACTGCGCCGAAGGGGTTGTTGGTGACACTGATTTTCGTTGTAGCAAGTATTAGTAGTATATTGTCATCGATCATGTTTCGCAGCGCATTGATGGTGTTTGACACTAGATGTCAGATATTCATTGTTCTGTTGGAATTCACAGTAGAAATGTAGGTTGCACCTTTTGAATTATCCTTTAGGTGCAGGGTTCAGAGTAGACCTTATGGAAGCGATCGCACCTCTAATGTGAAGGCAGTAGATCCTATGAAAGTGATCGCGCCTCTATTGTGAAGGCGGTCAAAAGTAATCTTCATGACTCTAAATGAAGTCGGGGTGGTGATAGTGCGATTGATGAGCTTTAGAGTAGGCTCAACTTTTTGTTTCTCCATTAGTCACTCCTAAGTTGTAATCTCTCGATCGGTCAGGAACAAAATCGAGTGGATCTTGCTTGTAAGTTTTAAGAAACAATGTTTTCGAAATGAGAAATGGAGATGAGAAATGGGAATTGAAATGGAAATGGAAAAGAGGGATGGGAAATGATTAGAGATGGTTATGATGGCGACATGAGCCTAGCTATGTGCAAATGCGACATGGACTCGGACTAGACTATTGAATGACACTAGTGGAAAGCTCATCCGATGCGGTCAAAACCGGACTTACTGATCCGGTTTTGGTCCGCATCGGATGGGCTCGCAGCAGATCCAAAATATTTACTAATCCGGTCCAAAACCGGATTAGTTAACTAGATTATCTGATCCGGTTTTCACTAACCGGATCAGATAACCCCCCCAAAAACCAATTTTTTTTTTTTTTTTTTGCATTTTTTCATTATTAATCAATACAAAATCAATAATATATATAAAAACTCATTTTATTAAGCATATTATGCCCAATTGAAGCATAAATAATTAAATACATAAAAATATTAACATACACAACTATGACATTATAATTTTATACTTCAATGGCTCCTCCTATTAGATTTAACAGTCATTCGCTATCATAGGCTTCTTCAAGCTTGCAATACATGCAATTATAATCTTGCGGATGGAAAATCGATATGGGAGCAGATGTCATAGCATCTGCAAGGAGAAACAGAAGTTAAAACAATCGGTTAATTTGACACACACATACCCCACTTTTGCAAAATCTCTAGGACTACTACCCTCCTAGTAAGAGATGACGAGGGAAAGCAGTTTGCTTTGAACGTCAAAATAAAAGGATAGTAAGTGAGGACAAAACTTAAATGATGCTGATAAATAGTTTAGCAACATTTATTTTGCAAGCCTGGCAATCCAAATTCTGATAGCAGAACGGTAAAACGAAATAAACAAGAAATCTGTTTACCTAAACTTGTAAACGTTGAGACAGTGACAACTCCAGACAGATATGTGGTTATCTACCATAGATAGAGGACAAAACTTAAATGATGCTGATAAACAATTTAGCAAGTAAACAAATTCGTCATTGTGATGAGGCAACAAAGCAAACAAGTATAAAAAGAAGATTACTAGTAATTCATCACTATAAATTAGTACGTTTGTTTTACTTGAATTGTTTTCCCATGTGAGTGGGATCAAATCACAAACTCAATGTACAGAAAACCAGAAGAAGAAAAGAAGCATAACCACAAACTCAGAACTAATACTTAGATACACAAGAAAAATGCACCAAACATGCCAAGAGGGAAGGGAACTGAATAAAAATAGATAAAAAAAACATAAAGAACAGGAAAAGCAAAAGAACTAGGCCCAATTAATCTATTAACAAGAACACAAGGTGGGGCAGCAAGGGGGGTCTCGGGGGTGGGGGCAAGAAGGGAGGGGGTCCGCAAAGGGGGGACTGTGCAAGGGGGGTCTGCAGGGGTGGGGCAGCAAGGGGGGGTCTACAGGGGTGGGGCAGCAGGGGGGCTCGCAGGGGTGGGGCAAAGGGGGAGAGGGGGCAAGCAGGGGGCAAAGGGGGTGGGGCACAGCGGTGGGGCAACAAGGGGGGTGGGGCACATCGGGGGGGCAAGAAGGGGGGTACGGGCGGCAAGGGGAGGGGGGGTCCGCAGGGGGCGCGAGGGGGTGGGGCACATCGGGGGGCAGCAAGGGGGGTGGGGCACAAGCAGGGGGTCTGCAGGCGGGGCAAAGGGGTGGGGACTGCGTGGGGGGGTGGGCGAAAGAAGAGGGTCCAGGGGGTGGGGCAACAAGGGGAGGGGGGCGAGGGGGTGGGGCACCAAAATTCAAAGATCCCAATTATATTTAAAATTCACCCAATGTATCCAGCTCCGCTATGGCTTCCTCAAATGCCTGCAAATAATTGAGCAAATTATTGGACACACCCAACCACATGAACGGTCATATTTAAAATTCTAAGTTATAAATTAGCATATCAGCCGTGGTAGGAGAATTTCCAAGAGCAAATTTAAATAGAAAAAGCAAAGACAAACAAGCTAAGGTTAATATCTATGTTCATCGAATTCTTTAATGCAATTGGCTCCATGCATTTGGTGATCATGAATTCATGATGCGTAGAAGTTTCGACCATAGAGAACATCAACATTCACTATCAACTATGCAAATACATCCCACAATTCATAGACAAACAAAATGACTAGAAACTTTGGCACGTTCCTCCATAGAATCCAAAAACTATTTATCTCATAAACAATCCATGCAAATACACAAGTGCCAGCCTATACAATGGAAAGCAAAATATCACAACACCACCTTGCCATCGTAACATCGGATGCAACACTCAAGGGAACAAGTTTATCGAGTGTGAAGACAAAAGATATGATCATTTATAACTCCTCAATACTTACAAAAATTAGACAAAGACTCCACAAATGATGAAAATTCTCCTAGCAACATCATAGATGTTTAAAAAAACAATGAACATTTAACTAATGAACAATGGAAGAGATGTAATTACCTGTTTGGCCATGCTACAAGCTTTGTCAAGAAGATTGAGTATCTCATAGTAGAACACTACCATACTCCACTTTCAACTACCATACTCCAATTGTGCACTCCATACACTCAATATCTTGATAGTCCTATTAAAACAAATAGAGCTAACTTGTATAGCATTGCAAAGCAAGCGACAAAATAAAAGTTGAATCCGAGTCACACAACCTAAGCTTTCAAAATTTACCATTTAGCACAAGCTAATATATATCAAAGTGCAAAACAAGTAACGTAAACATATAAGCACAACCAAGCAACACAACCTAAACTTTGCACTTCACATTTCTGAGTTTTCCCATCTGTATCTATGAACAACAATCCAATTGTTTATTAAATTTTTAACCAAAAACACTATGCAAAGCATATATAATTATATATACATGGAAAACCAACTTTTACAACAAGCCCACAGAAATTATGACCAATTGACGACCATAATAGACCACATACAGCAATATTACTTCTGTAAAGTATCTGAACTAACTTATTAAGGTTGATGATGTTATTAGAGGTCCCAATTTCAATATGATTAAGAATTCTCAAACAAGCTCCCCTTGCAACAAAATTCACGCGAGCAACGTATGTGCCATGATATTATCAAAAAGTATAGCTGACTACACAAGCCTACATGTTGATACAATGGAAATATGAATCTATACAACTTGAAAGACGGAAAAAACATAGATTGCCACAGAATACAAGTATGAAATGTATTGATTTCTGAAAACTTAAAGCGATACAATTTCGACAGAACTTTCACTTCGACAGAACTTTCACCTTGTCTATAACACCGTAAACGCGGTTGAAAACAATGGCTCGATGACCACCTTCAACATTGTAAAGACTGTTAGTGATACCATACAATCCAACAACACCAAGGATTCCAAAAACAAAGAAATTGCACCAAAATCAATCCAAAGAAACAGCAAATCCCAAATCTGAACTCAGCAATAAGCAATACTCTATTCAATATTCAAGCTTACAATATTTAGCAATTGTTCCACCATTATTAACTCGAATCTCTATTATTCTCCTCTACTTTTAACATATACATCATACAATTCCAAAATCAGACCATAAAAGTCAATAACATCTTAAAATCAAATAAACTTAAAAGTCAACATTAATCCACTCAGATCTCCACAAAACGAAACCCGAAACCCTAAAAAATCGCACAAAACATTATTTCAAAGACTTCCTCCTCTACGGTAACATAAAACCTAAAATCGAAATAAATTACAAAGCCCATATTTTAAAGAAAATCAACCAAAAATTAAATTGAACGAAAATACTAAAAACGAAGATATAAATGAAAATAAAAAAGAAATCAAACGAAAAAATAGAGAAATTAAGCGAAAACCTCGAGATCTGCAGCGACGAAGATGAACGACGAGGGAGGAGAGGAGAACTGCTGGCGAGATGAACGTCGAGGGGCTGAGAGAGATCTACGAGGGGAAGATATGGCTTTGTTTGTCTTCGCTGATGAACGACGAGGTGAAGATCGCTGATGAACCAAGCTTCGTTCGTGAGAGGAGAGAAAAGAGTGAGAGAGAGAGACAGGGGAGGGAAGAAATGAAATTGGGTGAAGGAGAATTGAAACGCGGGTTTTTCCTTTAGAAAAAATAACGAAAAATCTGATCCGGTCTTGTGAACCGGATCAGATTTTAGATAACCGGAGCGATTTCTAAAATCTGATCCGGTTCACTAAAAGACCGGATCAGATTTTCCGGCCAGCTTTCCCTCCCATTTTTTTATGATTTTCGGATGCGGTTTTGTAAAAACCGATTCTGTTACTAAGTGACAGATAAGGTTTTTTCCACTAGTGTGATTAGACTTAGGAGATGACTTTTATAGTCCGTAGACTTGACTTTTATAGTCCGTCGACTGACTAAGGTTTATGTATGATGCAAACTAGACTTAGGGAAACTTTATAGTCCTAAGACTGAACTTATATAATGTAGACTAGATGTAGGGAAATTTTATAGTCCTAAGACTGGCTTTTTAGAGTCCGTAGACTGAGTTTATAGTCCTATGACTGAGGTTTTATAGTCCGTAGACTGACTTTATAGTCCTAAGACTGAGCTTTTATAGTCCGTAGACTGACTTTATTGTCCGAAGACTGGGCTTTTATAGTCCGTAGACTGACTTTATAGTCCGTAGACTGAGCTTTAATAGTCTGTAGACTGACTTTATAGTCCTAAGACTGAGCTTTTATAGTCCGTAGACTGACTTTATAGTCCTAAGACTGAGCTCTTATAGTCCGTAGACTGACTTTATAGTCCTAAGACTGAGCTTTTATAGTCCGTAGACTGACTTTTATAGTCCTAAGACTGGGCTTTTATAGTCCATAGACTGACTTTATAGTCCGAAGACTGACTAGGGTTTGCATATAATACAAACTAGACCTAGGGAATGAATTGGGCCTAAATGGACCTAAGAATTGGATTTGACTAGACTTAGACTTAGATTGGAATTGATTAAGGATAGACTTGGACTAGACTTCACATAAAGATGCAGATGGGCCTAGATTTTGAAATGAACTAGACTTATATGGGCCTAAGATCGACTCAATGCTAGTGAATGTATGGACTGAAATGCACATGGGCCTAAATGTATGCAAAGTGGACTCTAATGCATATGGGCCTAGAATGAATGCAAGTGAATTGGATTAATTGGATTGGATTGGATTGGATTGGATTGAATTGAAGGTGTTTAGAATGGGCTTAGAATTTTTGAAATTCGTTTTTGGAAGGAACCCCTTTGTTTTATCTTTTGTTAGGAAAAGATGATGGATTAATTTTGAAAAATGTATTTTTTTTATTGAAATATCGTGGTATGATGATGATGATTAGTAAGTATTTTTGAAAAAGGTAGAATAGAATATGGTGTAGGATTGATTTTGAAAAATGTAAGTTTTTTGAAATTGGTGAATATGGTAAGGTAGGATTGACAGGGGAGATTAGTTGAACATCAGGGAGAAGGTGGGAAGAGGTAGACATGCATGACAACTCTAACTCTATAAGGACCACTTTAGATGCATTTTTTTTAGGACAGACTCGACCTTGCATGAAAAGATTGATTTTTTTTAATATGATACGATGCAAACTTGTTATCTTAGACTCGAATAAAGGTCAAAAGACCAATAAGCATGGGACGAATAGGCTGCGTGCCACGCAACTGTTGCGCGCGGCACACAGCCTATGCGTCTGGCGCAGATGCATTGCGCCAGGCGCAACTTAATGCGTTTGGCGCAATGCTCTGCGGCACGCGTGTTGGTAAATTAACGAATGTTCGGGCGAAAACGACGATTTGTTTTAGACGCGAGTTGCAATAATTTCGGGCGTAAAGCATATTAGCAGGCAAAAATTGCAATCACACATAAATGTCAGGTAACATGGATGCAAAAGTTCTCAACCTAAAGTCCAGTTCTACATTCAACTATTGGTCAGGTTTAAGTTCAGTCTGAAAAGGGTCCATGACTAAGAGATTGATCCCAAGCTTCGTACCCCTGCTTAAAGAGGTGGCCACGTGTAAGACGCACTCCAGTCTCAAGTCAGGAACAAGAGAACAATGCCATGGTTGGGTAGGTTTGCTTATGACTAAGATCCAACACTATCGCTCAGGAAGCTTTTTGGAAGGACAAAGCGCAAACCCCCCGGGGGTGACTTCACACATAGAACATGTGCTAATGAGGCAAGGTAGATTGTCCTTATGGTGGCTGAACAGTAGCCATGCATATGCAAACAGTATATTATTCAAAGGCATAAAAATAAGAATGAACCGTATTTTCCAAGTTTCACCCACTCATTTAAAAAATTAATTTTTTAAAATCCTCCCCAGTAAAGTCGCTAAATTGTAGGCGTGTTTTTATTTCGCCTACGCGGTGTGAGCGCGTATTAGATTTCACTACCTCACTGTTAAGGTTTTATTAAAAAGTGTTTTGTATTGAAAGAAGTCGCCAATAATTCTTTTTAGGAAGAATCATAAACCTAATTGGATATGGGAAAATCATAGGGACAAATTATCCAATGTAGATTTCCCCGTCTTGACTCCATAGATGGTCAAAATGAACCAAAGATTGAGTTCGGGGGTGAGGGTACGAATATAGTCATAATGAACCACATTCGTCCAAAGTTGGCCTCTACTAAATATCGATTCATTACAGATTTTATGCCAAAGAATAATCAAATAATGTTTTAAGCACCCTAAAAATAATTAGTCTAAATTGGTTCAGGAAACACATAAAAAGACTAACTTTTAGTGACAATTTATTATGCAATCAATTTACAGGGAGCCTAGCAGGTTATCCAAATTAATCTGATTAATGTTAGAACAGTTCTTTAGGTCTTTGATTAGCAAAAATAACATGTGGGTGATAAAAGAAATAAAGCAGGATAATCATATAATATGCATAGAATGATCAGGCAGGCATAATATACAAAGGCATGAATAAATATAATATGAATATGAAATAAAAGAAAAAGAAAAAGAAAAGAGGTTAGAATATACAGTAGAACGATTTTATACCAAAGATCTACATCATGAAACAAACGATTAGTAACTTCAATATAAAAATAATTGATTCAAGGACCCTCAGGATTATACCTATGCGGCTTAGATTGAGGAGCGCAACGATCTTTAGGAGGAGCAATCGTGAAACCAAGAACGCAGTGATGAAGAATTGATTGAAGTTATTGAAAGTATTTGATTGATTGAGTGTTTGAGTATTTGAAGTGTTTTGTAGAGGTATTCGTAAGTATATTTGTGTTCGTGAATAATAATTGAAAAGCCGTCCGTAATTCATGAAAATACGGGTATTTATAGGAAAAAGCGGACTTGCGCTCCACGCAAGCTTTGCGCCAGGCGCAAGCCTACATGGCAGGCGCAGTGCCACGCGTCAGGCGCACATTGGTGTGCCTGACGCAGCCAGCCAAATCAGAGATGCACATGTGTAAACGCGTTTTGAAAAAATAGAAAAGTATGTTGCGTCTCACACAAGACTTGCGTCTGACGCAGGACTCTGTGTGAGTCACAAAATCTATGTGTCAGGCGCTCATTGGCTCACCTGACGCGTTCTGGCCTATGTGCTGGACGCACGTGGCGCGCTGAGCGCAACCCCCGCGTCCGACGCATATTCTGGAATATTCGAGCATATTCCATTGCGCGTCTTTCAAAGATACTTTTTTATCCCTAAAATTCCGGAGATGGAATTTTACGGATTAAAAATCTGATTTATTCATCAAAGATAATAAAATATTTATGAAAAAATATCTATTAAAAATAATAAATATTTGAGTGGGCTTTTAAAATAGATTTTAAACATTTTATGGGCTTGAAATACAATTAATCATCATGAACAATTAATTGGGCTTTAGAATATCATTTCGAAACACATTTTAGAATGGTTCTTTAGATTGCTCTTCCGTTGGGTCGCGCCAACTAATGCCGCGGTATGTTTCATCATTGGATCCTTAAATGGGGAGACACGATTATGTGTCTACATAAACAAACCATTATCAGGCAATAAATAACATAACAACTTTCACTATAACGATTCCTTATCGGGAATCCAATAACAAGATACGATTCCTTATCGGGAATCCAACATCAGTATAACTTACCATGATATGCTTCCCTATCAGGAAACCAATATCGATGTTCATATTCAAATACTGAATAAACATTCATTACTTACATGATATGATTCCTTATCGGGAATCCAATATCGAAACAACTTACCACGATGTGATTCCTTATCGGAAATCCAATATCAAAACAACTTTCACAATTCGAAATAACTTTCTTTTAACTAGGGGGAAAGAGAACACGGCGGAGGAGACAAAACTTACACTCCGACAGTGGGGGTCGTTACCCAACCATTCACTTTACTTTTGGCCAATAACCGCGACTAGTCCGGAGTACATTTTCCCGCTGATTCAATCAGCCATCCACATGTTTCACATTACCTGATATATCGCCCGATTATCGGCCCATAGAGCAATGGGCAGGTTTCCCTGTGGGGCCCCCCAAGGTTCATAGTCCATGGAATAATGTTCGTATCACCTCGTCCGTCGACTCAGACGAGGCTACTTTCCCCTTTAGATTCCTTTTGATTATCATTCATATCACAATCAAATCATTCATATAACTTATCCAATAGTATTAGTAATTCATAACATCTTTTGAACAACCAACCATATTAAAAAACTTCACTTTAGAGAACTATACTCATCTATCATAGTAACTTCACAAGTATTTCAAATCCATCATATTTATGCATTTAGATTCAATTCAATCTCAATCATAAAACGTATAAACCACTTCTTCTTAAAAGCAATTACATTCGATAAATATCAACAACAATAACACCAGGTCTCTCAGTCAGAATTGACTAACGAGAGTTACTAAATCAGTTACGCACAACGCATGCTTTTGCATATTAATAGTTCATACACTTTTGCACTCCATAATTATCAATCTCGATTCACCTCAACCATAATAATAATAATTATCAAGCACCAACAATACTCGCAATAGGTCTCTCTCTTAGAATTAACTAAGGAGAGTTAATTTAAACTCCACAGCTTGAGATTCATAAACAACATTGATATGAAGTAATTACTATTAGCTGGACACTAATTAACATAATCAACGATGGACTCATTCACATACTATACTCATAATTACATAGGCCAAGTCCAACTCATGTCCTTAGAGTACTACCCAGACATATAATCGAGGCTTCTTTAAGGTACTTCATAACTTATATTTACTACGTAGTTGAACTCACGCACTAATATAATTTAGTGAACACTAATCAGATAATCCGACTTTATTATTTTACTCCATCTATAGTTATTGAACTGAAATCCTTCAATAAACACATCCTTTATTTAAGAGTTAATTAAATTGAATCTCTCACAAGTTAACTTTAATTAAGTCAACTCTTAATAATTTGATAAAGAAATAGATAATATTATACTTTAGAACATTTCATTAACATGAAAGTAGTTCCTGGACTATTAGCTCTAATTAGTAAGTATTACTAAAAGACATAAACATCTTAACCCTTGTAGTCCACTTTAAATAGTGTTCTAACTTTACTATACTAATCCGCTTATAGGGTATTCCCTCGTCACATTAACTCAAATATTTTCACAGATTAACCTCGCTAATGGACTTTAGAAACTATTAATAACTACTTCTAACAATCTTGGTATTATCAACATTTAACTAAATCTTTTTCATTACTTTAGTTAAGTAAAGTGACAAAACTAATTCATTCTTAGAGTCTAGCTAAA
The DNA here is from genome assembly GCA_947648045.1 of Beta corolliflora. Classification (NCBI taxonomy): domain Eukaryota; kingdom Viridiplantae; phylum Streptophyta; class Magnoliopsida; order Caryophyllales; family Amaranthaceae; genus Beta; species Beta corolliflora. The sequence continues at coordinate 81,259 of CANSZD010003648.1, read as the reverse complement.
TTGTTTCCCACTAACAAACTTATACATTTATAACTTCTTAATTGCAATATTCTTCGCTTATAATTAACAATGAACTCGAACTACTATTATACTTGATAATATGAATATATTTAAGCATTAATAACTTTCTATCAAAATTAGAACTAAGGATATTTGGACTACCTCTTACTAACTCATATCATTCCAACTGATCTTAGCTTAATAACCTTATTCAACCAACAAGAAACTGATTTGGCAACTATTTGAAGATACAATTGATTTAATCCAGCTAGGCTTCAATACCCAAACTAATCTACAAACTCATTCTGTTTTGCAAATAATCAAATTAATACTTTAGTGTCCTTAGAATTGAAACCAATAACAACAACACAACAACAATACATAATCAGGCATCAACATAACAACAACAACATCAACATCGTCATCATCAACACAACTCACAGCATAAGAAGGGGGAAAGTACCTCCAGAAACACCAAGACAAGGCGGCAGGACAACAACAACACATCGGCGGCAATAAACGCAGACCATAAGAGAGAGAAAGAACAACGGCAGGGGGCGGCACTCGAACAACAGTAATAACAAAAGCAGCCGCAAGCAGTGGGGAAGGAAGAACACGGCAAGTAGCCACCACCAACCAAACGCGGCGCAGACGAGGCACAACACGCGGGTAAGAACAGAGGAGAGAGAAACACGGGGCAGGGGAGGGAAAAGGGACCGACAATAACAACACTGGCGCAGCAGCGGTGCAAGAAAAGGGAAGGAAATATCCGGCGAGGAAGGGGTGACGCAGCAGGCGAAAGAGAGAGAGGGGTCGGGTTTCACCGGGAGAGGAGAGAGAGAATTTGATTTTTTTGGGGTATTTGGGATTTTCACGGGAGAGAGAAAGATATTAAGGGAATGGGTTTGAGTTTATCTGTTCAACCGACAAGATGGGGGGGTTTAGTTCCAAATACAACCAAACGGATAAGAATGAAAATGGAAACCGACATTGTTTCCCATTTTGGCTAAATACCACCCAACTAAATGTCAAATGCTTAAAATTCAAAATATATAGTAATATTAATAATAATAACTTCATAAAATTAAGCAAATAAATATATTACAAACACGACAAAATTATATATTCATACTCTTAACCCAAATAAAATAAGAATATTCGAAACATAATTAACTTAATAATTGTAATTAGCCTTTAATAAACACTCTTAAAAATAAGCCTGTTACAGCTCCCTAAATGGCCCTTCACGAGGGTCAAATGCAGGAGGGTTGTGGGGGTGGTTAGGGAAGGGTGGCTCATGTCTGGACTGGACATTGGCAAGATGAGTTTGTCAAGCCACCTTAGAACCATGGTATAGGCCTGGCCCGCATACCCCGAAGAGTATCGCTGACTGCGGGTGATCGGCCACTGAGTGGCTTGCATCCGGGATATGGCGGCCATGACGGAGGCCATATTAAGGACCGCGAGGAAGAAGGCTCGGCCTCCTCACCCACGGAGTGTGGCGGTCTGCGGGCCTTGGAGCCCCAGGCCTTCTCCACAAAGGGTGGACTCAAGGTAAGACAACTCTGAGCAATGCCGAGGGTCAATGGGGGTAGGAGGAACCCACCATCGATTAGGACAATCACCGGCGGGTTCCAAATAAACTCATTGTTTTATAACAATAGGGTTTGCCACCTATAAGCCAGATGTAGTGACCCCTAAAACCACGTAGAAATTTCATCTGCTGCAAAGCCGCACCATCCAAGGAGTTGGGCTGACCAACAGAAAGCACACTTGATTTTAAGCGTGCCGGGTCTTGTCCCAAATTGAGGTACGCTGCTATCCAGGTGATCATTCCACCACAAACAATCTCCCCGAATACCGTAGTACCATCCCGAATTTCCCGTAATGGATGAAGGAAGAGATAGGTAAAACTAATCCGGCCTCCATGGTAGGCCCCATCGCTGGCCAATCAAAGAACCAAAAGCTCTTCCTTCCTCAATTGTCCCACCTCTCGCTTAGGAAAAATGTTATAAACCAACATCCGATGAAAATAGCGAAGGGCGAGATGGATGATTTCAGAGGCTCTGGACGAATTCGTCCTAAACTGCGTGGTGCCATCAGTTATCATGGCCCACCACGCCTGCTCATCGTACCCCTCCCAAATCTCCCCTAAGGGAGAGTAGCACGGAGCACTTGAATCCATCCCAAATGCATCACAAACCACAAAGGACAAAGTGTTATGACATTATTAAAAAGGCGACCTTGTATAGTCATAGCACCGTAGTCCGGATTCTTACTTGTGTTCAACGAACTCAGAAATTCAAGAGTTAGTTGATCATAAGTAGGCTCATGTATGTTAAGGAAGTCCAACAACCCTAGATTAGTTGCCATTTTCCTTACTATCGAATCGATATAAAGGAGACGGCAAGTACCAGACTCATAGAACTTCGTTGAACGAAGAGTTCGGCTTGTAAGCCGTGTAAAAATCGTGCGTTGTAATGCATTCGCGAATATTAGAGTATAGAGGGGTGGGGGATTAGAGCTAGAAGAAGGGGCCTGCGAGGAGGACCCTTTACTAGCTTTCTTAGGCCCGGAGGAAGTACCCTCATCGGCCCTTTTCTTTTCCATGGTATTGTTTTGAAAACAAAAGACATTTTTGCAAAGTTTGCGTTTCAAACGGGGAAGAACAGGGACACGACCTTGTCAATGGCACAAATTAAGACCCTTCACAATTAAATCACCACACTAATAAACACATAAAATAACCTAAAAATATATATACCAGCAAACAAATCCCACAATCAATAGCAACAAAGTTGCTAACAATCAAGAACTTGTACCTACACCAAATTTTCTACAAATCTTACAAACTTAATCAACTCACACATTCAACAATCCAAGCAACATATTCATCAACAATTTCGCAACAATTCACATCAACTAGTGCAATGTAGTTCACAAAAATCAAATAATTTATAAGATTTCCATAAAGAACCCAAAATTACACTAGTTCATCTCAACATGCACAAACCACAAATTTGGGCAAAAATTCATGAGCAACCCACAATTAGAAGAAAAACAAGCATGCAAGCAAAAAGAAAACAACTTATAATCCTAACATCAAGATTGTAAATGAAAAATAAGAGTGTGGAAAGATATTACCAATTTGGAGATGAAAATCCCCAATTTAGAAACCCTAGAATTCCAAAGCTTGCAAAAATCCCCAAATTGCTGAACTTGAGTGATGTAGAGATGAAGATGTTGAAGTTTCCAGTGAGGAGGTGGCTGAAAGTCGCCATAAAGAAGTGTCGTCGCCGGATCTAGAGAGGAGGGAGTGAGAGAAAGTGAGTGAGAGATGAGAGAGAATCGAAGGAGTTGAGAGAAAATGAATGAGAGTCGAAAAAAAAAAGAAACACGTCCCATGTTTTAGCACCCAGTCGGGGTAGGTGCGGGCGCACCTCGCAAGGAAGTGCGGGCACCGCTCAAAAAAATTTGGAAATTTTTTAACGGTGCAGGCGCACCAAACTTACTTCCAGACTGAAAAATGTGCAGGCTGAATGGTGGGGGCGCACTGCTTGGTGAGGTGCGGGCGCACCGTTCAAAAATTTTTGGAAAATTTTGAACGGTGCGAGTGCACCTAACTTACTGAAAAAATATGCGGATTTTGTCTGTTTGGTGCGAGCGTACCGCGTTACGAGGTGCGGGCGCACCAAACAGACTGCCTAGCAAATTAATTTTCTTTCGACTGCTTTAATATTTTTCGTCTCTCTTTTTTTTTCTTTTTTTTAATAAATATAAAAATAAAAAATCAAAAATAAATATAAAAATAAAAAATAAAAAGTGAAAAGATGAAGAGAAACGGGTTGCCTCCCGTTTAGCGCTTGTTTTAAATCATTAGCTTGACTAAAAGGATATGTCTCTCAAGGGCTGGGCTCGGGTGAGCTAAGGATCAAACAACCAACAGAACCGATGACATGATTATCGTGGTAGAGCTTCAATCTTTGACCGTTCACCAAAAATGGACCATTCTCGCCCAAAATTTCATAGGCTCAATAAGGTGTAATTTTCACCACTTGGAATGGCCCCGACCACTTGGATTTTAATTTTCCGAGGAAGAGCTTTAGCCTTGAGTTAAACAACAAGACTTTGTCTCCAACCCGAAATTCTCTTTGTTTTATCTGGTGATCGTGCCACTTCTTTGTTTGCTCCTTGTACAATCTCGAACTCTCGTATGCATCAAATCAGAGTTCCTTAAGCTCAACTAGCTTAACCTTTCGAGCTTCGCCCGCTAAATGAAGATTCATGTTTAGCTCTTTTATTGCCCACCAAGCTTTGTGCTCGAGCTCAACCGACAAATGACAATCTTTGCCATACACGAGGCGGTAGGGAGTGGTACCTACAGGTGTCTTAAAAGTCGTGCGAAAAGCCCAAAGAGCATCATCAGGCTTCAAAAACCAATATTTCCTTGTCTTATTTACCACTCTCTCAAGGACATTCTTTACCTCGCGGTTGGAAACTTCAACTTGACCTTGGATCACTACAAGAAAAGGCCAAATCAACGACCGCTTAAAGCCGTCGCTGAAACTTTAGCAGCCCGCACTTCCGAGCTGCTAGCTAATCACACTTAAGATTCACTAATCACAATCAACACTTAATGAACCGCAAATTACATTATCTTACAGTAGAAACATAACCATCTTGTACGATCCTGGATCGGTGGAATTATGACCCAACAACCACATTCCAGAGCTTAAATACATTCACATGAAATGATCAAATCGAATTTCCAAAATAATACAATAATACACCATAAGAGTTCTTTAAATTAACAATATAATCTCCACCATTGCTCATCCGACAATCATCTCTTATAACGATCCTTTATCCACACTGGAGTTAGCTTCAACATTTCCTGCAAAAATAACTAACATTGAACACCGCCCCCACCAGACAAAGTTCCAAGAACAACATCGCAAACCGAGTACACACAGTCCAACCAGAAAATCTTTTTGGTGGCTTAAAACGTATTTAAAAATTTTAGTTTATCTTATGAGACAATTGAAATCATGCAACAGAAACGTCATAATGGAATAACCATATAACAAAGTACTTAAACATAATTTACATTGTTACTTGTTTAAAATAATAGTCTGAATTGATATCTCACAGAATAAGTAGTATATACTTTCAATTGGAGAAACCATAGAATCTAACACGATCTCCCAAATCAACTTTAATCCTGGCATATTCTAAGACATAGTAATATCTCTCACTTCCGTGTCTCAAAAAGAATAACCTCTAATCTAAATATGTGCATCATAACTCCTTTAATTAACTCTTAGCGACTTTCTTAGAAAGTCATTCCCATATTCCGTGCAGAGATTTTATAAACTTGGACGAGTAAAGATTATATTACTTGGAAGTAACGTTTGAAATAACTTCCACGAAACCGCTTGCATATTCAAATACAAATTCTATTTTCTCTCATAAATCAGATTTTATATACTGGGGAAGAGAACACGAATAGAGTTGCCTTCCAGGCGAATTCTCTAAACTTTTATAAGGGACGTCTCCCTCTTCCGTTATGTACTGCTTGCAAGACTTTTTAGGACATTTCCCCAGAATACTGAATATACAGAATTACAGAATACAGAATGTTGTTCGTCACTGCTCTAGCAGCTTCTTCCCCTCACAAAACAGAATCAAAATACATAATCCATAATTTCATATTTTCGAAAACTCAGATTCATAATTCTCAAATTCTCATAACAGAATTGCTTTCGGGTATTTAATATACCAAATAAATTGCTTGCATAATATACTCGAGTTTCTAGTAACTTGGTATAAATCAACCTTTTATAAAATTCATTTTCTAAATCCCCTTTCAAATACGGACTTTAAAGAAAATATAGTCCAAGCTCAATAACTTTTTGTCAATCACAATTTACTCGAATTCCCAATAACTTGGAGTATAATAGACTCTTCGAATCCCCAAAACGCTAAAAAATACAAATTTTAGTGGAGATATAGACATGTCCCATACCGTTTTCAATCATTCAAAAGTAGAACTCACCAATCATATCAGACTTACTGAATTACTCCTTCGAGTTTATCATAGTTATCCTAATAATAACAAACACACTGAAAAACTCTAAATGGTATAATTCACCCTTTAATAATACACAATCACGATACGACTTACCGTACAATACTACTTCTAATAATCCTCCTCCATAAAGTTCATAATTGCATTTTCCAAAATCTCTATACAACTCTTTACTTCAGAGATCGCTCAACAAAATAATATTGTTGAAATCTCATTAATTGAAAGTAAACTATAACATTAAAACTCCATAAACTTGAAACCGTATTAGATCGTATCTCATTAGAGACTTAAATCAGATTCCACAAAATTAGCTGATCATCTATAGCATAGTTGTACGAGATCGCTCAATTCAAAACCCACACTTATAATAACATTGAGGAATATATATCGAGAACACTTCCTTAAATGTTCACAATCGGACACCCATAACTTTTATATAATAACTTAAAACTCAAGTCACTGAATAACTTATACTACTAAGTCTCACAGGCTGAAATATACTTGAATTCGAAGACAAGATCGACTTAATATAACATAAGTTGATTACGTCAAAATATTCGATTAAAACTAAATTTCATAGTAAGAACTTATAAGACATATCTCAAACCAGAATTGGGAAGTCAATGCTGATCCTTATACAACCGAAACACCTGACTTTGGCGTGAAATCATATACTCACGAAGTCAAACAACTTAGATATGAGAATCACATTTTCAAACAACACTGAATTTAGGTTTATAAAACCACAACAAATTCAAGTCAAAAAACTAATTTTTATTTGACAACTCATGAGATTCATACAGTTTGCAATTGTAGAAACATAATTGAGCTCACAAGGTGGAAGGACAATGTGTACCTTTCTTGATCTCAAAATATTCCTCAACTCCAAATTATTCTCGGTCACCAACCAATGTACGAACTCCGAAGCAATTTCCTCAACAACAACACCAACTATTAAAAACCATTCTCAGATTATCAAATTCAATTAAACATCCATACACCATTCTCCCAAAAGATAAATGAGATTTAGTATACCTTCGTATTCCTCCTTAAGAACAAATTTGGACAAATAAATTTTATTAGAATCGAAATCAGGAAATTCATTTGAAGTAATCATCCTCAGTACACTTCTCGTTCATCAATCGAACTCATATTATTCCACTAGATACCAATCCACACGAGCTAACTCTAATTTACCCAATTTCACAAAATTACAACTCTTATTGTAAAAATGAAAATCATATTTAAACCGAATTCATAGAAACATAACTTATAAACTAACTTGAGAAAAATCAAATCTTGGATGACAACCTTCAAAACAAGGAGGAAAGATCCATTCTTTTACTTTAACAACTACAACAAACTGATTTTATTAATCAAATAAGAAAGAGGAAGGCTTTGGGTTTGTACCTTGGAGATAGAATCATCATCAACATTCACCAATAATGAAAACACCTCCGGCGACGGATTGCCATCAACAACCAACGACAACAGCAACAGCTGAACAGGATGATGGTTACGGAGCACCAGTCCCGGAGACGAAGTAGAGGAGAGGGACGGAAAAACGAAGAACAACAACAGCAACAAAAATGGCAGCGCTAATCGCGACACCGCGGCAACACCGAATAGGGCGGTGCACCGCCAGCAGTAGCAGGCGAAACAACAAACCCGAACCCAGAAGAGAGAGAAAACAAATTTAGAGTTTGATTCTTCAACCGATTCAAATGTGAAGTTGAATTTTGGATCATCAAGTTGCTGAATTTCTGCAATTGATATGCGATATTGAGAAGCTTTTTAAGATAATTGCAATTGACAATCTCAAAATCTTAGAGAACTCTTGCTTGACACAATTAGGAAGAGGTATTGGTTTGGCTTCCTGAACTTAAGACACGAGGAGGACAAAGAAATGAGAAATTGGGGTTTTTCTTTTATCTCATTGAAGAAGAATGAGAACTTGACAACAAAACAAGGGATGTGGCACTTCCCACATAAGCCACGAAGGGAGGAAGAGAAATGAGAGATTTGTTTTTTTCTTTTTCTTTTTGAGCTTAAAATCATTTATTCAATACATCATTTCATAAAACCCACACTAACTTAATTGTATTTAAATAATAATTTCCAAGTAATTTCTCATTGATATAAAAACTTAGTTAAACTACTAAACATAACTAACTTTGATTAAACATGCTTAAAAACCTGGGCTATTACACTCTACCACCCTTAAAAGAAGTTTCGTCCTCAAAACTTGAAAACAAAAAAAGAACTTCAGAACATCTGAAAACAAATAAGTTCTCAGAAAACATTTTTAACGAAAAATCAAATCAAATTTAAATCCTAACTTAACTATGATACCTCAAAAGGTCAGTTACTTCCCAAACAAATAATTACTAATCTCGAATTCAAATTCTCTATAATTCCGAATCAATAAAAATTCAATCATTCTGTAATAGCCACTCAAAGCTAAACTCCAATAGAACTTTCACTTTTGCAAATTTCCAATCTCAATACTCAATACTCAACCTTCAATATCTCAATCTCCATTCCTCAATTCTTAACCAACTAATAACCCTAATCAATTTCAAACAATCCCAAATATCTTTCTTGAACTCATATGCCATGATATGAAGATCACGACAACTCTAAAACAACCATGCTCTGATACCACCTGTAACAGCCCGCACTTCCGAGCTGCTAGCTAATCACACTTAAGATTCACTAATCACAATCAACACTTAATGAACCTCAAATTACATTATCTTACAGTAGAAACATAACCATCTTGTACGATCCTGGATCGGTGGAATTATGACCCAACAACCACATTCCAGAGCTTAAATACATTCACATGAAATGATCAAATCGAATTTCCAAAATAATACAATAATACACCATAAGAGTTCTTTAAATTAACTATATAATCTCCACCATTGCTCATCCGACAATCATCTCTTATAACGATCCTTTATCCACACTGGAGTTAGCTTCAACATTTCCTGCAAAAATAACTAACATTGAACACTGCCCCCACCAGGACAGGTTCCAAGAACAACATCAGCGAAACTGAGTACACACTGTCCAACCAGAAAATCTTTTTGGTGGCCTAAAACGTATTTAAAAATTTTAGTTTATCTTACGAGATAATTGAAATCATGCAACATAAACGTCATAATGGAATACTCATATAACAAAGTACTTAAACATAATTTACATTATTACTTGTTTAAAATAATAGTCTGAATTGATATCTCACAGAATAAGTAGTATATACTTTCAATTGGAGAAACCATAGAATCTAACACGATCTCCCAAATCAACTTTAATCCTGACATATTCTAAGACATAGTAATATCTCTCACTTCCGTGTCTCAAAAAGAATAACCTCTAATCTAAATATGTGCATCATAACTCCTTTAATTAACTCTTAGCAACTTTCTTAGAAAGTCATTCCCATATTCCATGCAGAGATTTTATAAACTTGGACGAGTAAAGATTATATTAATTGGAAGTAACGTTTGAAATAACTTTCCACGAAACCGCTTGCATATTCAAATACAAATTCTATTTTCTCTCATAAATCAGATTTTATATACTGGGGAAGAGAACACGAATAGAGTTGCCTTCCAGGCGAATTCTCTAAACTTTTACAAGGGACGTCTCCCTCTTCCGTTATGTATTGCTTGCAAGACTTTTTTGGACATGTCCCCAGAATACTGAATATACAGAATTACAGAATACAGAATGTTGTTCGTCACTGCTCTAGCAGCTTCTTCCCCTCACAAAACAAAATCAAAATACATAATCCATAATTTCATATTTTCGAAAACTCAGATTCATAATTCTCAAATTCTCATAACAGAATTGCTTTCGGGTATTTAATATACTAAATAAATTGCTTGCATAATATACTCGAGTTTCTAGTAACTTGGTATAAATCAACCTTTTATAAAATTCATTTTCTAAATCCCCTTTCAAATACGGACTTTAAAGAAAATATAGTCCAAGCTCAATAACTTTTTGTCAATCACAATTTACTTGAATTCCCAATAACTTGGAGTATAATAGACTCTTCGTATCCCCTAAACGTTTAAAAATACAAATTTTAGTGGAGATATAGACATTTCCCATACCGGTTTCAATCATTCAAAAGTAGAACTCACCAATCATATCAGACTTACTGAATTACTCCTTCGAGTTTATCATAGTTATCCTAATAATAACAAACACACTGAAAAAACTCTAAATGGTATAATTCACCCTTTAATAATACACAATCACGATACGACTTACCGTACAATACTACTTCTAATAATCCTCCTCTATGAAGTTCATAATTGCATTTTCCAAAATCTCTATACAACTCTTTACTTCAGAGACCGCTCAACAAAATAATATTGTTGAAATCTCATTAATTAACTGAAAGTAAACTATAAAATTAAAACTCCATAAACTTGAAACTGTATTAGATCGTATCTCATTAGAGACTTAAATCGGATTCCACAAAATTAGCTGATCATCTATAGCATAGTTGTACGAGATCGCTCAATTCAAAACCCACACTTATAATAACATTGAGGAATATATATCGAGAACACTTCCTTAAATGTTCACAATCGGACACCCATAACTTTTATATAATAACTTAAAACTCAAGTCACTGAATAACTTATACTACTAAGTCTCACAGGCTGAAATATACTTGAATTCGAAGACAAGATCGACTTAATATAACATAAGTTGATTACGTCAAAATATTCGATTAAAACTAAATTTCATAGTAAGAACTTATAAGACATATCTCAAACCAAAATTGGGAAGTCAATGTTGATCCTTATACAACCGAAACACCTGACTTTGGCGTGAAATCATATACTCACGAAGTCAAACAACTTAGATATGAGAATCACATTTTCAAACAACACTGAATTTACAACAAATTCAAGTCAAAAAACTAATTTTTATTTGACAACTCATGAGATTCATACAGTTTGCAATTGTAGAAACATAATTGAGCTCACAAGGTGGAAGGACAATGTGTACCTTTCTTGATCTCAAAATATTCCTCAACTCCAAATTATTCTCGGTCACCAACCAATGTACGAACTCCGAAGCAATTTCCTCAACAACAACACCAACTATTAAAAACCATTCTCAGATTATCAAATTCAATTAAACATCCATACACCATTCTCCCAAAAGATAAATGAGATTTAGTATACCTTCATATTCCTCCTTAAGAACAAATTTGGACAAATAAATTTTATTAGAATCGAAATCAGGAAATTCATTTGAAGTAATCATCCTCAGTACACTTCTCGTTCATCAATCGAACTCATATTATTCCACTAGATACCAATCCACACGAGCTAACTCTAATTTACCCAATTTCACAAAATTACAACTCTTATTGTAAAAATGAAAATCATATTTAAACCGAATTCATAGAAACATAACTTATAAACTAACTTGAGAAAAATCAAATCTTGGATGACAACCTTCAAAACAAGGAGGAATGATCCATTCTTTTACTTTAACAACTACAACAAACTGATTTTATTAATCAAATAAGAAAGAGGAAGGCTTTGGGTTTGTACCTTGGAGATAGAATCATCATCAAAATTCACCAATAATGAAAACACCTCCGGCGACGGATTGCCATCAACAACCAACGACAACAGCAACAGCAGAACAGGATGATGGCTACGGAGCACCAGTCCCGGAGACGAAGTAGAGGAGAGGGACGGAAAAACGAAGAACAACAACAGCAACAAAAATGGCAGCGCTAATCGCGACACCGCGGCAACACCGAATAGGGCGGTGCACCGCCGCAGAGGCGAAACAACAAACCCGAACCCAGAAGAGAGAGAAAACAAATTTAGAGTTTGATTCTTCAACCGATTCAAATGTGAAGTTGAATTTTGGATCATCAAGTTGCTGAATTTCTGCAATTGATATGCGATATTGAGAAGCTTTTTAAGATAATTGCAATTGACAATCTCAAAATCTTAGAGAACTCTTGCTTGACACAATTAGGAAGAGGTATTGGTTTGGCTTCCTGAACTTATGACACGAGGAGGACAAAGAAATAAGAAATTGGGGTTTTTCTTTTATCTCATTGAAGAAGAATGAGAACTTGACAACAAAACAAGGGATGTGGCACTTCCCACATAAGCCACGAAGGGAGGAAGAGAAATGAGAGATTTGTTTTTTTCTTTTTCTTTTTGAGCTTAAAATCATTTATTCAATACATCATTTCATAAAACCCACACTAACTTAATTGTATTTAAATAATAATTTCCAAGTAATTTCTCATTGATATAAAAGCTTAGTTAAACTACTAAACATAACTAACTTTGATTAAACATGCTTAAAAACCTGGGCTATTACACTCTACCACCCTTAAAAGAAGTTTCGTCCTCAAAACTTGAAAACAAAAAAAGAACTTCAGAACATCTGAAAACAAATAAGTTCTCAGAAAACATTTTTAACGAAAAATCAAATCAAATTCAAATCCTAACTTAACTATGATACCTCAAAAGGTCAGTTACTTCCCAAACAAATAATTACTAATCTCGAATTCAAATTCTCTATAATTCCGAATCAATAAAAATTCAATCATTCTGTAATAGCCACTCAAAGCTAAACTCCAATAGAACTTTCACTTTTGCAAATTTCCAATCTCAATACTCAATACGCAACCTTCAATATCTCAATCTCCATTCCTCAATTCTTAACCAACTAATAACCCTAATTAATTTCGAACAATCCCAAATATCTTTCTTGAACTCATATGCCATGATATGAAGATCACGACAACTCTAAAACAACCATGCTCTGATACCACCTGTAACAGCCCGTACTTCCGAGCTGCTAGCTAATCACACTTAAGATTCACTAATCACAATCAACACTTAATGAACCTCAAATTACATTATCTTACAGTAGAAACATAACCATCTTGTACGATCCTGGATCGGTGGAATATTACACTTAAGATTCACTAATCACAATCAACACTTAATGACACAATTAGGAAGAGGTATTGGTTTGGCTTCCTGAACTTAAGACACGAGGAGGACAGAGAAATGAGAAATTGGGGTTTTTCTTTTATCTCATTGATGAAGAATGAGAACTTGACAGCAAAACAAGGGATGTGGCACTTCCCACATAAGCCACGAAGGGAGGAAGAGAAATGAGAGATTTGTTTTTTTCTTTTTCTTTTTCTTTTTAAGCTTAAAATCATTTATTCAATACATCATTTCATAAAACCCACACTAACTTAATTGTATTTAAATAATAATTTCCAAGTAATTGCTCATTGATATAAAAGCTTAATTAAACTACTAAACATAACTAACTTTGATTAAACATGCTTAAAAACCTGGGCTATTACAGAAACCATCAACGACGGTCAACGGTCGTTGACTGACAGTCGTTGCATCGATGGTCGCTGATTTAGGAATCAACGACCGTCAGGCAGTCGGTACCAAAATCAACGACGGTTTCTTGTTTATCACCGTCTGTTTTTAATACCAACGTTGAAAATAATCCACCGACCGTTTCGAGCTGTCGCTAAAATAACGACGGTTGTTAACAGACGTTAAATCAACGACGATGTTAAAAATCTTTGTATCAACGACGGTTTAAAACATTCGTTGTACCAACAGTCGTCAAGAGTTTAATACAAGAATAGATTCTGTTGTTGAGTTTAGCACTCAGTAATGTACCATGACATCTTTTGTCCGCTTATATAGTTATATTATCACCAGGCACGAGGGACTCAAACCAAGGAGCAGAAATTCAATGGCTCAATGCCAAAGAACAAATAATGATGAGCTTTGCAATACTTCCAAATGATCCATTAGACTATAAAAGATTTGTATTTAATCTCAAACATCTTCAAAATAGCATCTTTCAAACAAACCTCCATAATGCACAAGGGCAATTCGAAACTACAATAAGTTCGACTTCAAAAATGAAAGGGAAAGGCTTTAACAGCAAACTAGTCTACTCAAGCCATAGAAATACGACAATATGACCAGTATTTGACCAAGATAATTCACAGCCTCCTTCCCCTTCTTCCTCCCTTTGTGCGGGTACTGTCTGTTGGGATGGGAGTCACGTCCTCTGTACAAGCAAAAACACAGACATAAATACTTGGAATAGATAAACAGAAGAAACTCAAAATACGCAAGGAAACATTCCATGACGCAATCATACAGCACTACAACCAAGAAGAACTAATTAAAAGATTGTACAAAGTGTTACACAAAATGAATTGGAAAATAAACTAAAACACAAGGTTGGATAAGGATGCCACAAAATAAATTTCTGCAAAGAAACTACAAGTTAATTATAATGAGACACATCACTAACAGTTAACAAGATTCAATTGGTTCAGAACAAATGATTCTGAACCCCACTTGGTGATAGGTTACAGAAAACAATAGGGAAGCTATTCATAAATAAACTGTCTTCCTTATAATAAAGAATTTAGTGTATTACTATTACATGTCGTTATCGAACATTCCAATTAACAATGTAAGAGCCTTACCAATACGACCAATTTTCATTCCTGAACGGGCAATGGCTCTCAAAGCAGACTGAGCACCAGGTCCAAGAGTCTTGGTTTTGTTTCCTCCGGTAGCACGAAGCTTAATGTGGAGAGCAGCATACGGGGAAGATTCATCCCTGTCAGCTTTCACCTTCATCCCACCTGAACACACCAATGTAAAGTGTCAGAATAATCTAATAGACAAAAGGAACTTGAGGAGTGTTCGAAAAGACACATATCTAGAGAAATCCAGAGAGACAAAAAATGTCAATAACCTCAAAGCATGAAGAAGTAAAGAAGTAACACATAAAAGAATTATAGAAGTGAAGCCATATAAGATGAAGAGCACAATTAAGAGGTAAGAAAACACCTACGAAGTTATTATAAGAAGCCATAAAAGAGTAGGAATTGAACATGAAAACTGAGATCAATTAGATTAATTCATAGATCATGACACATAACCAACTTGAGCCAACCACCTAATACTTGAGCATCATACAATGTCATAGGCAGTTGAAAGTCTCTATATGCACAAAGAGCACAAAGAGCACCGTACTAAACAATTGGTATATAGTATACATTGCCAATAAGCAACAAAAACATCACCAAGAAACCTTATAAGATGAAGGAACTTTGAATAGATAGCAAGGATAAGTATTGAAGAATACCGTAATGCCTAGACATGATCTGCATACTATTTCAACAATTCTAATAAAAATCGACAGCTTGAATATTGATCCATTAAAAGAGAATATTAGGTTATTCCATTGATACGAACATTAAGTTATTCAAAGACATGATCAACAGCCGTCAAATGCAAATTAATACCTCATTAAAGTTCACAATGCAGTTGCAAGGTATCTTAAAGTTCACTCTGTCTAAAAGATCTTCAACTGACTGAGTACTCATAAGTGATTTCACCGACTTCTATCCCGAGAGGAAGTCAATGCAGGGTACAAGGATGATGTTGATGACACAAGAAGTCTCGGCTCTCGGCACGGTTAGCGGGGAAAGAAGCTAAAGAGAAGTTTAAATGACAACATTGTCAGAACAGACCCTACCAATTATCCCAAATCCAGAATAATTAAACAGGAAAGCTGAAACAATAGCCAAGAAATTACTGCCATCATTAAACAGAACGTAAAAAGTTGGCTTGCACAATTGTTTTTGACATGCTACATAACTGAATGAGCAATTATTGCATATACTCAGCAAGAATATGAGAATCCAGATGCCGTTCATAAAATTTATTAAGGAGAAAAACAATCTTACAACACTAATATGTGGAAAATACAGCAATCGTAATTCAGTAACCCAAAATTCTCTCTACAGTTGACAAGCCATGTAATCCTCAATTCCTCATAAGCGTTTCCAAGCTGAAAATAATGCAATCCAAAATATTATCAATGAATGCACTATTGTTAACCGAAATTTCATATATAATAAAGTAACAACAATTGAGTTCATAAAAAACAAACTAGACATTGACAAGCTCAAACAGTATATGTTTCACCCCTTCAAAAATCTTCATAAATTCAGAACCCAATCCAAAACTCGCAACAACCTCAACTCTTCTATCCACCATATCTACACTAAAAAAAACAACAATTTCCAAATCAAACTCAAATTGAATCAATCTCAAAATCACCAAAACCCTAGGAGAGAGAAAAACGGACCTTGAGGAACATCATCGGTGTGGTAGAGACTCTATTTGATAAAAACATACGCAGAACTAATCAGATATACCGATAAACCTCGGGATGATTTAATTAAACATGTCTTCTAAAGCTTCGATAGTGATGAATTTTGTATCACAACAAAATTAAACTTTATTTATGAACTATCTCAAATTAGCAAAAGCACAAAGTATAAGTAAAATATCAGGTTTTCGCAAAATCAACTACAAATTCTAAAAAAAGAAAGAAAAAGGAGATAGATAACCTTTAGCTTTGGCAGCAGCATTAACGTTAGGGTTTTCCGGAAGCGATTCGACAGGACGAATCAAATTCAAGGGTCTCTCACCGGAAACCTTATCGACGACAGAAGACGCCGGAGAATTGGTGATGTTGCCGGAATCGCAGCAGGAAGAAGAAGAAGAAGATGGCGTTGAGTGAGGAGAGAGAGGAGGGATTAGGGTTGAGTGAGGAGAGAGATGAGTGAGAAGATTTTAAATTGGTAAGGCGGTCTTATTTTGTCTTTTTTTTTCATCAGCGACCGTTTAATACAGTCGCCTAAACTAAAAAAAATTAAAATTTAAAATAATAAAATCAACGACTGCTTTAAACGGTCGCTGATTAATCAACGACGGTTTATCCGTCGCTGTCCACTTTAAAAGCGGTCGGTGGCAACGACGTCTTAAAACAGTCGCTGATTGCAAGAATAACGACCGTTATTCAAACCGCCGCAGTGAAGCAGTCGTTGATTTGGCGTTTTCTTGTAGTGGATTTGGGGATTATAGGGAATACCAACTTTGTGATTCACCCCATATTTCTTCAAAAGTGCCTCCAATTGCTTCTTGGCGAAGTGTGAACCGCCATCACTTATCACAATTCGGGGTACTCCAAATCTTCTGAAGATGATCTCCTTAAGAAGTTTGGTGACAACCTTATGGTCATTGGTGGGGGAGGCGATGGCTTCAACCCATTTAGTGACGTAATCAACCGCCACAAGTATGTACATGTTGCCCAAAGAGGGGACAAAAGGACCCATAAAATCAACTCCCTATACATCAAAGGGCTAATCCTCTAGAATGTTTTGTTGAGGCATCTCATGTCTTTTCGTGATGCCACCACTCCTTTGACATCTATCACAGCTCAAAACAAACTCACGGGCATCGAAGGCCAAAACATTCCACACTGGAGCACCTTAGCAACAGTTTTGCTTGCTCCACCATGCCCTCCACATGCCAAGGTATGGCATATATCTCCTAAAAACACCATCGGCGCACTTCTTAAACAAGAGAGGGTATCCCAATAGAACCTTGAAGCCTCCTTTAAAAACCGCTTCCTTTGTTGAGAATTGAAGCCATGAGGTTCAATCCCACAAGCTAAGTAGTTCGCAATGTCGGCGAACCATGGAATCTCATTGTTCATAATGGCAAATAAGGCTTCTTCTCTCAAGTCTTCTTCAATAGGGGTCTCTTCAGGATCAAAAACCTTCTCATCAAGAAGGAGACGAGAAAGATGATCAGCTACCACATTTTCCATCCCCTTCTTTTCCTTCATCTCAAAGTCGAACTCTTGAAGAAGTAGAACCCACTTAATAAGCCTAGGCTTTGCATCTTTCTTGCTCATCAAATAACGGACCGCAGAATGATCCGTATACACAATAGCCTTGTTGCAAGTCATGTAAGACCGGAATTTGTCAAAAGCAAAGACTACGACTAACATCTGTTTCTCCGTAGTGGCATAATTCCGTTGGCCATCATCCAAGGTCCTACTTGCATAGGCTATCACATGTAGCCTTCTTTCCTTGCATTGCCCAAGAACAACACCCACTGCAAAAGCACTAGCATCGGACATCAGTTCAGAAGGCAAGCTCCAATTCGGAGCTTGGACTATAGGGGCAAAATTGAGGGCCTTCTTCAAAGTTTCAAAAGCCTTAATACAAGACTCATTAAACTCAAAATCTACATCCTTTTAAAGTATATTCGTCAATGGTTTGGCTATTTGAGAAAAATTCTTGATAAAACACCAGTAAAAACCCGCATGTCCAAGGAAAGCATGAACTCCCGTCACCGAGTTCGGTGGCGGAAGCTTCTCAAAATCCGAAACCTTTGCCGGATCCACTTCAATGCCCTTCTTTGACACTTTATGTCCAAGGACAATACCTTCCTTGACCATAAAGTGACACTTCTCCCAATTCAGGATGAGGCTCGTCTTTTGACACCTTTTCAACATACACTCAAGATTAACAAGACATGTGTCAAAAGACGAACCACACATACTAAAATCGTCCATGAATACCTCAATAGAATCCTCCAGCATGTCAGAAAAGATTGTTGTCATACACCTTTGAAAAGTAGATGGGGAATTACACAAACCAAAGGGCATCCTTCGATATGCGAATGTCCCATACGAACAAGTAAAGGTGGTTTTCTCTTGGTCATCCAGATGAATAGGGATTTGAAAGAATCCGGAATAACCATCGAGAAAACAAAAGTGTGAATGACGAGCAAGCCTTTCCAACATTTGATCAATGAAAGGGAGAGGGAAATGGTCCTTGCGGGTGGATATATTTAACTTCTGGTAATCAATGCAAACCCTCCACCCGATAACAGTTCTAGTGGAAATTGTTTCTCCTTTCTCATTCTCAACAATAGCCATGCCTCCCTTTTTAGGAACCACGTGAATCGTACTTACCCACTTGCTATTTGAGATAGCGTAGATGATTCCCGTGTCACGCAATTTCATAATCTTCTTTTTCACAACCTCTTTGAGGTTGGGATTGAGCCTTCTCTAATGCTCAATGGAGGAGGCATTACAATTGGTGAGATGGATACGATGCATAGCAAGAGAAGGGCTTATCCCCTTAAGGTCATCAATCGAGTACCCAATGACATCTTTATATCTTTGCAGTATCTCAATTAATTTTGATATAGAGATGTCACCAAGACTTGAGTTGACAATAACAGGATAAGTACATGCATCATCAAGGAAAACATACTTAAGAGAGGAGGGAAGGGGTTTGAACTCTACCTTGGGAGGAGGCTTAGAACTCTCCTCTTTATCAGTGGATGTAGCAAGAACCTCAAATGCTTCATCTTGTGTCTCCTTAATGGTAGTGCTGTCAAGAAACATGGGGAATTCCTTCACCTCTTTCATGTCCAAGCTCGAGGCATCTGTAATAGAAGCATACAACTCATCCCCAGTGTGAACAACTATCTCAAGATTCTCCATCTCACTCTCCATAGACTGACCCGACAAATTCTCTCTATCATAGGCCTCTTCAAAGTTTTAGAGAACTCAAACACAACCCGCTCATTGGCTACCTCAACCGTAATTGTATCATTTTTGCAGTTTATCACGGCACCCAATGTCTTAAGAGCTTCTCTTCCAAGAATGAGAGGAGTCTCCGGATCTTCTTCCATATCCATCACCACAAAATCAAAAGACACAAACACATGCCCAACTTGGATTTGCACATCCTCCAACTCACCATGTGGAACTCTCACAGTTCGATCCGCCAATTGAATAGTTTTCTGTGTGGGATGAAGAGGAAAGTTAAGGTGCTTAGCTATGGATAGTGGCATCAAACTCACACTTGCTCCTAAATCGGCAAATGCACCCTTAGGCTCTAAATCACCTATCTTCACCGGCAAGGTGAAGCTTCCGGGGTCTCCTTGCTTCTTGGGCATAGCACGTTGCACTAGAGCACTTACTTAGTATGGAAAAGTGATGAGCTCATCTTCAAGCTTCCGTTTGTTGGAGAGGATCTCCGTCAAAAACTTAGCATAGGCCGGCATTTGAGACATAGCCTCAAGGAAAGGAATGTTGATTTGAAGGCCTTTCATCATATTGAGGAACTTGGTGAACTTGTCACTCAATTTTTCTCCACCAACCTTTGAGGGTAAGGAACTGGTGGTACATATGTCTTAGTTGGTGGATTTGATGGCAATGAAGCTTTATCACGAACTTGAACATGTGTCTCCTCTTTCTCCACATTCTCTCCTTCTTTCTCACCCTCCTCAACTTCAACGTCTTTCTCTACGTCCTCAATTTTCTTTTCTTCACTCTCATTAGGCATCTTAGGACCCTCATAACTTGTGCCCAACCTCAAATGGATAGCTTTGCCTTGGTGAAGGTTGGGGTTAGGAATGGGTTGGCCAGGAAGTTGATTTGTAGGAGTAGAGGGGTTTTTCTCAGCTACTTAGGCAATTTGGGTTTCAAGCATTTTGTTATGGGCTTGAAGCTCTTGAAACCGTTGCTCATGGTTTTGGAGGATTTGGATCATGGATTAGAGTTGTTGGAGAATTTGGAGAGAGTTTGGCTCGGGAGATGGAGTAGGTTCGGGATTTTGTTTGGGGAACGGAGGATTAGGAGGAGCCTTTTGGAAATTAGCTCTTTGATGTGGAGTTTGGTAGACATTAGACCCTTGAGAGGATGAACCACCTTGGTTATAGTTTTGGTTATACCCTTTGCACATATCCTTGGTTTTGAGCTTGGTTGTACCCTTGTTGAGGTTGGTTGAAGCCTTGATTGTAGCCTTGTTGAGGTTGTTTCCAACCTCCTTGTTGATTGCTTCTACACCCTTAGTTTCCTTGATAACCATCTCCTCCTGAATTTGCGCCACATGCTCCGAATTGGTACCTCTATAATAAGATGTATCGTGGTTAGTACCACCACAAATATCGCAAGAAAAAGAATTTACCTATGATGGATTAGATGATGCGAGATTGATCTTGGAGAGCTTCTTGTCAAGTTGATCCATCTTATCTTAAATTTGATCCATGGGATCCAATTCAAACCACTAGAGGAAAAATCATCAAATACTGCTTAAAAAGGGCTGCGGTTGTATACAAAACCGCAGCCCTTCAATTAAGGGTTGCGGTTAGGCCCACAACCGCAGCCCTTTTATCACTAAAGGGCTGCGGTTTTGGGCCTAACCGCAGCCCTTAATTTTTCGCCCTAATTTTTCCTACTTCACCCAACCTCATTCTCCGCTAAAATTAAACCCCTCATTCTCTATTTCCCTCCTCTTTCTCTCTCTCTCTCTCTCTCTCTCTCTCTCTCTCTCTATCTCGCTCGCACACCCTCGTCTCCCCTCTCTCTCTTCGAGCCTACGTAACATCGGGTCGCCGGAGCCTCCCCAATCTCGGGTCGCCGGGAGCCTCGCGCCGCTTCTCTTTCATATGTTCGTTGTGCTGCTGTTCTTCCCCCTTCGCTGCTCGCCCACCGCCGCCACTGCTCGCCCAACGCCACTGCTCGGAGTAGTGTACTAGCAAGGCCGTTCGCTCGCTAGAGCAGTGTCGTCGAGTAACTCGCTGAACTGAGTAATTCTCTCACCACTCCACAACCCTTTTTTTCTTCATATTTATTTCTTAAATGTCGTTTGATTTTTAGTTTTTGGTGTTATAATTATTGATGAGGATGAGCCTGTGAAATATTATAATCCAACACTTGATCTGACTTGTACGTAAGTGTGAAGTTCTATTTTCACTGCTCCTGAATCTTATACCTTTCTTTTTCTGTTTTTTTTTTATTAAATTGAAAATATACTATTTATTTTCTATTCATGTGACGGAGATTTATCCGAAAATCTCATTTACAACGATTAAATTGGGGGGCAAATTAGATTCAATATTTGTATATCCCGATCAGTAAAAACGTCACAAAAAAAGTCGATGAAGAAATCAGTTTAAAAACACCATCTTTCGGGACTGAATGGCCCCCTTAAAAGGTCCTTGTTGTTACAATTCTGCTATTCTGAGGCTTTGAATTTTAATTTCTTTTTTTCCAAAAAAAAAGATAAAATTTGGAAACCCTTTAGTCTATGATGGCGATAAATATACTTTGAGTAGTTAAATACCATGAAACAAACTTCAAGTGGAGGCTTTTGGATTTTGTCCATTTTCTTATCATTTAGACTTATTAATTTAATTTCGATAATTCGATTTGAGGTTGGCATATGATGTAATTATAACTATATACATGTTCAGATTAATAGCTGATCATATCTCAAAATTGTCACTATCTCTGAGGCATTTTTATGCTTATTCATAGCTTGCTTTTGTTTAAATTATGCGACACTATTGTTTGTTGTTGTTTCTTGTCGAGTTGGGATTTAGCTCAAATTTGAATCTGGTTTTAATTTGATTGCATTGATGTTTATCATATTTTATGAATGTTGCATTATTAGTGGTGCGTTTTGAGATGTTTTCTTTGTTATTTTTTTTAATATTGTCCTAATGGATAACAATATTGTTGATTTAAGATTAGTCTATCGAATTCGCGATGAGATATTTGCATTTTTCTTTGATGAGTGTAAGAGATTCCAATGAAGGTGGTGCTTTAGTATTATTTCCAAAGAGGGTTTGTTTGGATTGATTGTTGTTTTCTTCTCATATATCCTTGTTGTTTTAATTCAAGGTGCTTTTGGTGAAAAGAACAAAACATTGTGCGATTTATGGTCAAGTGATTGGAAAGGTTAAGATTGATGCTCGGTGAACCGAAAAGTACTATGCATGTAAGTACAAGGATTTTATGTTGCTTTCTTTTTCCGATTATGTTTTAGAAATTAGAACCCTTTTATCCGAAGTTGATTGTTCGAGGATGAACCTTATTTATCCCCCTTTTCCCCTTAGTTGAAGATGATTGTTCGAGGAATTAGTATGGGCATTGTAGCCCCTTTGGGGATCATGGTGCTTGGTTTTATTGAATTGTTTTGACCTTGATTGTTTGCTTCATGCATAAAGTTGGTGAATATTAGTTAGTTATTGATTTTTGTGGGATTTCTTGGCCTAATATGCATCAAAGTGGTTATTTTAGGACTTTAATTGCTTGATCCATGGATAATGAAGTGGTTATAGCTTGATATTTGTGTGATTTATTGGCCTAATAAGCAATTAAGTGAATGTTTTCATGGGTTTTTGTCCATTGATTCATGCAAAAACATGGTGGTATAATGTAATTGTATGCATTTAGTGTCATCAAATATAATTTGACAAACTATTAAAATCATCTAAGTTTGTTGATTCATTTTTAACTACATTTGGGATAAGAAGAGAACATTTTAGGCTATTTTTGACCATTATGAACCTTTTAACACATTTAGGATCATATAATGTAATTTGGCCATATATTTGGCAATAATAATTAGTTTACAAACAATTAGGCTTATATAACATCATTTATTTGTTTCTAAGTACATTTTGAGTAATTAAAAGGCCGTTTTAGGACATTTTCGATTATATAGGAAAAATTTTACGCATTTAGGATCATGTAATATAATTTGATTATACATTTGATAATAATAGTTAGTTTACAAACTATTAGAGTCATTTAACTTTATTTTTTATTATTTATTATTTATGATTAGGTTTACTTGCTTTGGATGTATGTTAGGATCATATAATGTATGTATGGTAGTTGAACTTAGATGTAATCATTTTATACCAAAAAATCAATATAAGAATCACTAAAAGAAAATCTTGACTAGTAATAATTTGGTGGTTGTTGCTGTCAATGGTGAGAATCATGTTATAGCCTTAAAGGTCCTAATAGCTACTTTGGTGGTGGAGAAAGAGGATAATCTAAGGATGCCAGTTCCTCTTGCTCCATATCCTACACCTCCAAGATATCTTTCACTCCACCACCCCGCGTAACCCCACCCCACCCCAGGCGCCCCCGCTACCCCCCCGTTGCCCCCGCTTACACCCCAAGCACAAACCGGCACCCCCCCTTCCCCTCCCCCTGCCCCCACCCCCGCCGAGACTCCCCGCCAGCACCCCCGCCCCCCCCCCCCCGCACCCCCCGCTAGCCCCCTGCTAGCCCCCCACCCCACCCAGGCGCCCCGCCGCCCCTGCTACATCCCTAAAGCACGGCCCAACAACCCCCTAGCTTCCCTCCCCGCCCCCCCCACCCTCGCCCCCACCCCCGCCCAGCCCACCCCCGCGCCCCCGCAACCCCCCCCTGCTAGCCATTTGTTTAGCCATTTGTTGTTGTATTGTAAGTCGCCATGTACTTACAACATCAACAAATTGAAAGTTGTTCTTGTGGAGTGGGTCCGTCCACACGCTTTGTAGTACTTGCATAGATATAGTTTCAACTCCAAATTATATATAAGCGGTTTTGGTTTTATTTGCCGGGTTCTATCATCTCTAGAAAATTTGCTTTTGAGGGATTCGGATGCTGATCTTGGTGGAGTTGTTGTAATGTCTTCATGGCTGTTCTTTGGTTGGTTATTTTTTGATGGTTGTGATCCTGCTCATATATTGCAATTCGAACATTCGAGGGCAGCCTCGAACTAATGTAATTTAGTTATTATTTTCTCTATATTCGTGTAAAAAACATAATTTATAATGAAAAATGATACTTTAAATACATATATAACTGTTTGGGAACATTTGGGACAAAAAAATTCAAAAAAAAAAAATTTTTTTTTTTTATTTTTTTTGGGTCACAAGGGCTGCGGTTTTTGGAAAAACCGCAGCCCTTAGTGGGTTAAGGGTCGCGGTTAAGGGCTAAAACCGCAGCCCTTAACTCACCAAGGGCCGCGGTTTGGGCCCTTAACCGCCCCTTAACCCACTAAGGGCGCGGTTTTCCTTGACCGCCTTAACGCGCTAAGGGTTGCGGTTAAAAACCGCGAGCCCTTCCTAAATGTCAAGGGCTGCTAGTCTAATGGCTGCGGTCAAAAAACGCAGCCCTTGGGCCCTTTTTGACCGCAGCCCTTGGGCTTTTTTCCTCTAGTGAACTTACCACTCTTCTTAGGTTGATCACCTCTTCTTCTTCCACCCCATGAATAATTCTTAATCACTTCTTCAATTGTGGACTCAAGTTGGTCTTGTGGGATCTTTGAATGTTGACCTCCTGCTCCGGCATCAAGGTTGGCAAGTGACATAGGATCAAGGCCATCATAGGAGAACCGCATGAGTAGATTTTTGTTGAACTCATGGTGAGGGCATGAACAGATCATCTCCTTGAACCGTTCCCAAGCTTCCGCAAGTGTCTCATTGTTCTCTTGCTCAAATGAGGAGATTTTCCTCCTTATCTATGTTGTCTTCCACTCTGGAAAGTATTTCTTTAGAAAAGCAAATGTGACTTCCTCCCAAGTAGTGAGGGAATTAGCAGGTAAGCTCTTGAGCCATGATTTTGTCTTTCCGGTAAGAGAAGACCGGAACAGGTGCATCTTAATATAGTCTGGAGAGACGTCATTTGTTGTTATCATGGAATAGATCTCAAGAAACCTATCAAGATGGTCAAGAGGATCTTCATCTTACCCCCCACAAAATTATTCCGCTTTCACCATACGAGTGTATTGAGGATGAATGCTGAAATTAGTAGTAGTGGTGGGGAGTCAAATACCACCATGTAGAACATAGGAACCCGGATTTCCGAAATCCCTAAAGAGTTGTGCATTTGCTTCACCCATATCTGAATCAACTTCACTTGTTGTACTTGAGACTAGTGAAAATGGTTCGCAACCCAAAGATAAATTTTCAAAGATTCTCCTAAGCTTTCGCAAGGTATGGTTGATTTCAGGATCTAGAGGCAAAGTGGGTGAACCGTGAGCTCTTATTCTCATGTAACACAACAAAGCTAAGCAGAGGATTAGCAGATAACAAGCACAATCAAAAATAAAATAAAAGAAAAATCAACTAAGCAACACTAAACTTAAATAAACTTCAATCAATGGCACAATTTCCCCGACAACGGCGCCATTTTGATAAGAGGTTTTTAGTGTGTCGTTAAGGCACCAAAAATCGCTTTTCTAACAATATTTGTAACACCTAACAAGCAATTACTAAGAACGTAGTAAGGGCAAGTCAAGAGTCGATCCACAGGGAAATTGGGATTAATCAAAGTCTAACCAGTCTGGATTACCTACTTGAAGGATTTTTGGGGGTTTTAAATGATTTTTGTAACAATTAATAGCTAACTATTATCAAAGAACTAGCAAATAATACGAGATGAAAATATTAATAAGGAAGACACCAGAGTTAAGGTTACTAGTATGAATCAAAGCGAAACAACGATCATTAATGCAATTGTGATTTAAAGGCGACAATTATACAAGGTTTAGTTTTCCTCTAAAATACTCGAGTCCTCTCTCGAATGGTCATCAAGAATGATCGCTTAATCAATCAACTAAATCCTGTCTCGAATGGTCTTTAGTCAATTGATTAAGAGATCCAATGAATATGGAAAACCCCTAATACAATGATTCCCTTAATTTCTACCCAATATCTTGGCCTAGAAATTTAGTTGATTCATGGGGATGATAAAAGCGTTCAAAATTCGACTAAGAACATTTGAAATCAAAATACCAAAGCATAAATGTGATCAAAATCTATCATAAGGCCTCAAAACACCAAGATCAATGCATAATCGTCTTTAGATCATCACAATCACATTAACAATACATGAAGACCTTAATTCATACTTTCACCCTAACCCTAGATAGGAGACTACTCACTAATCATGAAATCTAAACATAAAATTATGAAATTTATAACTAATCTAGGGATAAACATGATTAAGGAATGATTAATCTAATAGCAATAAGCAATTATGCAACTATATTAAAAGAGATCTCATACTATGGAAGAAAAAAGAATAACAATGAAAAGGAAGAATAAAAACTAAAATTTTGCAATTTGATTGAATAAAAAGTACCTTGAATGAGTAGAAATCAACAACTTTAATATCTAAATCTCAAATCTAAGAATAAACAATGAGTTTTTCTCTCTAATAGGAACCCTAGAATAACTCTCTAATAACTAGAATAAAGCCTAAGTCGAAAATAAAAACCTTCTATTATTTTTAATAGGCACGAGCCTTACAAAATTTTCTGACGGAATTAAATGGTGCGGGCGCACCATAGTGACGGGATGCGGGCGCACCAATCTTTCTGATCTAAGAGTAGCTCTATGCGTCGAAAGGTGCGGGCGCACCAGATAGGTGCGGGCACACCTCAATGGCTGGTGCGGGCGCACCAATCTTTCTAATCTTGGAACTCACGAAATTCAGGATGGTGCGGGCGCACCATAGTGGCAGGTGCAGGCGCACCAATATGGTGCGGGCACCTATAGGGCTGTGCGGATACACCAGAGGTCGTGCTCAAAATTCTCTTTTTTTCTCTTTTTGTGCGGGCAAGCTCCTCAAAACTCCCGCGTTATGTCGTATCTCCCAACTTTCAACCTCAGAAAAGGTCACACCTGCAATCAAAGCACGCGAAAACACGGTGAAAGTAAATGTACTAGAAATCCTGTCAACATTTACCGAAAATCTAGCAAAATGTCACTATGATAAAAAATGATCAAGTGAATGAAATAGAGAAAGAAATGAAGAAGAAAGAGGGAGGAAAGAGGATCAAACCAAACTAAAAGTGCCTGTAAAGTGCGTTAGAAACGCACTTATCAGTGGTCGGACAGGACAAAAATTCATATCTGAAACAAGAAACACAATGGTCCTCAAACAAAAAATATAAACACAATGTGTTGTGAATAAGTGATGGCACCTAAATTGGATTTCTGATCAACATTATTCGATGAGAAAAATATGGTTTTGTTCGTCTTTCGTTCGCGTTGTCTGGGGGCTCATAAAGTATTTAAGCAATTTACTCAAGAGATCAACTTGAATGATGAAAATTGTCCACCAATTACAAATGAAGTTGTGAAGCATTATCTTGGACGGGAATTTCAGAGTCCGTATATTGTTGTAATTTTCGTTTATTAGTGGTGTAATTTGCAAATTCCTATGATATTAAACAGAAATAAAGGTTTTTGATGATTAGTTAGTTATTAACATTACTATACTTTCATATTAACAAAAATTTTATAATTGATAAACATCAAAATTAATTATTAATCATTGATTGAATATAATAAATTATTAATTGAATTGCTCCTTTTTATGTAAATTATGGTCAAACTCTTATAGTTGATTTTTTTTTTAAAGTTGCGATTAATGCTTTATTATGAAAATATTTTGATAAAAGTTATTTAAGCCATTGAAATTTGTAATTGTTCACCAAAAGAATATATTATTTTTAGAGTCAAAAATAATTACCAATTATTTATTGAATATAATTAAGTGTTAAATCATTAGCTGAATTGCTCCTTTTTATCTAAATTGTAGTCCAACTTCTATAGTTGATTGTTTTAAAAGTTGTGATCAATATTCTATTATGTAAATCATCTTGATCAAAAAATTATCTGATTCTTAGAAAGTGTATAATTGTTATTGTCAAATTTAGATATCTAGATCTTGATTGTATAATTTTTCCCCTAATTGTACGCATTAATTTGATAATATTAAAATCTAGATTGTTTAGAATGATTTTTTGATATCATAACTTGCTATTCGTGTACATGTGTGTAGGCGTGTTTTTATTGCCTACGCAGGATGGGGGTGTATTTGACTACCTCATTGTAAATATTGTAGTTTTGAAATAAAGAAGTCGTCAACAAGTCTTTAAAGGAAGACTCGTAAACCTAATTATGTTTGGGAAACCATGGGGACAATTTAGGGACTTATCCAATGTCGATTTTTTCGTCATGACTTCATAATTTGTCAATGAACCAAAGATAGAGTTTAGGAGAGGGTACGATTATGATTTGGAATCACATTCGCCCATTGTTGACCTCAACTTAATGTAATTCATGTTCGAATTTTATGCAAACAAACAACTAAGCAATATGTTCATACAATATAAAAACTAATCTATGTTGGTTCATTAAACACAAAAAAACTAATTTTGGGTGATATGTTATTTAAGCAATAAAAAATATTAGTAACCTAATCCAATTGTCCAAATTATCTAAAATTAGCATTAGAACAATTATTTAGGTCTTGATTAGCATAAAATAAACATGTGAAGTAATGAAAGCATTAAAGAATAGGAAAAATGGATGAGAATACCCCCAACTTTGGCCCGTCCGCTTTTAATACTCCCAGCTATGGGTCATTCCTGTATAATCCCAACTATTGGGTAGGTCAGCCACAAATGCGTCGTGACCTAAAGGAAACCTATTAAACCGGTAAATAGGCTACGTGTCATGCTTTCATTAGCTTATTACCAATTTTTTTTATTTTTTTTAATGCCACCCTTCCCTCACCCTCACTGCCACCTTCCCTCACCCCCACTACCACCCTTCCCACACCCCACCCCCCCCCCCCATCGGGCACCTTCCCTCACCCCCACTACCACCCTTCCCACACCCCGACCCCCTCCCCTACCCCCAACAGCCCCCCAACTACCCCAACAGCCTGTCGAATCCCTCTCCCCTAACCCCCTTCGAAACCCCCTCCCCTAACCCCCGTTGAACCCCCTCCCCTAACCCCCGTTGACCTTTGTCTTCCCGATTCCCTTCCAATCAAGATTATTCCACCAAAGATGAAGTCTTTTTCATTGTGATATGCGGGAAAAATCAAGTAAAATTCAACCCAAAAGTCAAGTAAGAGAGCTGCGAGTGGTTGATGGTTGATAGGTGCGTGAAGTGCTGTTAGTGGGATGGTTGTGTGGGTGACGGTTAAGTGAGCTTGGTGGATGGCTGCGTTGGTGAAGAGGCTGCTAGGTTTGGTTGGTTGGTGGTGCGTTGTTGCGGGCCAGTGAGGGTGAGGGAGATGGTGGAGTTGGTGTTGCTCGGTGGGCTGTGAAGTTGAAAAATCACGCGATGATGGTCGAAGGTGCGCAAGGCCGCGTGGTGAACCGGTGGTAGTGGGGGTGAGGGAAGGTGGCAAGTGGGGGGAGGAGGGTTGGGGTGTGGGAAGGGTGGTAATGGGGGGTGAGGGAAGGTGGCAGTGGGTGGTAGTGGGGGTGAAGGAAGGGTGGGATTAGAAATTGAAAATAAAAATAAAACAGAAATTAAAAATAAAAAAAAATTACCTTGCTAACAGGTTACAAGTCATCTGGGTGCATTTGTGGCGGTCCTACCCAATAGTTGGGATTATACAGGAATAATCCATAGTTGGGGGTATTAAAAGCGGACGGGCCAAAGTTGGGGGTATTCTCATCCATTTTTCCTAAAGAATACATATGCATAGATATGAATATAACAATGATATATAATAATAGAAAAGAGAAGATTGGAGATTTAGAGAAG
Source organism: Beta corolliflora (assembly GCA_947648045.1). Classification (NCBI taxonomy): domain Eukaryota; kingdom Viridiplantae; phylum Streptophyta; class Magnoliopsida; order Caryophyllales; family Amaranthaceae; genus Beta; species Beta corolliflora. The sequence goes on along the minus strand of CANSZD010003648.1, from coordinate 50,857 downwards.
AATATACAAGAGCATGAATTCCTTTAAGAATCCACATCATGAAACGTAGATTGTTAGTAAAATAAGAATTAAATTTGAATTGACCCTCAGGAATTATATATTTGTTGCATGGGTCTTTTATAACGATCCGCAGGAAGAGCAATCTTGAAGCTTGAATGAAGGTTGAATGGAAATTTAAAGTGTTTGATTATATGTTTGAAGTATATTTTCGTAGTTGAAAGTGTATGTCGAAGTGTGTTTCACTACAAGAAACACAAGCAAAGAGGGCAACTAATTTTTATTAAAATGGGCAACTATAATTGCCTTCTATAATAGTCTCAACAAGGAGAATTTATTTCCCCCTTTTTTATATTAACTAAGAGGACAATATTATAATTTTGTCCTCTTTGATATCACCTAAGAGGACAATTTTAAGTTTGCCCTCTATAATATCATCTAAGAGGACAATATTATATTATTTCCCTTTTTTATATTACTTAAGAGGACAATATTATTATTTTTCCCTATTTTAGTCAATTGAAAAAAAGCAAGCAAGACAAAACATTAAAATTTGCCTTATTTGATAAACATTTTAAAAGAAAATCATTTCCCTTTTTGGTTTTTTTGACTAGGCATTTTCTCTCACGAAAGAACCAATATTAGGTTCATTCTCTCACTAAAAAAATTCTCTCTAAATCCAACTTTTTCTCTCAATTTCGTTCACATTTTCTTTAATTTCTCGCTTCATTTCGTTTAATTTTTCACTCAATTTGTTCAATTTATTTTGATTTCTCACCAAAATTGACTCAACAAACTTCGTATGTATGTTTTGGTAAAATCCTACAATTTCACGAAAAAAAAACGCAATATTCAATTTTCATAAGAGTTCAAATCGAATTGATTGATAGAAAATCAAACGAACGAGGAACGATTCACTGTTGTTAATTTGTGAGTACTTTCAGTTTTCCCTCTCATATTCATTGTTGTTTGGATTTCACAATTGTTTAGTAATTGAATGATGTTGATAATTGCATATTTCTTCTTAATAAGTGATGTTTTGATTAACAGTTGTAAATGATTACAGGAATTGTGTATTTTGATTATGTTAAGCGTGTTTTGAGTACCTTGCTGCTGAGGTAGTTTTTTTTCACTCTTTTTCGTTATTATTTTGAGTTTTTGTTGTTGATTATGATATTTTATTTGGAAATGATCTGTGTTGAGTTGTTGATGATCAATGATTAGAATGATTCGAGTTCGTATGTGAAATTTAGCATCATGTGTATTATGTAAGATTGTTTAAGTTTGCCTACTGCTTAGTGTTCTCCATTGAATCGTCCATATACCGTTCAAGAAAAAGCATGGGTAAAGAAGTAGAAACTTATACACCAAAGATTTACTTAACACAAAGCAACTATTGAGATAATAGAGAGGCATAACCTATGAATATGCAATAATTCCCTTTATCACCCAAAGCTTTTCTTTTAGGTTCCGGTAACATAACAATTGCCCTACAACCCCAAACCCGAAGGTAATTGAGATTAGGCCTCCTATCAAACCAAAGTTCATATTGGGTAACCTTGTTCCTTTTATTTGGAACTCTATTTAGAATATAGCAAGTAGGGCTGTTCAAAAAAATCCGATCCGATGATCCGACCCGTGATCCGGCCGATCCGATCCGAAAATTCGGATATCCGATCCGAATTTTGAAGTTTCGGATTTTTCGGATCGGATATCCGGAAAAAATCGGATCGGATACGGATCGGGATATTTTTATTTCGGATATCCGAAATATCCGAAAGTTTTTATGAAATAAAATTTCTTCGTTTTTGAGGGAGAAGTCTATACTCTTAAAACTCATTCTCCATCCCAGTTGACCTAAAATCCATCTACAACTCTCAACCAAACCCATGAAACCCAGATCTCATTCGACATCCCCCGCCGTTTTTCGCCCAATCTCCATCACCAGTCGCCCATCCCCTGCCACCAGTCACCCAGCCTTTCTCTTTGCGCAACCACCACAGCACCACCCCACCGACAACCAGTAGGCAATAACTCATCAATTAGCACTCACAAACACTCCCTCTTCGAGCCACCACCACCATTGTTGTGTGCCACCACCGCTCCACCTATTCTTCCTCTTCGCAGCATTCTTACTCTCGTCGAGCATCGGGCACCACCAGCCCACCGGCCACCGGTTGCCGTCGAAGCATTTCCTCTCTCTTCCTCTTCTTCATTTGAAAAATTTAATGTTTATGGGTCAATTTCTTTTCATTAGTTAGATTTATTCTCAAGATCTGATGATGCAAAAGAGTGATAAAACTTGTTATCATTGATGTTAGATGCAAAAAGTGTATGAAGTTGTAATATTGGATGAATTGGTAGTTGTTGTAAGTGACAAAAAGAAAAAAAAATTGTTCAGTTTCATAGTTAAGTATCTAGTAAAACGGGTTGGATAATCCGAAAATCAGATCCGAAAATTTCGGATATCCGATTCTCGGATATCCAATTTTTTTCGGATCGGATCCGGATCACGATTATACCGATCCGAAATTTTTGGATATCCGAATTTTTGGATCGGATCGGATCGGATAATCCGAATGAACAGCCCTAATAGCAAGCCGTTAGCATGGCTTTACCCCAAAAACCGTGACTCAAACCCAAGTTAGATAACATGGAATGTCCTATTTTTCCTCTCCGCAATACTATTTTGTTGTGGAGAATATTGTGCGGTTATTTCATGAATTACTCCAATTGATAAAAAATAATATGGATCATAATATTCCCCACCCTTATTAGTCCGAAAATGTTTAAGCAACAAATTAGTTTGAAATTCCACTTCGGTCTTATAAATCTTAAACTTATCAAGTGTCTAATCTTTAGAAAACAACAAGTACACATAACAATACCAAAAAATGTCATCAATAAATGTTATTAAATACTTTTTATTCCCTAAAGATGGTGTACTATGAGAGTCACACAAATTACTATGCACCAATTCAAGCTTGTTTGATTGTCTTTCAACATTGGGAACATGATTTCTTGTAATTTTGTTTGACATGCTTGTTTTACACTTTTCTAAATTCATGTTAACATTGGTTATTAAACCATTTTTACACATATCGTATAATCTACAATCATGGACTTATTAAACCTTAGGTTGATCTTTTTGTTTATTCTTCTTCTTTTCCAAAGAGGGACAATTTTTGTTTAAGTGAGAACCACCACACTCCCAACAAGACATGGCCTTGCCTTTTTTTTGTCAGTGATTTTTATAGGACTTCCATGGGCGTTTCATGGACTTATTAGTCCCACCTGATTGCCCTTATTCCATCCCATTAATAGAGTAAATCGGGCCACTTTGGGGTCCTTATAAATATCTTGAGACCGAATACCCACCTCAATACGAAGATGGGGATCCAAATCTACCAAGGACACAGTCTCTTTCTTGTGTTTCAAAGAATTCCGAGTGTCCTTCCAAGATGGGGGTAATTTCTCAATGATGGATCAACCGCAAAGGATTCATCCATCAACATTCCTTGTTGTATTATTTGGTCCAACATATGTTGAACCTCATGAAATTGTTCCATAACAGAACAACCATCAATCATCTTGTACGAAATAAAATTGCTAACTAAGAATTTCTTACTTGATGCATCCTCTACAATGTACTTCGATTTAAGAGAATCTCAAAGTTCCTTGACCTCTCAACAATTTGATATAGATCAAAAAGATTATCCGACATTGCGTTCAAGATATGGCCACGGCAAATATAGTCATCACTTTCCCACTTCGTTCTCCCGCGTACCTCCTTTGGGGTCTCTTCTTTCCGCTCCTTCGGTGGTGGTGGCATGGGGGTGCTAAGAACATACACCACGTTCAAAGTTGTCAACATAAAATGCATCTTCTTTTGCCAACGCCGGTATCCAAAACCTTCAAACTTTTCCAATTTATGAATATTCGTAGTCATCTCTTACAAGGAAAAAGCATCACAAAGGAATAAAATACTTATAGATTGTTAGATGTGTTTGAAATTTGTAGGTAACCAATGGTTCTTCCAAACACGTAATATACGCTTTCCTATAAGTATTTTACCGACCCACCAAGATAAACAAGTTCACAGTTTACACATATGAAAAACTATAGAGATTGGTTGATGACAAACTCTATACTCTACAAATATTTGAAGGTTGTGATTTCTTAAGAACAAGGAGTAGAAATCTAGAATAACTTCTCCAAAAACAAGTATTATGAGAATGATGCAATCTAATTATCTATATGTGACATCCTATAGTAAATACCATAAGAAATATACATAAGAAATGGCTCAAACAATGTGTTTCTTCACACCAAGAGTCACAAATACTAATATGTAATGAGATTAAGGAAAAGCGCTTTTGATGAAAAAATAAAAGCATCTTTCTCGGATCCTATGTTTCTTTGAGATTAAGTTAGAATAATTGATTTCCTAAAAACTATAACACCTCCAAAAGCACTTTCCTAAAAAGGAAGTTGGAGGCATTACCGCCGCGGTGAAACGCAAGGCTATGTAATGAGCACGTTTTATTAAAACTCTTTCACTTAATAGAACACGTTTTATTTTATAAACCAGATACTTAGAGAATTTATGTCCAATTATTCATACGTGTGTTCTTAATTCCCAAATACTAATATGTACATAAATCCTAAAAATTAAACTCTTAAGTTCTAGTCTTAATGTTCCTCTTGATGAAGCTTTTTAACGGTAGCTTCACTTCATTCCAAACTCTTGGAACTCTAAACAACAAATACTTAGGAACTTAACAGCTTCCTTCATGCTATTGGTCTTCTAGTAACTTGTAACTTGTAGTGGATCTTCTTATAATTTAGGCTTGAACTTGCACTTTCAAAAACATGTCTTTTAATGGAATATGTGTCTTCATCTTGTTCCAACTCAGGAACTCGTTCCAGCTTATTCCAACTTATTCCAACTCTGGAACTTAGGAACTCTCATTCGAATCTACACGTTACAAATAAAGACATTAGGAACTTAAGTTTAATTGTCATCATCAAAACCTTATAGGGAAACAAAAAAATTTATTCGACCATAAATCTCAACAAAAGATAAGTCAAAATGATTATTTTGAGATGAAATCAAAATCCAGCAACAATAAGGGATTTGCGTTGTACGCACCATCAATGCGCGTGACGCGTCGTCTGTATGGGCGCATGGTCATTGAGTGAGGCGTACGTGTCGTGCATATGGCGCATGTCTTCTCTTTTTTTCCGCGACAATGATTTTCGGAACTCTAGTCATATTTGAACAATAAATACCCCATTTTATGCGATTTTTTGACAAACTTTTCATATAATACAACTCAAATATAAACATAGAAAACCTCACAAGAATCTTCATTCTTTACATGCAACTACATTTAGACCACATTCAAACACATTCAAGCATGTTCATTCTTCCTTATTTCAATCTCATTCAAGAATTCTCTTTTACAAGGCTAAAGATTGATTCCTCCAATGTCCATGCAGCAGACCTACGCCACAAAGGTATAGTCTTTAGGGTTAATTCTAACTTATCTCTATTATATAAGGGAACTTTTGAGGACTTTGGTGTCCACTTGAATTCCCCTAAATACCCTTTATGTATCTATTATTTCAAGATTGTTAATAAGGGCAAAAAAGTTGTAGAAATTTCAAAAAGAAGCTTTAATGTAACTGCTAGATTATTTTCTTCTAAAAAAAACTGTCGGATATAATTTTAGTGAAAGGAACTTCCAGATTTTTAAATATAAAAAAAACATATACAATATCACCGCGATGTTGCGAACGCATCGCGTGCAAACAATACTAGTTTCTTATTATACTAACAATCAACTTTTCATGGTGTAGATCTTTTTATTCATAAAGGCACAAATTTGTATATAGTTGTACATTCTTTCTATTCATTCCCAGGAATATTTAATATCTATTATGCTTCTTTATTGCAATTGCCTGATCGGGAATATATTATTATTTGCTAAATCAGACCTGCAAATTTGTTAAATCACGCCTAATAAGATATTTTGGACTAGCGATCTAGTTACATAGTCTTGTGATTTAATTAAGTGATCACCAAAATACGATCAAGAATTTCATAACACTCAATCAAAGGTATAACATTTAACTCCAAAACTCACCAACACAACCCTCCAAAAAAAAGAAGACAAGCATCCAAGAGGAACTAATGAAGCTACACGAGAATATTCAAAGCTTATTGTTAACAAATTATCACTAATGAACCAATGAATTGTTTCAAAGATAACAAGCCTGATAGAAACTTGCATTTAAAATTAAAGGATCATAATTTATATACAATCTCAATTTAATAAAAGCATCAAAAATAACTAGTGCAAATTTCACTTGTTATAGCTAATGAACAAATCCATACACAGATTCAACATAGCAGGATCAAACTCGGATTATATATTCAACATAGCATCCAATTTAGTAATAGTAACAAAATCAACCATATGTCACAAAAATAAACTCAATGTCGCACTAAAATATACAACAAATTATGGCACATAATTGAACAACTAAAAATGACTATTGAGTTAAGCGAAACTCCTTTGTCTTTCCTATCTTTCTCTTTTGGAACCCTAAAGACAACCACTACCCATAGTGGCTCGTCAATGGCAAGCAAACACACAAACAATCCTAAAACCTAATTCCACTTAAATTATCTCGAGATTGATCCATAAAAACCCAAACCTCACTATAATCGATCCCTACTCATCACAAAACCCTAAATTTCGCGAAACCTGGCACAAATGCGTAAAACACGATACAATGGCGGCGAAAGAAACATCAATTTCAAAAATTTAATCATGAAAAAAGCAAAAAGGAACCATATACTCAACGACGATATAAAAAACAAGGTATGGACCTGAAAATACTGCGAGAGCGACAAACTTCTCAAGCTCGAGAGTAAGCGGATGCCATAGCTTCTTCTACGAGAGCGACGAACTTTTTGGTGTGAAAATTGTGGAAGTGTCGCAGTTTACTTGGGGCAAGGGAGAGAAATTGAAATGATAGGGGGAGGGGGTGGGACTTAAATAGATTACTAGTATTTTGGCCCGAGCAATGCCCAGAGTCAGTCACAATTATGAAATATATATCAGTTTTTTTACACAAAACAGAAAGAATCATATTATTAATCAGGCATATCTCCAGAAACAGCTTCCAAAGCATCGTTTGGAACTTCGTCAAACCACACAAGCAACTCATCACAGTCAAGTCTCTTCTTAGCTAATACATGAGCCACTCTATTCCCTCCTCTCCTAACAAAGCTAAATGAAACATCAAAACAATGCTCTAATAACGGGAAAATATCATGTAAAATTAAGCCAAAAATGGATGCTTCCTTCTTTTTCCTTTTTAGCGCTTCATACAGCAACATGCTATCAGTTTCCAACACAAAACTACAGAACCCAACCTCCATTGCCACTTTGATGCCTTGCCTTGCCGCCATTGCTTCCCCCACTTCCACTTCACACCCTCCTGCCCAAGAATCAGACAGCGCCATTATCACATCTCCACTGTTGTCACGCACCACAGCACCCCACCCAACCTTCTCACCCTCTCTGAATGCTGCATCACAATTCAATTTCAGCTTGTCCCCTGTAGGAGGCGTCCACCTACTGTCAGCTTGTACTGCACTCTTGTTGCCCACCACCATTAAATCTGCAGCCTTCTTATACTCTTCCAGCACACTTAACGCCTTTTTAATTCGCCCCATCATGTCACGCTCCACTTTGTTAAACACCCAATCATTCCTCCCCAACCACAAAGTCCAACACAACATCCAAAATACCTCCCACCATTCCTTTGAGGAAAAAATTTGCAATTTATCCCAAACCCACAGTCTGAAATTCTTGATAGAAACTGTTGCCACATCCAACCTCAAGGGTGACAGATACCACATCTTGGTTGCCTCCTTACACGTCAGTAGAAGATGTTCCATATTTTCCGTCTCTTCACCACATCTTGAACAAATTGGGTCAACTTCAACCTTCCTTTTAATCAGAGCGTTATTCAAAGCTTTTCAAGCAAAAATTTTCACTTTCGGTGGTACGCACGCACTCCACAACTTCTTCCACTTACCATTTTTCTCCACCGTCGATGAGCTAGCTTCCACTTCATGCTTCTCTTTTGTTGCAAAGTGGTAGGCACTCTTGACTGAAAATTCCCCGCTTCTTGTTCCCTTCCACACCCACATATCATTACATGGATGACTCGGCAGCACTATACTCATTATCTTTCCAACTTCCCACGGGAGAAAACAAGCTTCCACAACCTGTTTATTCCAAGTTCTGCCCGCTATAAGATCGCTCACCATGAAACATTATCACCTGGAGGAGCTCTTGGGGTCATCACTCCCTTGTTACAGTCAGTGGGAACCCACGGATCTACCCACACTCTCGTTGACCTTCCATCCCCTATCAATCTCCTAGCCCCTTTGTGCAGCACCCTCCTTGCTTGTAAGATCGATTTCCACGTGAAACTCGATGTTGGTGCCATCTTCGCTTTAAGAAACGTTGAGTTCGGGAAATATTTATTTTTTAGCACTCTCGTCATCAAAGACGTATCATCATTCATAATTCTCCATCCTTGCTTTGCAAGGAGTTCCAGATTGAAAGCCTCTAGATTAAGTAATCCCATTCCCCCATCTTTTTTTGCTCGACATAAATTTTCCCAAGAAATCCACAGGATCTTCCTCTCATTATTCTTTTGACCCCAAAAAAAGGCCCTGCACATTTTTTCAAGTTCCCGGATAATACATTGAGGGAGTATGAACACTTGCATAGTATACATTGGAATCGCCTGAGCAACAGACTTGATGATAATCTCTCTTCCCGCTTGAGATAAAAAAATTTCTTTCCACCCTTTTAGCCTTTTCCAGACTCGATCTTGAATAGCTTGAAAAACCTCCTTCTTAGACCTCCCTACATACGTAGGTAGACCCAAGTATTTGTCATTGTGCTTTTTTAAAATTGGAAAATGGACGTTATGGCATGATAAGTTATTTTTTAAAAAAAAAAATTCTAAGGAATTGGGGATAAAAAAAAACAATTTCAAAGATATTGGGGTACAAGAATGTTATTACTTTAATAAAAGTGTTAATATAAAAAAAGGTTGTCTATGTATTATAGTTACTGTAGGCGTGATTTTATTTCGCCAATGCGGTGTGAGCGCGTTTTTGACTACCCCATTGTTAAGGTTTTATTAAAATACGTTTTCGAAGTCGCCAACCAGTCTTTAAAGGAAGACTCATAAACCTAAATGTCGCCCATTGCTGGCCTCTACTTAATATCGACTCATAACAATTTTTATGCGAAGAATAACCAAATAATATTTTAAGCACCCTAAAAAATATTAGTCTAGGTTGGTTCTTTTAGTGACAAGTTATGTAACAATCGACATCGGGTTCCTAGCAAGTTGTCCATATTATCTGATTTAGTTAGAACATTTATTTAGGTCTTGATTAACAATAAATACAAGGTGATAAATATTGCAATCAGGCATAAAAAATAATATTTTCATGAATAATAAACAATAAAAAAAGAAAATATTGCAGTTAGTATAATATACGATACTTACAGTCGCGGGAATATGTTAACAATCTACATCACGAATAAAATGTTAGTAACTTCAATAAAATAAAATAATAATAAAGAAATAAAATAAAGGTGGTTATTTCAGTTGACCCTCAGAAATTATACTACCGTCCGGGGTCGTTGGTTTGTACGAATCTTGGATCAAATAGTTGTACGAGTCTTAAAAAATAGTATGCGTTATAGGTTGCGTCAAACCAAATAAACTTGTTTGTATATTGTTATATGCTGCGTGGCTTATGAGAAGATGATGGTCATGATTAGGCAAAGGATGATGTTTTTTGTTTTCTTTATATGTTAGATAATGATATGATGATGATGAGCGTGTGATAATGATCAACAATTATAGTAGGCGGGCCTACCACGAGGGTGTTTGAAGGGGCAATGGCCAAGGGCCCAAGGCTAAAAGGGGCCCAATCCTCTAGGTTTTAAAATAGAACTAGGAAAAAAAAAACTAATCTCAACACGCGTGAAGAAGTGAACGACGCTCACTAAAAACTGAAAAACTCCTCGTCTTCTTCAGTTTTTCACTTCACTTGAACTCTCTCTCTTTCCAAGATCCACATTAAAATCTTCTTTTAATTCCCAAAATTTTCTCTAACCTCCATTAAACTCGTTGAAATTTTCCATATTTCCCAAAAATGTAGCTGTTAAATTTCCCATAAATATGGCAACGGGAATTTTTTTCTACAATTTAAATAGGGATGAATTGGATTTATATAATGCAATACTCATAAGATTTAGTCTCAATCAAGTGAAGTTATTAAGATATTATGAAATTAAGAATGTAAGTAAGGGTTTTGGGAATTTTTTCTTCGATTGGGATTCGCCTGACCGAGTGACTGTCGAGTTACTTTGTTGGGGTTATTTCGCCGCATTGCTCTGCCTCTACAGACGCCTTACGGTCAGAAGGTGGTCCTTGGTTGCCGCCTGCCGGAGTCCATCGCAATTCGCTTGCTGTCCTGTTGCGTCGCTGATTGCAATTCGTTGCTGCCATAGTGCCGCTGCCGCAATGTCGCTGCCGGATTTATCTTAGCACTTCACTTGTTCAAGGTGTTGTAAATCTAAGCTTAACTGGTTTTAAAAAGCTATTTAATCTTTAATCAGTGGTTTTTTTTCCTTCTCATATAGAGTAACCATGCTTTTGATATTCACACACCCTTCGATTTTATATAATTGTTCAATTTTTATGTTTACATTGTTCGTTTGCTCTAGTTCGACTATAAAGTTAATAATGTATAAGAACAAATGTTAATATGAAATGTTATTAAATTTATCTCAATGTATATTAAATTTAAAATGTTCTATTTTACAAAAAATTGTACGAATCAATAAAGTATGATAGTCAAATATATTAGATGTTAATAAAAAAACCCAAATGTCAAAGTGGAATTGTTAAAAAGTGGGTACCTTATTAAAAATGTAAGTTAAAATGAATCCAGATTTCATGAGATACGAAACCCATATTCAACCAAACTTTAACCATTAATATGTTTAAATCCATATACGTCAAGAATATAAGTTGACATTAGAGAGGGCCCATTTTTCTTAGTTCGTCTCAGGGCCTCCAAAATGTCAGGGACGGGCCTGGTAGTAGGTAATAAATTATCATGAGTAGTTCTAGGAATTATGGCGTGAGATATGAGAGTGATCAGGTAATGTTAGGCGAGAAGTGATGTTGTGAGGATGGCCGTATGAATTAGAGGGAGGATGAAGGTGAGTTCTGCGTGTTGTGGCGTGATGGTAATGGTGAGGTCTGCCGTGAGATATAGAGGGTGCCGTGTGAAATATGAGGGTTTAGGGATGTTTATATAGGTTTAGGTGGTTAGGAAGCAATAGGTTTCCGAAAACACTAGGTCTCTTAAAAGATATTTTAAAAAAATAGTTAGATAAATATATTTGAAAGCACTTTGGATAAAGACGGTTTTTTTTATAAAAGATATTTTTATTAATAAAACTAATTAATAAAAATAATTAACTCTATTAATTAAAATGGGCTAGAAAAAGGGGTTTTTAAAAATTGGGTTTTCATAAAACTATTTTTAAAAGGTTTTCGAAGATGGGCTTTTTAAAACGTTTTGGAAAGTGGGATTAGTAAAACTAGTTATAAAAAAAGGTTTTCGAAAATGGGTTAATAAAAAGGGTTAGAATATGGATTGGGATTAAAATATCTAATTTTAAACTCGTTCTTAATTCTACCCTCGATCCAGGACCACTTAGAGCGGGGTACTAGTCATCATAGGGTACTAAATGGGGAGACACGATAATGTGTCTACGAAAGCCAACAAAGCCCCCACTTTGACCGAGGTTTGTACTTAAACCGAAAGTCAAAGTATACGTGTCGGGACGGAGCATGACTCTAGATGCTCGCAATCCAAAATCACTCTTTTACGCCGGTCTGCAAAACAAGCAAAGGTTTCAGGAACAGGCATATGTGAAACAAATTTGCAAAACAAACGTAAATTTGCAAAAATGAAATGATATGTGAAGATGGTATTATGAGCTATTCTGGTCCGGCTCATGTCGGGGTAGAGCTGCATCCCACTCTAGGGCTATGCTTATAGTGTAGAGCTGCATCCCGCTCTAGGGATGTGCTATATGTATAGAGTTATTCTGGTCCGGCTCATATCGAGGTAGAGCTGCATCCCGCTCCAGTGCTATATGTGTAGAGGCGCATCCCGCTCCGGGCAAGCTATGTGTATAGAGTTATTCTGGTCCGACTCATATCGGGGTAGAGCTGCATCCCGCTCCAGGGCTGTGCTATATGTGTAGGGTTGTGCTATATGTGTAGAGCTGCATCCCACTCCAGGGTTGTGCCATAGTGTAGAGTTGCATCCCGCTTCAGGGTTATGCTTATAACTCGTATAGAGTTGTTCAACGCTAGATACCTGTAAATACAAAGAGCACAATCATGCAAATAGAAAGGAGTAACTTGCGAAAAGTTCATTCGCTTAAAAGTGAGAAAGAAAAGCATAAGTTACAAAAAGTTCATTCGCTTAAAAGTGAGGAAGAACATAATAACTTACAAAAAGTTTATTCGCATGAAAGGGATTATTCGAGGTAGATTGATTTGGGTTAAAAGCAATTGGAATAGGAATAACTTGCGAAAAGTTCATTCGCTCAAAGCGAGAAGGAATAACTTGCGAAAAGTTCATTCGCTCAACAGCGAGAAATATAACTTACGAAAAGTTCATTCGCTAAAAAGCGAGAGATATAACTTATGAAAAGTTCATTGGCTAAAAAGTGAGAAATATAACTTGCGAAATGTTCATTCGCTAAAAAGCGAGAAATATAACTTGCGAAAATTTCATTCGCTAAAAAGCGAGAAATATAACTTGTGAAAAGTTCATTCGCTAAAAAGCGAGAAGGGATAGGACATACTGATGACATAAACTATAATGATATAGTGTAAGTGTGCAATTGTGTGACACTAGATTGCATAATGTGTATAAGATGTGTGTGTATGTGTGACTCGATGATTGATGCTTGGATCCTATGGCTAAGGATGATCGATGCATGCAATACTTTGGACACGATGTTTGTATAACGCGAAATGCGGCTATATATGTAATGCAAATGCAGAGGTATGACACTAATGCAGAGATATGATATGATGCTTTGTTGTTCCTCTAAGCTCAATTTTTCGTTTAGAAAATTGTTTTAGGAAGAGGAGAAATGGGAAGCCCCCAATGATGATCCATGTAGGTTATGTTTGATTCTAAATGCGTTGTAGAACGAGTCTTTGATTTTAGTTTGTTACGGGCCTAAGTGAGCCCATAAAATAGTTAGGGTCTCGTATTATTTTCTCGTATGGGTCTGGAGCCCACAATCTTTTGTATCGACTCGTAATGAAGTCCTTATCAAGGCACACATAGAGCCTATGAAATAGGAGAAATGGGAAGCCCCCAAGGATCATCCATTCACACTAGTAGAATTTTTGCTTATTGCTGCGGTGGTATTGCTACGGTTTTACCCGTACGCAGCAATAAACCACGAAAAAAAAGGAAAAATCGAATTAAACATATTGTTGCGGTTGTGGCTGGAAACTGCAGCAATATGTGTCAACGGGAAATTTTTTCAAATTTCGTTGACTGTTGACCATATCTATTCTTTGCGGTTCCCACCCGAAAACCGCAAAGAATAGGTTAAAATATTATTATTTTTATTATATTTTAATCTATTGCTGCGGTTTCTAGAAAACCTCAGCAATAGGGTCATTAGGGTTTTGTATATATGAGAGGGAGTGAGCCTTGAGCGCCGCTTTCATCAGTTCACACTTCTCACGCTCACCCTCCTTCATCCTCTATCTCTCCTCTCCCTCTCTAGATCTTCTTCCTCCTCTCACTCCCTCTCCTTCATATTGTCCTTCACTCCTTCTCACTTTCACGATTCTTTCCTCTCTCTATCGTCGGCCGTTCGAATGTGATTCCTTCCGGCGGAAATCGAAAACCACTCGACACACTTCACCCTTCAGCCTTAGCCGTCGTCGCTCGTGGTCTTCATCTCTCTCACCATCGCTCGCCTCAGCCTCGCTCGCCGCCGCTCGTGGTCTGCGCCTTCAGCCTCGCTCGCCGCCGCTCGTGGTCTTCGCCTTCAGCCTCGCTCGCCGTCGCTCGCGTCAGCCTAAGCCTTCACTTGAGTCGCCGCACTTCGCCGTGGATCTGCTTTGACTCCTTCATACAGATGCAGTTGCTTTTTCGTTTTCATTTTTAATTTTTTTTTCATTTTCATTTTTGTACGTAATAACTCCTTCGCTTGAAGGACAGATTTACAGTCACTTTTTTCATTTTCATTTTTTCGTTTTCTTTAAATTCTTTTTTTATTTAGTTTTTTTTCATTTTTTGTATGTAATTATGTTAAATTAGTTCTTTAGTTCTAGTTTGATTTGCTCATTAGAATCTTTTTATTTTATCTGTTAGATATTGTAACTCTTTATTTTCATTATTTTTTATTTTTCAAATCAATGCATGAACTTAATATGTTGTACTAGTTCGTCTTAGTTACTTTTGGTTTAATTGCATTTTAAGGTTGAAAATTGTATGAACACTTAAATTCCAAAAAAAAAAAAATTAAAAAACGTGCACTTATTGTTGCGGTTTCTACCCAAAACCGCAGCAATAGACCTAATTTTTAATATTAAAAATATACATATTGCTGCGGTTTTGGATAGGAACCGCAACAATAGGCGTAACCTATTGCTGCAGTTTGTTCCAGGAACCGCAGCAATATCTTGGCCTATTGCTGCGGTTTAAAACCGCGGCAATAGGTTAATTACCTATTGCTGCGCTGCACCCTTAATTGCTGCGCGGCCAAAACCGCCGCAATAGGTCACTTAATGACCTCAGCAATAAGCATTTATTCTACTAATGTCAGTTAATAGATTATGTTGGATTTGAAATACGTTGTAGAACGAGTCCTCGTAATGCTTCAGTTGTATATGCTTCAAGTTTTGTATGCCAAGGGCCTAAGTGAGCCCATAAATAGGTGCTATCTTGTATCCATGTGGGTTTAAAACGCAAGATTTCATGTATGGACTCGTAATGAAGTCTTTAGCAAGGTATGCTTGGAGCCTATGACTTTCTATGCGAACTTGTGATGAACCCCCAGCAAGATGGAGTTGATGAAGTATCAAACTTGATTGCTTGATTTTGAAGATATCTCGTCATGCTTAGTGGAAGTTTCGACCAAAGATTTCATATAGGGTTCCTAAGGTGAAAAAGACAAGAAAGGCCAAAGAAAGGAACACTCGAAGGATGAAGCGTGGTCATAGCACTGAGTGTTGGCTTAGAAGGTGATAATGTAGTTGAGAAAACAGGAGGGAATAAGAATAAGAATAAGGCGGAGTCTTAATAAATTGACTCACGCAATGAGGCAGGCTACTGATGCCGGTTCAAATCCCAGTCTAGTTCTAAGGGTAGGGATGAGCATTGAAAATTCATGATTTGGGCGATCGCACTTTTCTCATGGGCCTAGGCGTGCCTTAAAAAATATGTTTTGAATTAAAATGGTCGAGCCTCAAAAGAGGTTGCCTACGTATCCATGATGGAATCAGGCCAGTCGTAGCTCATAACATTTTGATTAGTGGCCGAGCATTTTGCTTGGAGCCATTTGCAATGAATTAGGCATTGATTTTAAAGAGGTATTTGGCGGGGGGTGGATAATAATGTAAGTTTGGTTTGGTTTAAAGTGGTCGGACCTCGGGGTGAGGTTTCCTACGTATCTTTAGCGAAATCGAGACCATTCGTAGTTCAGGCTGATGAATGAGAAGATTTCCTGACTTTTGCCTAAGTCGCCCTTTTGGGTTTTCGACCTAGCGGGCTTTGGTTTGTCTTTTTAGGGGTTATTGGGATGTGATATGGTTGTGGGTTCTCTGAGAAGGTTTATTACAGAGATATGATTTGACTTGTAATGGTTTTTGGTTATGAGGGTCATCAAGGCCTTTTGGTTGGAGTTTTAGGTTGAAAGTTAAAGGTTTTGAAAGAAGTACATTTGACAAAGAAGCTAAAAATCGTTACATGAGAGCATACAAAAGCAAGTTGCAAGACAAGAACTAAGGCCAACTACACCTCCAATTCAAATGTCACACTTTTAGGTAGAAGCTTAATAAACCGATACATATAAGAGGACACCACATGTAGTGACAAGAATGCAAAAGAATCCTAGGCACCTAGTGTGATAATGGTCAAGATAACTTCTTTGTTGTTGGAGAAATGCATCTGATATTACCTTCCCAAAGGAAGAATCTAAGACTAGTGCAAGGACACCATGTGGTATAAGGAGCATTTTCCTATTCATATTCGTTTACGAGAAAGATCATCTTCCAATTCATTTCTATTGGAAGAAGTCATGAACGAACTTAGCAGAATAATCCAAGGAACCCTACCATGATGAATATTATTTTGCAGATGACATGATCCTAGTGGATGATACAAGTGAAGGTGTTGACGAGGTAATTATACTAAAAAGAAGGGGAAAAATGACACATGACAGGTGAAAAAGAAAAGATTATACCTTGCAAATAGGGTTAAGCAAATCTCGAGCATTTAGAAACGCGCCACAGCTCTCACATTGATCGCCTTTTACTAGACAAAAACAGGAGGGCATTCACCTTGAACAAGGCTATCCGCTAAGAACTTGCATTGCTCACAATATGATCACTGAAACAAAAGGATAGCCACAAAACAATTAAGGAATCTAGTTCAAAGTGAAAACCCGATGTAATGAACTAATAACTACATTAAAGGAAGTACCACTCACTTCCTCTTGATCAGAACAAGCAAATAAAGAAAGAAACTTGCTTGAGAATATTTTCCTCCAAGAGATTGTTGTTGCTGAGAGAATTAAGGACTTGGTGACAAATCAATTTTGCTCAGTGCATAAGCTTTTCCATCTCTGACAGTCGGAGAGAAAGAGAATGGTCTTGATGTTTCTTCCTGGAAAATCGCAATACATTAGACAGGGAAAAAGAAGCTAGCAGATAAAGAGAGAGAGGAAGCATGTATGTTAGAATTGAAATAGACAAGGATTAGCCCTCTCTTGCACAATAGCTACCAAGAAATCAAAGCTCTTTAGATAGTATGCGGTAACTGAGTCAGAATTTTACCAAGCCAATCTTAAGTGGCACGTAAATTCCATAATCTCATCATTTCCCTACACGAACAGAAAACAATATTTTGTGTTTTTTGTCATGAAAGACAAGTGACACAAAAACATACCACAACGCATAGTTGTTATGAAGAAATTATATAGTACAGCAGAGTCTGACTAGAGATGAAGCATTCAATACCATAAAAAACAAAATAAAATCATCTTAGTAAACGAAGAAGCCAATAGAAGTACCAAACTCGAGATATCTTCATCTGTGGAGCTGACAATGGCATCTGCGAAATTCTCCCCACCATTTTTTTCAACTTTCTCAATGAATGTGGTGGAACATAAAATTACTCTAAATCTCACTGGCAATTGATTTTCATACAAATTGGCAATCATATCAATCACCTGCAATATTAATGTAACAAACATATTTTGGTTGAAGCAATCACTCTATCTAATCCCTTGATAGAACAAAATTAGTATATAGGCTACGAACTACTTGCCTCAAGCCCACAAAAGGTGGCAAGATCAACTACATAAACTGCATGGAAGAGATTTTTGCGAATATACCATAGTTGTCCAGGAGATGTTGGCATCAATATCTACAGAAAGTTGTGTGTCGAACCCTCGATAACCCATCATCTTGTGCAACAAACCGAGACAATTGACAACCAACCCTAAAACATAACAAGAGGGAAATCGGATGCTACCTCATTTATATTGCTACGCCATCGTTTGTACATAGAATCCTCTTCCAAGTTATTGATATAATTAACATGACTTGAGCGAAAATCAACGTGAACCATACTTGATTCTGAGGGGGGTAAAGTTGATAGCAGTTTCCTTATAGTAGGTTCAGGAATCTATAATGTATTGCCCATGCACACAAATTAGCAAAACTGAAAGCAAACAACATACAAACAGGTCACAGATCAGCTCAATATATATGCAAAGGAATGCTTGGCCAAAAGAGAATTCAAATGCATTAGACATAATAGCACAAATGCAGAAAAATCTTAAATGGAACAGCAAATAGATCCTGCCTGCAGCTTGTCTCTCCACTCCTCGCCTGGTTGAGCGTAATCGGCTTTTCAATTGAAGCAGCTTCTACACACAACAAATGTTTGTATTCATCATCTCCAATATCAACCATAGCCTTAGCCTTCTTGTCCCAAGGATTCCATACCACTGGAAAATCACTTTAATGAAAAATAAAGTTTGGAGGAACAACAAGGAGTCTCAGATGAGACAGTTTCCAATGAAATCTCACTCACAGATTCGCTTCTCAAAGCATCTTTTAGAAGATATCATGATACTTCATTTATCAGTAAACCATGATTACAAAGGAAATTGGGTTAGAATTTAACACATTAAAACACTCGTCGACGATGAAAGACATCAACTCCCATCATTTAAGCTAATATGTTCACCCATAATATGATATTTATAAGAGGTAAAACCAAATACATTGAAGTAGCTTAAACATGGACCTGGCAGAAATCAACTCCCACCACAAAAGCAAGAAAATACAACCATCAATGGCGAAAGATTGACAAAATAAAAGTGAGTACTCTTGATTCAAATTTAGCAAAACACATTGACAAAAAAACCACCCTTAAATTCAACCCTAAAACAACATACTAAAAACAAATCACCAAATTCTAAAAACAAAGCCAATCAAAACTAAATATGTGATAACTGAAAGTTTAAAACTGACAAATTGCTATAACTAAATTAAATGAACTATTTATCTTTTGAAATGTAATAAGCTGAACCGATAAATTGATCCACAATTGGACCTACATTTTACATTGAAGTAGCTTAGAACTGATGATGAACAACATAAAAGATCAAATATTTCATGACCTAAATTAAAAATGTCAACCCTAACAAAATCATTACACCAATTTTATAGAAAAATCTCAGAAAAAACATCAAGTAATAAATCCATAGATCTATTTCGAAAGATATGATGTACCTCGCCTAATTGAGCAAAATAGGTGCGATTAACACCAATGTTGGCTGACGAATATTGCGGTTGTTGGCTGACGGTTGTTGCTCACGTTGTTGAGCCCAGATCTGTGACTGTTGGGGCGGTTTGTCAGGCCATCCACATATATTGTTGAATTTACACCAAAAATCCTCCAAAATTCTCAAACCTAATCTTACCCTAGAAATTTCGCAGTGAGAAAGGGTCGAGAAAGAGGAGCGAGAAAAAGGCGAGAAGAATTAGCTAGTTAGGTTTGAATGATCGAGAATTTGAGAACAAGGACAGAAAAAGTTGAAGAATCGAGAGATTTGAGAACAACGAGATAGAAAGCAATAATAGAAAGATAAAGCTGAAGAATCGAGAAGAGCAAGAGACAGATTAGAAAGAGGCGAGAAAGAGTTTCTAGATTAAGCTTGAGGAGTGGGCCGAATGCAAAGGTGCACTGGGCTTGTGTATAAGATCCAAATAACCGATCCGATTTTCAGCTGAACCGGATCAATTAATTGGATCCACATTTTGCGCCCAAAAATATTAAACTAACTGATCCGGTCACCTTGGCCAACCGGATCAGTTGACATTAACTGATCCTGTTTAGTAAAAACCGGATCATTTCTTTTGTGTCATTTAAGGTTTTTTCCACTAGTGCAACCACCATGAAAGCAATACCCATCACCACCCAGCACCCCACGAAACCACTAACACCCACCACCATTGTAACACCCCGATAATTCTCTATGTTCCAAAATACCTTTTCAATATAAAACTTAGAGAATTATCAAAGTATTATCGCCCGTGTGAAAACGTATCGGCTTATTCAGAATTTTGCAGCGGAAAACATAATATTAAACTTTATAAATAAAAACTTAGTCAACCACAAAGTGAACTCTAAAAGTCAAACCAATAAAAGTCAAAGTCAACGACAATAGTCAAAATCAACTACGAAAAGTAAAAGTTAGAGTATGATAAATAATCTACACAAGCTCTCCAATCCCGAACCTATGATGCATCATCTTCAAACCTGTAGATGGACAATCCACTATTGATCCCTAGAGACTGCTCACCAAAAGGGTCATCACAGGATCAATAAGGCATAGGCGCATAGCCATGATCAACATACACACACAAACGCGCGTAATCAACAAAGCTGAGTACTTCATAATAACAAATAAATAATCCTAACATGATACTAATATACGATAAACAGGAATAGATAATAATATAATAACCTTGCAGATAACTTTTACAGAACTAAACTTCACAACCAATATTTTTAATTACTTTAGATGGAATAGTCAATGGAACGAGTTGTCTGACTAAAACCAACCTTCCTTTTGGAAGACGAAATACGGGCACGACTCCGTATTCCCATGACCTACGATAACGAGGAACCTTTAAAATAAAAATAGGACACAGTGATCAAACCGGTTCCAGGAAAAGCCATGGGCTACCACCATGTATTCCAACTCATACTTGTCCAACATTTCAGACGTACACACGTGTAAAGCTATTGCTATCCACGTTTCACTTTACATGATTAATAATTTATTACTTGTTATGACTCACAAGTATAACAAATAATATAATCATCAATCATAAACTTCCATTTTTATCTTAGGAGTAGATAAGGTGATCAACAACAACTTAACAACCCAAGATTAATTCCAACTTTAATTCATAACCTTCCTTTATTTGTTGAACAAAGTCAACAACCAACCAACCTTTCATAGGTATAATAATTCAACTTACCAAATAAGGCCCTCGGTCCTTATGAAGTAATTAAATAATCAAAAGGGAACAACATGATTCAATCATGATCCAAACCAATATATATATATTAATCCCTCATATGAATTAATAAAATAAAGTTCCCAAATCCCATATGCTTGCATCAATCTTCCATACAAACATAATATAAATATCATAACCAACAGTTTCACACAACGACATAAAACATGCAAATCCAACTTAATAGAAATCACATATGAACTAAAAATAGTTCCCTATACATGATACTACATAATTCTCATACTTAGAATCATGATACTAATCCAATCAACACATAGGTATGTACGTACCTTGTGTAGACAAATTGAGAGGCCACTTTCACAAACTTAAAAGTCGCCAAAGAGAATTCTCCGCCTAAAACAACCAATATAAATCCACAATCAATCCCTTGTAAATTTACAGCAATAATAAAATATTTTAACCCTTCCTAAAAGTGTTTAAAAACCTTTCCCATTATTAAAACTTGATTATTAAAACCTCCTAGTATAGTACTGCTACACTAGTTGTTAAAACTCTCAAAAACCCATGTTTAAATCATAAAACTCCATCATCAACACTCTCTTTAAATTTCCAGCAACATATAACATATTAGAACTCTTTATAAACATGCTTAAACATATCTAAAATCATAGGAATAAACAATTTCATAAACTATAATATACTACTATGATTTTCCAACCTTTAAAACCCTAAAAATCCATGCTTTGATAATCAAAAATCCAATTTAAACATAATAAGTAAATCTGAATTTTTATTTCTTCAATACATAAATTATATAATATTAGATTCATAAATAAACCATCAAACTATAACCTTTAAACATAATCATATTAAAACAAATCTTAAAAACATAAACTTTGCATTGAAAATAACTTGAGGAGGAAGAAATTAACCAAAGCAAGAAAGGAGGAGGAAAACGCCAGGCGGGGAGGCGGCGGTAGTGGTCGCACGAGGAGGAGCGACTGGGTCGACGAGGAAGAGAGAGAAGGAAAAATCGAGAGAGAGAAGAAAAATAAGGGGATGCCTAAATCTTTGGGGAAAAAGGAGGAGAGAGAAAATAAAGTTGTGTGGGAAAAATTTGGGTTTATGGGGGTTTTTATAGGTTCCCATTGTGGCTTAGGAAAGGTAATTGGCCAAACTAGAGTTTTAATGATTGATGAATTTAGTGTTTGGGTTCCTCGTACCCAATTAGGAATCCTTTTCCAAATCGAAAAAGTATTTTAAGCTTTTCAAATATTTTTCAAAGCATGACTAAACAAAATGTTTAACTTCCTTAAAGCATTAAAATAATTCCTTTGACTTTCAAATAGTCAACCTTTGAAGAAATAAATCATTTAAATACTAAAATATATTTAAATATATATAACTATACAATAAAATATATTTATAAAATTCATAAATTTACGGGGTTTACAACCATCTCCACGAAAATACTCAGCCACCACAAAACAACCCTAGCCACCCCCACGAAATTACCTAGCCACACCGAAACCAACCCAGTAACCCCACGAAATCAACACCAGACCACCACCCCACCACCACTAAAACCACGAAAACACCACAAACATGTCGTAAACAAACCGCCACCTCAAAAACGAAAAAAAATAATCAAGAGTATGAAAGGAATTGCCTTCATTTATCCTTAATTACGGCTTTAGATGGTCAAATTCGATCATGAAAACTTTAGATCTGAAATTTTAATGGTCGAATTTGATCTTTAAAACCTCAAATTTTAGCTTTTATGGTGGAGGAGAAGGAAATGAGAGAAGGGGGTGACAAGAGGGGAGGCGGTTGCAACAGTAAAGGGGAGAGGGCAGCAGCAGCAAAGGGGAGAAGGCGGCGCGACGAGGAGAGGCGGCGGTGGCGAGGTTTTGGCAGTGGTTTTTGGGGAGAAAAGGAGAATGTATGGTGGAGGATGTTGAGAGGAGAAAGAGATATTAACTTAACCAAACAACACTTTTAATGAAAGGGTTTGACTTTCCATTCCTCTTATTTCTCTTTCTTAATCCTTTCCCTTTGTGAACCAAACCCCCTTATAGATTATTGTTCCTATGGTGACTGGACTTCTAGATTTTTTATACGTCCTCTGCCTGGAGTCATCATTCGTTCGCTAGGAAGCCACAACCTAACTTCACCTATCGATTCTCTTTTCCACGACCACCAAGGTTTCTCTCTCCTCTTTCCATCTCTACTTATCTTCTCCTTAATTTCGCAATTGCGAAGTCATTTACAACATTCAAAGCTAGATCATAAAAGTTTAGTCAATCCACAAAAATAAAAAAGCAATCAACGGTTCCCCTCCCCACTCCCTCAAAAAAAAATAAAAAATTTAGGGTTTCATTGGTTGATCAAACTTTCGAGGTTCTTTTTCAAGAATTTAATCTCTCCTCAAAGGAATTTACTATAAGTTTTTATTAATTTATATATGGAGAAATTGTTTTCAGGATTACATTATTCTATACAAATTTTCAGGTTCTGAATTGTTCTTGTGTCGACGACGCTAAACTGCTGAGAAGATGTGGGCAGCTTCATGTCTAGCATCATGTTGCGCAGCTTGCGCATGTGATGCTTGTCGAACCGTGGTGTCTGGAATCAGCCGGAAATCAGCACGTATTGCTTACTGCGGTCTCTTTGCGCTGTCGTTGATTGTTGCCTGGATTCTCAGCGAGGTCGCGGCTCCACTTATGGAGAATATCCCTTGTAAGCTCTTCTTTTCACCCTTTCCGTATTTGATCGTTCTTAACTTTTTCAATTGCGAGCTCTTCTCGATTCCTAACTGTTATAACTTATGAATTGGGAGTTTTGAGCAACATGAGAAAGGGGGGTTGGGAAGAGTGTAAAACCCCCTGTTTATATGCAGAACAATGTTATTGAGATTATTCTTTGCGATCTCTATCTTAGAAATACTACATTTAAGTGTGAGAAGTTGATGAACCACTTAGGCTCCGTATGGTTGGGTGTAAAACATTTACAGTGTAAAATGATTTTCATGGAAAACAATTTACAATGGAAAACATAATTCCAAAATTAGTTTTCCGTTGTTTGGTTCCATGTAAGAAAAATGATGAAAAGAAAGGAAAATGAAAGGGAAAGTAAGGAGGTAGTGAGAGGAGTGTACAAGAGAGATAAGGAAAAAGGAAGGAAAAAGCGTTCCCCTTCATTTTGAAGGGAAAATGGTTTTCCATCATTGGGAGAGCAATTTTACTTCAAGGAAAAATGGTTTTACACTCCTTTGCAAACCAAACAATGTAAAATTGGAAATAGAGGAAAACAGTTTTACGGGAAAATGTTTTACGCCCTACCAAACGGAGCCTTAATGTTAGTAGCCCTGGGCATAGCTATATAGCATGTAGGTTTGATTTAAATTGACACTATCTATGAAGGTAAGGCTCGTTTGTAGCTTCCTAATTGTTTGTGGTATCTGTGTACACCGTAGAGTCCGAAGTTAGGGGAGGGGGAGGGAGGGGGGCTCGTGTACTAGAATGAAGCTACCCACCCGCAGACAAGCTTCTAACAAAATATTTAGACTTTTTGAGTTGTGTCCCTTGTTTGTCTCGTTTGACATAGTTGTTGTATCCTTTTGATCGCGATCCCGGTATCTTGAACCGGGGTTAGGTACTTGAATGTTCAATCTACACTTGTATTGTATTGGACCTCACACCGAGTGATTTAGCTCCCTCCAAACATCTCATGCTAGTGCTACCCTTCATCCGTACTTCTCCTCATAGTTTGGAGGTGATGAAGGTCATGCTTGGTCGTTCAAAACGCATGCCTAGGTGCTGTAGCTACCCGTGCGCTTGGAAAGGCACATTGTTAGCTCACTAAGGCATGCGAAAGGGAAGTGACTTCATTAGTTTCATGTTTGCAACCTCTTTTTTTCCCCGCATAATCATGAATTTGAAGAATCACACCTTATTTCAGTAAGACGTGCACGTTACCGCCGCTCTTTCAACTCTAGACTCGCCAAAACCCGTTCTTATTGTACCTTTAGAATTCTCAAACACCGTGCTTGCCTTAACCTTGTTTATGCTCATTGAAGCTCGGCCATCAAGACACGAACTAAGAGCGTGCCGCATTTGTCTTATACGGGTTGTGTTTGTGTGAAACTTTTAATGCTTCAACCGAGAAAATTGGTGATACTTCATCATTTCAATCAATTTCATTGCCTTACAAGCCAAGATCCGACATGATGGGAGATGAGCAACTTCCTCGTCGACTCATTAAGTTTGTTTGTTATTCTACCATGTAAGAAGACTGTCTTTTGATACAAGTAATTTAAGGACCCTGGTTATGTTGTGGTAGTTTTCATCGAGGAGAATTGGAAAACTACTAAAAAAGATGGTTTAGTGGTTGTCCTTAGTTTAAAAAGCGCGCCTCCCACGCAAGGCGAGTCAAGGCGGCGAGCAAAACGCATCCACCCGCCCAAGGCGAGGCAGGACGACAGGGCGCATGGAGGCGTGCGCGTTTAGGCGCCTTTTCTCGAGGCGCGAGGCGACCGCTTCCGCTTGAGGCGCGCGTGTGTGCCACGCCATCTTTTTTGAAATAAATCTCACCTTTTTGGTCGATTTTCTTTGTGCAAGTGGGGGTTAAAACCCTAGATCTGCACGACCTTCGACTTCGACCCTCTGGTCAGCTGCTGGACCTCGCCCCTATGCTCGCCGTTGGACGTCGCCGGTGATCACCGAAGCTCGCCAAAAGCTTAACGTCTCCGCCGGTTCCGCCTAAGTTTTCTCTCATCTTTACTTTATTTTCTTCGTTTGTTCTCTTCCCCTTCTTCTCTCTTTCTTCTTTTTCTCTTTCTATGCCGTCGCCACGGTGGTCGCCAATGGTTGGCTGTAGGGTTCTCTCTCCTTTATTTACTATATTTTCTTCTTCTATTTCTCTTCTCTTTTTCTTCTTCGTTCTTTCTTTCTTCTTTTTCTTTCTCCAGCTCACTGTGTCTTATAATTTGTTCAAGTGGGTTTTTTTTTTTTCATTTTAATGTTATTTTAGTTTGTTTCGATGAGGCAAAGGAGTAGGTGAATAGTAATGTTTGGAATAGTTTGGAATATCTCGCCAAATCCTTTTTATAGGTCTTTAATATAATATATACATTGTTTTAAGTATTACAATGCATTTTTTCTATTTACAAGTTTTTTTACACCAAAGGGTGCGCCTTGCCTACGGGATGCGTGCGCCTTGCCTTGCGCCTTGGGCCTCGCTTGCGCCTAGCGCCTTGCGCCTTGCGCCTTTTAAAACTAAGGGGTTAGTCTAATGAATACTTGATGAATTCATAGAATAGTGGATTACTCCGATTGTTTAGTGCCCTCTCAAGAGGCAACTAAAGTGAGCAAGTCATTCTCTATTCCCCTAACCTGCCTAGTGTCTACTTACCTTGCTGTATGTAACTTTGTTTCCTATGACCCCAGGCTCTAGCCTGAGTAATATACAGCTCATGTACTTGCATATTTGTGGGTGTAGTGGGATTGCAAATGCTTATCATAAGTTGGCATCTAAGTTTAAAAAGTGCATTTGAGGCGTGCCTAGGCTAGGGCTGCCAGAGGCACTGGCAAATCTACTTTTTGTCTCACTGGGCACAACAACCTACTGTTGCAGCTAATCACTTCTCTTGCTGGATTTAACAAACTACAACTTGGCATTGTCACCAAATTTTTGCAAGTGACAGTGGTCACTTCTGACTTTCTCTTTCTACTCCTTTTCCTTCTTCGACCCTCGCTGGAAGTTCTACCATTGCTTGTGAACACTTTCTTTAGGGGGCTGGACAATCTTTTCCCAGGGAGGGATTAGACCGTGAAGGCGTGAAAAGTCACATTTTTTTTTTTGGGACTTTTTTTCTTGTAATTATAATTTCAGGTGAGTATGCTGGATGACTTAGAGATGTGGAGCAGGGAGCTCATCTATGTTTATTTTTGAATTAGAACCATGCATGTTATATAGGGAGAATGCAAGACCCACCTTATATTTGACTTTATTGGATTTCCTTATTCTGTTAACTCTCCTTACGTTTGACTTGTGATTTCTTTTTATTACAGTGGCAAAACACGATGCCTTATTGCATTTTATGTGATACTGGTGATATAATATGAAACATTGCAGGAACTGGTGATATTATACCAAACACGTGTGTACGATTTATTAAATTTACCTTATTGCAGTCTTAGTTTTAAAGCGCGCCCAAGGCGCGCCTAGGCGCAAGGCGAGCCAAGGCGTTGAGAAAACGCATCCTGCAGCTCGAGGCGCAAAACGAAAGGCGCTGAAGCGCAGAAAGCGCGTGCCTTTAGAGGCGCGAGGGCATCCGCGCACGCCTGCTCTCGAGGCGCGCGCGTGTGAGACACGCGCTTAATTTTTACACGTTTTTCAATTTAAAAGCTTCCTCGACATTACCTTGGCCTAAACCCTAGAACTCAAACTTCTCTGCCTCTAGTCGCTGCTTACTTTTCCTCCTCGCCGGTGGTTTGATGTCATCAGCCGGCTTGCTCGTCTGGTCGGCGGTGGTCTTGCTTGCTCTTCCTCCCGCCGGTAAGCTTTTATTTTCTTATTCTTCTGGTTACTTTCTTCTTCCTATTTCTGTTTTTTTTTTTTCTTCTTTCTTTTCTACTCTGGTCGGCGGTGGTTCTGGTCGGCGGTGGTTCGCCCTTCTTGCTCTTCCTCCTGCTTGGGTGGTTTTTCTTTTCTTCTTCTTGCTCTGCCTCTGGTTCGCTGCTTGCATCTTCTTTTGTTTTCTTTCTTTGTTATTTATTTCTTCTTTCTTTGTTATATATTTCTTCTTTCTTTGTTATTTATTTCTTATTTCTTTTCTTTATTTCTTCTTTCTTGTTTATTTACCACACATTTTTTTTTTTTTTTTAGGAAGTGAGTTTATTTTTTTATTTCTTAGGCAAAGATGCGAAGTGAGTTTTATATTTAAAAATCCATTTACATACTTCTCTATATAATTAGTTTTGAAATATTATTTGAATTACGTTTGCTTTTCTTTCCTACTTAGTACTTTGCCTTGTTGCGGTATTCTAGCGATGAATTATACTTTCTTACATCCTTTTATGGGTCTTTAATATAATATCTATGTTGCTTTTAAGTATTATAATGTTTCCATATATGCTTTTAAGTATTTTGGCACAAAGGTGCGCCGCCATACGGATGCGTGCGCCTTAAACGCGCCTCGGTGCGCTTTGCGCCTTGCGCCTAGGGTGCGCCTTGCGCCCCTTTTTAAAACTAAGATTGCAGTACTTTATGAAAAAAATTCCGAAAAGTGTGCCTCGCATACTAGGAGATGCACACCTTGCTTCGTGTTTCGTACCTAGGCTTTAGAGCACCCTTTGCACCTTGGTGCACCTCACGTCTTTTGAAACTAAGGTTGGTGTAGAAGGAATAGTCCGGAACTAAGTTGAGAAGGTTCCAACCGTTGCTGAATCATGATAGAAGCTTGGCAAAGTCTTAAGGAATTTAAAGTATTAAGTGATTCATAGTTGGATAGTAACATCACGTGACTTCTCAATGTTCGTCTTGTTGGGTGTTGGATTTTTTTTTTTTTTTGCGCTCTTTTCGCATAAATGAGTAGTTACATTCAGGCTTATTGTTCATAATATGTTCCGACTTAGCGATGTGCATCTCTTTCAAAACATTTTGAAAATAGAAGCTCTCTCGGTTTGCACTCCGAGTGTTTTTAAGAAGAATGAAATATTTCATGAAAAAATATGGAGAAATGTCCTCGGGACATTTTTCACTCACGTAACGTGCCCAAAAAGCGACATAATTTTTTTTAAACTCTCGAATTGCCAAAAAGTTCTCTTTTATACTCTCATATTTGTCTCTCTCCGTAGGTTTTCCAACAACTTCTACTCTATTACCCGTGTGGCTAGTTGTTCTTCTTACCGCTCTCGCTCTCCGTCGAAGTTTTCCTAATTATAGCAATTAGCCAATGTTCTTGTTGAAAGGAAGGATGTTATAGAATAGATAAGCTAAATTCTTATGGAATTGCAAAGCGGGATGATGAAATGAGTTATGATGAGAAGACGAGAAAGATATAGAATTGTATGGAGGAGATGAACGATTTTTCAAACTACCGCTCAAAACACAAAAATAAATTTCCAATCCGGTGCTCGTGCGAAAATTATACCAATCTTGGTGGTTCCCGTAGGCTCCGCTTTTTTTTTCAACGCTTTAGTAAACGAGTCCTTGTAAATGTCGCCTATTTAAGGAAAGTCGCTCCAAATATTCAAACTACTTACAAGTAGCGAAATCTCCATAATAGCCGAAAATGCAAGCTACTTTCTTTCATTAGTTAAAGTTAATATTTTTTTATGCTAATAACCCAGGCTTAGCAAAATCAACTGGGTTCAAATGATTTAGTTCGATGTCCGTAATGACTTGCCTAGGGAGAGGGGCACTTTTGGCATTATATAATTAGTTAGTTTTAGTAGTAGCGTGAAGATCGAGTTAGGAAGTTAGGAAGGAAATATCTCTATAAATGGAATTTAATAGGGGAGAGAAATTATGTTGAAATTAGATGAGAAATTGGGTGAGCTCTTAGCAGTTCACTTGGAGAGAACAAGCCTCTCGAAAGCTTGAAGTTATCATTTTATGTTTATTGCTTTTCCGGTAAATTATCATTCTAAGTCCATTTTACTTCTTAATCTTCTTCTATATTCTCGCTTTAAAGATGTCGACTCATAATAAATGGTATCAGAGCTTTAACGGAGGAAAGAAATTGAATTAAGCAAACCGGATTAAGTCACGTCCACCGATTTTCAACCTCCGTAGTTGGGAAGTAATTGAAAATTTTCGTTTAATCCGTCCGCATCTACGCACGAGAAAAGGACCGCCGTGGGTCACCCTTGCAAGCGAGACACTAGATTCGAAAAAGAAAGGGTTTGGTAGTCTTAGTGGAAAAATTTGCAATGTCAAAATGGAGACTCCAGGTAGGTGGACGATGACATCTTATGGGTGAACTTAAGAGAGGAAGAAATTTCGCAAAGGAGATTTCGAAAGTGGTGGATTTATTGGCGGAGGATCAATTGATTTCAATGGAAATAGGAGTGGGGAATATGGTGGTTTTGCTAGTAAACCAATGAGAGACGTTCGAAAAGGTGGTGCCGATGGTAGTGGTTCGGCGGTGGTCCGGGGCTCATCGCCGATAGTGGAGGTGGGGATGGTACCGGTGGGCCACGTAGGTTTACTGGGCCGCAAAGGGACGAGATGGTGAAGCATTTGAAAGTGTTGCGGTGTTAGGGGCAATTTCACCGGAATTTCGTTGGTGGTGATCGATTGGGAAATCATAGGGAATCTTGCTGCATAATTCTCTGGGAGGAAGCATGGGATAAGAAGGGGTGAAGGTTGCGTTGGCTGGGGGATGGAAGATAATTATGGAAAACCCTAGTAATGGCAATATGGTAATTACGAAAATAAGCAAATTCTTGGCTAAAGGAACTCACGGCTGATTATGACTGCCTTACAATTTTATTCTTCTTTGATTAATGAGGTAGGGTAGTCCGATTATACAAAGCCCACTTTTGGGGCCCAAGATACAAAACCCATTACATCTACTCTTTCCATCACTCTTATCAACCCAACCCATTTGCGAAAAAAATACCCATTCTAAGCTCATGTGTCCTTCAAGTAATGAGGAAGACCACAAATCT
Source organism: Beta corolliflora (assembly GCA_947648045.1). NCBI lineage: Eukaryota > Viridiplantae > Streptophyta > Magnoliopsida > Caryophyllales > Amaranthaceae > Beta > Beta corolliflora. Next base: position 20,228 of record CANSZD010003648.1, on the reverse strand, counting down.
GGGTTGTCCCACTTACACCCCATCGCATCTGTCTTAAAACCAAACTGCCCTCAAGCAACCGTACCCACTTCATAACCTAAACATCCTACACATCTAAAAGCAGAATTATACTAGCTCAAAGCCCAATCTTTCCACCAAATCTTTTACCCCCCATTTTTCTAACCTTTCCAAACCCCTATGTTTTAACACCCGATTTTCCATCCACCCACTTCACTCATAACCAGACCCTTCCACTGGATATACTGCTGGATGTTTTGCCATGGGCGAGCCCACTGCTAAAGTTCACTCTCGACAAAGAGGAGATTAAACTACAATGCAAACCGTATTCTGAAGATGAGGGTAACCACTATTGCCTAGACCGGGAATTGAGTGCAAGTCACTATCCACCTTGAGGACAAGGTGAATGTTTGGGCGGCCGGTAATGTAATAGACTAGCCTAGGGAGAAGGGGCACTTTTGGCATTATATAGTTAGTTTTAATAGTAGCTTGAAGCATAAGTTAGGAAGTTAGGGAGGAAATATCTCTATAAATAGAATGGAATAGGGGGATAGAATATGTTGAAATTAGATGAGAAATTGGGTGAGCTCTTAGTAGCTCAATGTGAGAGGCACAAGCCTCTCCGAAAGCTTGTAGTTATCATTTTATGTTTATTGTTTTCCAGAAAATTATCATTGAAGTCCATTTTACTTCTTAATCTTCTTCTATATTCTGCTTTAAAGATGTCAGTTCATAACAATGTCAAACTGTGAAAAAACTAAATTGTCATATTCAAAAGATCATTGAAAGTTCTAGCTACATAAAGTTAGCAGCTGGGAAGTTCCAGCTAGTTATAGGAAGTACCTGAAATTTTCAGCAACAATTAAATTGATGGAGTTTTTTAGCGAATTTTTTTTGAAGTAGCCAAAAATTCCTGCTACTTTCCTGTGGTAGCGGAAATTCCAAAAGCAGAGAAGTATGCAAGCTTGACACAGTAATGCGAATCTATTTTTTATGGGGCACAAAATTGGAGCTTATTTAATATTTTGAGCGCCATTTTGTAAAATTGTTTGAAGGGAGAGAAATAAGGGTGAGGAGACGAGAGACATCTATGACAGCTCAAGATGAGTGAAAAATTAATTGAATGAAATGAAGGATAACTTCATCATCAAAAGCCTCATTTAGGAGCATTCGACGATGTTAGTTATTCCTCGTTATTAGTTTTATTTATGACAGTTGATTTTTTTTTTTTGTTAGGGGAAGAGGGGCATTTCTACTTTTGATATTAGCACTTCTGCATTTCATTTATAACCACATTTTCCACCCCCTGCCTTCCAGTTGCTTAATGTGGATAATAATGTGTCCAGGTCAAAGTGCATATTGCATCGACTGTGTATGGTTTCCATGTCTTTTTGGCTGCGTTCTCGAATATAAAATGCTGTGGAGCATTTATTTTATTTTAGCTGTATCAGTCCTTTGGTCCTACTGGCATTTAGGGTAAACATTAGTAGGGAAACTGATGGCTTCAATCTTTCTGTAGGGATCAATTATTTTCAACAAACTCCTGACAAGCAATGGTTCCAAACTGATGCTGTGCTGCGAGTTAGTTTGGGAAATTTTCTGTTTTTCACTATTCTAGCTGTTCTAATGATTGGTGTGAAGAACCAAAAGGATCCTCGTGATAATTTGCATCATGGTGGATGGATGATGAAAAATAATCTGTTGGTGTCTCCTAGTAATCTTGATGTTTTTCCTTCCTAATGAAATGATCAGCCTTTATGGTAAGAGTCTATTTATTTGTTCTCTTTGATTTCCCCCTATAACTGTGAGGTGTCTGTTTTTCATGCTGTTCCTTCTCTTTTTTTCCATTCCCCCTTATTCAAACCCTTGAAATTATTGTTTCCTTTGCCCCAAAACATACCCGTTTTTGCTTTGTTGTACTGTTGTATTTACAATTATTCTTTAGCTACGCATTTCCATTTGGAAATTGGATCAGCAAATCTTCTTAGGAATTTGCTTTCCTACACAGTCAGAGAAAGTAGTTGCTCGTCGTTAAACCTTTCATCTTTTATTATAACAAATTAATCACTTGAGCTGTCATGATATATGTAGTTGTGGGTACTTCAATGAAGTGGTTGTATTTTTAACTGAGTTCTTATGCATGGATCATTTATAAGTGATGATTTTGCACTATGCAGACTTTGTGGTCATTTGTTCTGATTCTATACCATAATACAATTTCTGTTGTTACAACACTTGTTATTATGAAATATTATGCATTACTATGTCGACAACACCAATGGAACTCTGAATTTTGCTGGCTAGTTTCTGGATCAATACTAGAAAAAGTGGAGGTTGGAAAAGAAAAGAAAGAGACAAAACAGAAATGAATGAGAATGGTCGTAGACAAAAATCTGAGCAGAGTATGGAACCCTTTTATTTTTTTTTATATGTATCCCATTTTTTATACTTGCATCATGTGGGTTGAGCACATATATTAAGAAAGAGATTATAGAAGGTAAGGGCAAATTAATCAAAATACTAGAAATCTTAATTACCCAGACCTTCCCTTCCCTTCTAACTGGTGTTATTCTAATTTATTTGTTTGTATACATTCTCTAATCCTTGCTTAAATTGTGTGCCCCACCTAGATAATGCAAGTATTAGAAAAACAGAAGTCACATATATACATATATATGTATATATTCAAAGAGATATATACTTAATGTAGAAGTATTTAGAGTAAACAAAATGAAATTTGTTGAGATCATAAGTTCCAGAAATAGCAACAAATATAGGGAAACATTCTTTATCCTCTGTAAGTGTATCTGATTGTCTTACGTGTTTAGACATTTCCTTTTCTCTTCTGGCAATGGGTTCTTTTGTTTGATTGCTTGCAGAATCCTGATGTTGAAATCTTTTGAACAAAAAAAAAAAAATTAGACAACAATTCCAAAGCTAAAAACCTATACAAGTACTATATTATCCATAAGGCACTAAATACTCATATAGATGTTATTGTTGTCCAATAACTAGATAGGGAAATTGTAATTGAATAATGACTCATTTGTTAGTCTTCCATGTGTACTTGACTCTTCTACAGTTTAGCACTTAGTACCTTAATTTTAACAAGTGTCCAACATGCACCCAGGCGCTAGGCAAGTGGAGGCGCTTTAGGAATCACCTCCACAAACTCAGGCGAGGCATTACATCAGGCGAGGAGAGGCGCATGCTTCTTGCCTCCTTTGTGGGATACACAAGGCGCACCACCTGGCTGGTTTTAGTAGAGAGGCGTAGGAGAGAGTAGATATGAGTTGAAACTTTCCATAAAAAAACAAAAATTCCTTCAAATTTTGTACTTGGCTTTAATTTACCGATTTCGAGCAAAAGGCTTTTGTTAATTCATGATTGATGGCAATTGATGGCCATCAACTCGCTAAGGTGACAGGGTAAGCTGCCGGGCTATATACCATCAATTTCAGCTTCATATCTCTGGTGTGGGCGCCGGTGAGCAACCTTCAAATGTTCTTTTTCTTTTCTTTTCTTTTCGATCTTCTCTCTTTCTCTCTGTTCATCGATCTTCTTCAGGTTTTTGTGAGTTGTGAACTGTAGAGGAACCCACTCCACAAGAGAGAAATAATGACTCAGGAAGTTAGTATTCATGTGTTTTTTTTTTGCTCTTATTCCCCTTTTTTTTTTCTTCATTTCCTTGTTCTCTTTGCTCTGTTTTTTCTTTTTCTTTGTTCTCTTTGCTCTGTTTTTTTCTTTTCCTTTGCCTCGCTTTTTTCTTCTTCTGGTCTGCTCCTGTTTCTTCTGAAGAACCTCCCCTTCCCCTCAATTCCTCTAAAAAAAGCCTCTAGATTGTTTTTTTATAAATAATAACAAGATATAATGTCTTTTTTTTGAATTACAGTAGCTGGCAACAAGTAGCTTAATTTCCATGGGCAGATGAAAAGTACGGCAATCATTAATTTACAGTAGCAAATTTTACAAAAAAGTAGGCAGTAGCTTATAATTTTTAATTGCAGCAGCTTATATTTTTTTTACATTATTATGTTGTACTTTTGATTATAAACTATGTTTATAATTGATTTTAAAGTTTTTTGGCACTAAAAGTGTGCCTGGCCTACAGGATGTGTGCGCCTTGCACCTCGGGGTGCACCTTGCTCCTTTTTCAACTGACCTTAGTACACCTAAATTTCATGTTGCATGCACTATAAGACTTCTCTATTTATCTAGTGTTTCTCACTCAAGATGTGATACTTATAGATGTCTATGTCCTTGTAGATTGTCCTGTGTAGTGTACTCTAATACCAGCAGACCACTGAACTCCTTGCAGCTCATGCATTATTTTGATCTAGTGGAGAGATGGAGTCAAGTGATGGTGGGTCTTTGGGAAAGGCAATAGGTAGTGACATAGGAAAAGAGGCTATGGTGGTGGTGTGGTATGATGGTGGTGGTGGCTTTAGATCTTTTAATCTATACTTGGAACTGAATCTGCGAAGCCTCGGGAAGTAGTAGGGTAACAAAGTGGGGAAGGGTGTCCGGTAGTTCCTCCGCTGAAACCAGAGGAGGATTCTTTGAACCAATCATTTGGTAACATAGTTCGAAATGCGGTTTCGGCCACGATCGTGGTAACGGTCACGGTGATGCGGAACGGGGATGATGTGGTTATCGTACCGCAAATATCAGCTTAGACCATGAGATATCTCTAGAACCCGCCTAAAATGCGGTTTTTTTTTACACCTTTACGATGCGGATAATATCGGTTGGGTAGATTTGAAAACCTTTACGACACGGGCGATACGATACGGCCTTGCTTTGGCACCATATTTGGTAAGGAATGGTCTTTTCCATTTCCTTTCCCCTCCCTAAAAGCTACAAACCAAACAGTCTCAAAGGTTTTTTTTCACCCTTCTGATCAGCATCATGGGTAGTCATCAAGATGGAAGGCAAACTCACTCCAAAAGCAATTGCTAGACTAGAATGACCAGTCACCCCTTTGATCCCCTTCCCAATTTTTGACTATGTCCTACTAACTTAACTGGATCATTATGTTTGTTAATGCTAGCTTTGTCTGTCTCATACTTTGTTTAAAAAAAAAAAAATTTGTGTTTAAGTTAGTTTATGTTTAATGTGTAAATTTGTTATTGCAGGAGGCAACCCTCAAAGGTTGGTGCTGGATTAGTTTCTTTTGTTCAAGTTGTGCTCTTACCGGATTTTGTTCATGGATGGAATGACAAATGGGTTCGGGTACAATGAGCAGTTCTGGTAGTGAGCCTTACCCTTTGTTATTGATAATTGCTTTTCCTAACGGATTTATTATTTATATGAATCTTCCTGACACCAGTATTGTGAAACTCTGTCGATTAAGGTACGTTGCTCGGTTCGTCGTGTCACCCATCCGTTACGTGGCAACCTTGTCCTTCCTCGTTTTCTCTTCCATTCGGGGTTTACACCATCCGGACAAGATCAGGGGCTCAACAGCTTTTTCATCGTGATGACCCTTATTTTTGCATTTGTTTATGCAATAGTGGCTCTACACCCACTGTGAGTATTTTTATTACTAAATTTTCCGTTTGTCGCTAGTTTCCACAGTAGGGGTGTAAATGGATTGGACCGGGATTGGACTTTCGCCAAATCCAAATCCGAGTCCCAAAGTTTTTTGGACTCGAGAAATCGAGTCCATATCCGATCCAAACTTTTTCGAGTCCAGCTTCGACCCAATCCCAAACTTTTTCTAGTCCAGAATCCGGCCCAGCCCCCGATTATTATACTTCCTCCGGTTCCCAAATTAAACGCAACAATTTGGAAGGCACGGACTCCCAATTTGAAATTTCTTCAAGGGGTGATTAGAAAAAGGGAGGGCATGTGATTAATTTTAAGTGGAGAGAAAGTGGGCCCAAAAAGAAAATAAGGGAGGGGAAATTCACGTTTGGGGGGGAGGGAATCGGGTTGGGACCCACTAAAAAATTTGCCACCAAAATACAAATTGGCTCCATAATGAAGTCGATAGATAACTTTCATTTGTCACCAAAAATTTAAATTCAAACCCGCACTACACCATCTTAAACAACCCGCATCATATTTAAGAGTTTCAAAAGCCCTTCAACATTTCTCTCGTCTACTCCTACCTCTTCCATACTATTTACTTGTTAGCAAAAAATTACACGAGATGAAGTACACTTCGCACACACACACCATGATCTATGTTAAATTTACAACTCCTAACGTAACAACAATTTACCCGAACCAAAAAAAACCCAAGAAATAAAACCGCTTCATCATCTTTGTACGATCAATCAATACGGATAATGTCAAGGGGGTGAGGAAGGTTTTGGTTAGCGAGAGAGGCTAACGTGGGAACATCTACTCCCAAAGAAGGCATCGACAACTGAGGAAGATGAGATGGCGTAAGAAGAAGAAAATATTGAGAGGATCATATCAAGTACCAAACCAAATTTGACTCTTACACAAAGAAGGCTCATTGTTGACAACTTACTTGCAATTAAGTTGATGAGGAAACTTCACAGGGGGTTTTTTAAACAAAGTTAGCAAGACAAGTAGGTGTACACAAATACACTATTTCAAGAATATACAAAGATGCAATGAAACACGAGATAGCAAGGTAATGCAATGGATGCGAGGGTAAAGAGGTTTGGGGAAATGTGGGGAGGAAACCGAGGGAATATTCTGATGAATTTTGTAATCGCATCCCTACATCAGAGAACCACAATAAGCATCCTTCCAAGAAGGGCACCGAAACTTAGCTATATTACTTGTTTATAGTTAAAAAAGGGTAGGTTAAGGTCACATACTCCAAGTAACCACCCTAAGGTCACGAAGGAACACAAGTTGTCTAGAAATGAAGTGGGTTCCCATCCAATCTTCTTCCAGCTACACCAACAACAAATCCCACTTTTTTATTTTGACATGCAAAATGTTATTCACATAGATGAGAAATGGTTTTACTCGAACCCCGAGATGAGGAGGTTCTATCTCTACCTTTGGAAGACGACCCTTTATGGTGTTGCTAATCAAGGAGAGTATCCACTAAAATCATGTTCACGTGGGTGTCATAGGAAGGCCAATGTATGATAGCAATGGCATAGAAATACATGATGGCAAATATGGGATTTTCCCTTTTGTACATCAGGTGGCAAGAAAGAAAAGAAGTAAATAGGGAAAGGCATACTAATAAAACCAAGGCGGTAGATTCGATCCACAAGAAAGTGATCAGAGAATGATCATTGACAATGTCATACCACCCATTATCAAAGAAATGGCCTTCTCATCCACCAAAGAACGTAATCATCCAAGAAGATAATGCAAGACCCCGCATATCCAATGATGATATGTGAAGTCAGCGGCAAGAACAAAGGATGGGTTCAATATTAAGTCGGGTCAATCAACCCCCAATCCCCCGATCTGAACACCTATTGGATTTGTGTCTTTTTAGTGGTCATGCAATCTATTCAACATCAAGCATTTCACGTAATTTAGATGATTTAATCACTAGTCCAAGATGCATATGATTTCTATGACACAAAGAAGATTAAATTTGCTTCGTTACAACTTCAATATATCATGACTGAGATTTTAAAGGGTGAAGGGAGGTAACAACTGATAAGAACCCACATCATGAGAAGGCACATATGGAAAGGATTGGAATGCGACCGAAAATGTAGAAGTTGAACACTCGCTTGTTGATGCAGCCGAGTATTTAAATGCAATATCGGGTGCCCTGTTTCGAACCAATCCAAGTACTTACATGAAGAAAGTAGTTGTCGATGAAGATTAGGGTTACTTACAAAGTCGAAATTATATTTTGCCATTTTGGAATGCAATTAGTGATAATCATATACACATAACCATGCTAGTTATTGCAAGTATGACTCATTAATGCAAACTTTTGCTTAAGATGTAGTTTTAGGTAGTGTATTGTGATTAGGAGTCGTGTTTAAGGTTTAGTTATGTGTGTTTTGTGTATATATACTAAGTACGAATGGGGCGGAGTTATGTAACTTACTATCGTGCATGATGTATATGTAAGCTGGTTAATGTGAATGGTTATTGTGAATGGGTATTATTATGCACATGTATCTCTAATGTCTTACAACCAAGTGTAGTTATTTTAGGGCACGAAGTGTAGTTACTGAACGTGTGGAGGGTTATTATGCACATGATCATCTTATTTAGGAGTCAATGCAAATCAACCTCAAATTATATCAACCACAGTCCACAAACAACAACAAAGCACCATCCACCGAAGACAACATCACAAACATTATCAAACATTTCAACTAAATCAAACTACAAAGTAAATCAAACATCACGTGACATTATTATGCATTACGATCATCTTATTTAGGACTCATGCAAATCAACCCTAAAACTATGAACCACTCCACAAAAAAGCAACAAAGCACCATCCACCAAAGACAACATCACAAACATTATCAACCAATTTCACTAAACCGCACCATAAAGTAAATCAAACATCACAAACTTTAACAAACAACAAAATAAATCAAACATCACAAACTTTAACAAACCACAAAATAAATCAAACATCACAAACTTTAACAAACCACAAAAATAAAATCAAACATCACAAACTTTAACAAACCGTAAAATAAATCAAACATCACAAACTTAACAAACCGTAAAATAAATCAAACATCACAAACTCTAACAAACCATAAAATAAATCAAACTAAAGTCCACAATTGTACAAAGCAAACTATCAAAACTACACACAACAAACTCGCAACCACAAACAACAACAATGCACCACAAACAACAAAGATAAAATAAAAAGGTAAAAGTTGTGATGAATAATACCTTAGGAACTCTAATGAGTTCCTCTCGCAGATCAACAGAACGCATGTTCATCCGGATCCATCTCTTCATCGTCTTCAAGATAGGACTCATAGGAGATCTCCGCCCATCATCCCTCTAAACCCACATCTAACCCTCATACCTTGAAAAGCTTAAGATTCCCATCATCTTCAAAAAACATGTCAAATTGTTACCGCAGCTTCATCGATTCAATCTCAAAAGGCAACCCCTCATCTTCCTCGACGAAACCTCAAATCCGTAATCTTCTCTTTCCCCTTATTCGCATTCAAACAACCGAAGCCTTCCCTTTACCCTTCGATCTTTCTTCACATCTAAAGTCGGTAAAGCACAAACAATAGGTGAATTTGTGTTTTTCTTAGCCCCCACATTCTCTCTTTCCTCCACATCCACAATTTTCGCACCTATTGCCCCTAGATCTAAGAAGGTAAACTCTAGATCTACTATTTCGTTGTAGGAGACTTACCAAGAGGGGGTTGAAGTCCAATTTTAGTCGCTCTTCTTATGTTAGTCGATTTTTCGGCCCTTCCCATGAAGGTTTCAAGGCCTTTAGAGATTTATCACTCAATACACTTTGCGGCTTCACCGGAATAGTACATTTTCCATGCGTAGGGCGCCATCTTCAATCGAATTTGCCAAATCACTACATATAATCATTTCTTCCTTTGATTTTTGCATCAAATGCAAAGATCCGTGAGAGAGGTCGAGTGAAATTCATGGTGGTTGTTAGGTGAACAGTAGGGAAGAAGATGAAGAGAGGAAGAAAAAGAAGAGAGAGAAGAAGAACAATTGAAACGCTTTAGACTCGATGTTAGGATTCTAGTTTTAGTGGTTCATATTTTCATGAGCAATAAATGAAGAACGCTCATTTAATCTGTTGGGTAGTTAGTAAAGTGGGAGGTGGATCCTTATTTTTGGTGGGAATCATTAAGCTAATAAATTCAATCTTATGTTCTTAATCAGCTACTTTAGTGTATATTAATTGGCTTAAATCGATTTGGTTAGGTTCATTAAGGGTATTTTTGTAAATTCACACTAAAAAACTTTTGCCAAAAATAGAAAAAAGGAAATTGTGCATTTAATATGAAATCGCCATTTTAGGAAACCTGACGTTTAATTTGGAACTGGAGAAAGATAATATTTTTTTTTTTTTTTCGATTTAGGTTCAATAATGTTTTCTCATGATCAAATCATTGAAATTGAAGAATCGACTCGTTACATCATTTCACAAAGTAAGTTACATAGATCTTTAAAGTCTTATAAAATGCAAACATAAAAGGCGCCAAAAAGGTTAAAATAACTTTGACTTTTCATTTTCGATTCTCACTTTGGGACTTTTGGGGGTGAGTGAAAATTCTAGAGATATTGTTAAAGAATTTAGAGCGAAAAATGTTAAAAAGTCCAAAATTTCAAAAAAATGTTAAAGAATTTTTTCCAAATATACATTATAATGTATATATATATTATATGCTAAATTTTTTGGCCCGGATTGAACTTATTAGACTCCAAAGGGGTGAGTCCAAATCAAATCAAAATATTTGGTCTCAAAATTTGAGTCAAGTCTACCCAATCCGATAAGTTTGACTGACCGGATAGGCCCTAGGACTTTCCGTGATCTCTCACTACCCTTTAGTTTTGAGTCTATCTTCCTCATTTATTAAAGTTCATTAAAATAAAAAAGTAAAATTGTATTCTATACCTGATATAAGGACTTGTTTAGTGTCTCTCTAGTTCCATTTTTCTCCTTTTTGGGCAATTTCCTGAATCAAAATTTCTCTTTTTACATCAATTTGTTTCTTGTATTGCTGAATGAGGCTGGCAAGGTAATATATGGCATGTAATTGCTCTCAACCATCCTTTTTTTCTTTCATGCGGGAAGCCATATAATTTCACTCAACCATCCTTTTTTTTTTTCATGCGGGAAGGGGATCGGGTCCATGGGATTTGAGTAGCTAGGTGGGATACTGGATCACATTTTGTTTTGGTGTCAATAGTTGGATTTCTGATTACAATTTACTTGAACTAGAGCCTCCACCTTGCAGGTCAATGGTAGCATTTGCCAGCGTCAGTTATATCACTTTACTGTATGTACTTGTGTTATAGCGGACTTGCTAGTGAGCCCCGGGATTATCAATGCAATGGCCTTCACAAGCATTCCCAAGTTGTTTCAACAACTTCACTCACCATTGGGCTTCTTACTACTGCACTCTCTGGTTGTCTACTCTGCTGTTCGTGCTGGTTCTTCTACAACTCTACTCTCCCCTCCTAGTTCACCCCGTGTGGGGTAAAAGTGCTCGGCAGTTTTGGTTTTGGCATTTTAGGGATAATATCTTGGTTTGATAGGCTATATAGAGTAGGACTTTTCCCATTATGATGCATTTCTGATATCTCACATTTATTGTTGGTTTGTTGAGGGTAATGTTGACCCGAGTAAATGCATGACTAATCCCACAGTAATCTTTTAATTGTGATGATTTTATCATATTAATGTATTTATTTTATGCCACTGATTTTGTGTTGACATGTTTGCTTAATGAGAGATTGCCATTCTGTTTCCAAATTCCTACAGAGCCAGAAGTTCACCATTGTTTGGCTATTGCAATATGGCGAACTAAACTTTAACTGGCTTGTTAAACTGTTGCGCTTTTTATTTTGAAGTAATAGATCGTTGTTGCATTCTGATTTGAAGGTCAACTTTTACTTTAAGGGTGTGAGCCTCTGTAGAGGTGTTAGGTTAATGTTGATTTGATGTGCTTATCTTGTTCTTGTATTGACCTTGATTTTTCCCATCTGTGAAGGTGTTGGGAAGGCCCTTACTTCCACTAGACAAAGAAGTTGCTGAAGGAAGAAAAGGAAAAGGCTAAGCCAGTCAGTTACTCTTACTCGTTCTTCCATATAATCTTGCCCTCTCTCGCCAGCATGTATTCGGCCATGCTTTTGACTGGGTGGACCACTTCAGTTGGGGAAAGTGGTAAGCTCGTAGATGTGGGTGGTCATCTGTTTGGGTCCGCATAGTCACTGGATGGGCAACTGCAGCGTTGTACATATAGTCCTTGGTTGCTCCATTTCTGTTCCCTGATCGAGAATTCTAAGTGGCAACTTGTATGATGTTATCTGGAGCTCATGTTTCTAGACGTGTTTCTAATGCTTTAAAGCATCGTTGTGAATAATGTTAAATTTGGTTGACATGTAATAGTAATTGTTGAGTGCCTTGTAAATTAAAGATTGAAAAAGTTGCAAATTGTTTAAATGTGAAAACTATATGCTATTGTACGAGGCACTTAATGAATGTGTTGGCTGCGTATCATTCTATCAAAAAATGCGAGTTCATATATTGAGCACTGACAAATCTAAAATCAGAAATTGGGCAAGCTGCCTATTAGTATTACCAAGGTTCTTTAGTCAATTTACACAAATACTTAAACAGACGAGGTCGGTTTCTCATCTAAATATTTGGATAGAATCACGAACATTCGTAGTACCAAGAACTATCCAACTGTGAATTTTGATGGAGATGGTATTTCAAATGAAAGATTACCCCGAATTTTAAGACGCTTCTGCGCTCGAATCCTCATCCCCCAATAATATGTTTACTTGTGGTGACAATGGGTCTTTAGCCTGTTGTGCTTCTGCTATTGTTTAGTTTGTGTCCCGTTGGTTAAGTAGTCAGAGAGGGCGTCTCGTACAACCAATTGAATACTCTAATAAAAAAATCGAACTTGGAATTTTTGAATGGTGTTTTAAATGTTGCTTGTATTTTACTAATATCGTCAGTATTTTTTGTTGTATTTTCCTTAATTACCCCCATTCCTTCCTCAATTCACTCTCTGTCTCCATCACACACACACAACTACCACCACCTTCAACTATTCATACCAGCTTACCTCCAACTTCAACCGAAAATGGCAACCACCAAATTCACCACTACAGCTCCACCCTCTCCGAAGCACCACCTTCACTGGGTATAATGTTAAACACAAGACTAAAAATATCAGATCTTCGTTATATTTCCTTGGCAATGGCTAATGTTAAGAGCGTTTATAAAAGAGATTATGGTGTTGTGATTATTGAGTTTTTTCGTCTTTTTCCAAGGCCTTGATTTCTACAGCCTTTAATTGTTTTTTTTTTATATATGCCTCTTTGGATTAACTATTTTTTGGCAATTCTTAGGTTGGATTGACTAATTACTACTAATAGGGGAGCAGGAAAAGATGAAGGAGGTGATGTTAGATGGTGCTTGCGCCGGTCATGATGGCGGCAAGTGGCGGTGGTTAGTGGCGGTGGAGCGGTGGTGGGTGGTGGTTGCCTGTGGGGTGGTGGTGGAACCGAATCGATAAGTTTTTTTGGGAGAGAAAGAGTGAAAAGTTGATGAGGGGAGTAAGCTGGAATTTAAAGGAAAAATAAGGGCCAAATTTTCAATGAATACGAAGAATAAATAGCGTGACAATTTTTAAATGGTAAGGAAAAGAGGAAGAAGTAGGAGACTATTCGCACAAGAGGAACTCCTAACTCCAAATATATTGTTTGGAAGGATAGAATTTAAAGCAAGAGAATTACATGTTCCAATGGAAATGAATATTAACTAAATTCCCAACATTTGGCAATCTAATATGAGCCTTGTTGCTTATCGGTCGATGTGACGAATGCTTCATAGATAGTTTTTGTCGGTGAATATTTTCCAACCTAACTTGGTGATGAATGCTTTATTTAGAGGAAGAGTCTTCCTTAATCCTTAGGCCTAGGTCTCCCATGAGATTTAGGGTGGCAAATTTTATTCCAAGCTATTAAAGGGATGTCATTTTTGTTTTTTTATTTACGCGAGGAAAGAATTTTCTAGTGAAGGTCATCAAGAGCTTACCAATATCAGTAGGTAAAAAAAAGAGGGAAGAGCGGAGACATATAAGGAGGGGATGGCTTTAAAGTTACTTTCAATGAGTGTATGACGACATGCTTTTGAAAGAAATATGGCTTTCAATGGAAGATTCATTGTTCCGCATTTTTTGAATTATACGTTCAAAGTTAGATTTGGTAGGATAGTACGAGCTAGAGTAGATCCTTAAGCATCGACCTAAGTTCGATCGGGGAGCATATTGAAATGGATGCTAAGAGGAGTTTTCCTAGAATAGTTTATTTTTTTGAGAAAATGATGGCCGATTTATGAAAATTAACAAATTAGCCGGAAAGATCACATAAGTCGTTGATTATCTTTTTAAGATTTTTATAGGCGAAGGTCGTGGCTTTATAGAAAATAAGATCGCTGTCATCGGAAAAGTAGGCGGGGGGATTTTAATCATTCTTGGTTGAATTTTTTGAAACCTAGGTGTAGACACATAATCATGTCCTCCCATGCAAGGATCCGATGATGAAACATACGGTGGTCTTAATTGGTCCGACCCAAGGGTAGAGCGCCTCAAAGCCATTTAAAACCATTTCGAAAAGTGTAAAGCCTTATTTTAAAGCCCAATTATTTGTTCGCTGATAAATAATTGTATTTGAGCCCACGATTCTTTGAAAAGCCCAATTAATTGATAATTAATTGATTTATTTTAATAAATAAATATTTTCAAAAGATATTTTTATAAGTCAAAATCGAATTTTTATCCCGTAAAATCGGATTTCCCGAATTAAAGGAATAAAGAAATCTTTTAAAACGCCAAGGTTTTTAAATAAAGCGGGCAAAGGCACGGCAGAGCCATGCGGTGGTGCGCCTAGCGCACCAACTTGCCTGCGGTGCAAGTCCGTGCGTCGGGCGCAGCTACGTCCCACAGTGTGCGGTGCACTAATACGCACATGAGACGTAGATTTCGACTCATCGGGAGTCCCGCATCAGAGCGGCTCACTTGAGACGCGGATTTTCTTTTCTTATATTTTTTAAAGCGCGTCTACGTGTTTGCTTTCTTGGTCATGCCGCGTCATGCGCCGCACGTAAGGCGGCGCTGGGCGCACTGGGCGCGTGAGGCGTAGTTGTCGTTTTCTGCAGTAATGGGCTTATTTTCCGTACAAATTTAAGGACGGATTTTCACACATAACACTCGACGAATAATACTTTTACGAATCTCTCTACAAATTGGCAAAATCTCCCTACAAAAACTCATACTTTCAAACACAAATACATTCAATCTACATACATTCGAGATTTTCGAGGCTTCATGATTGCTCGTTCCGAAGGTTGTCAATCTCGGCAATGGAATGCCACGGTATAATCCCGAGGGTCCTCCCAAATAAATTATTTTTATATTGAAGTTACTAACGAGTTTTCTTTTCCTAATGTAGATCTTTAATGTAAAACAAGCTCTACCGCATATTATAACCTCTTTTCTATACTTTTATTTTATATTCATATTATTATTATTCAATGCCTCTCTTTGTATGTTATATGCTCGCTTATTAGTTGTACGTCATATTATATGATTGTCCTCCTTTTGTTGTTTTTATCACACCACATGTTACTTTTTGCTATCAAAGACCTACAAGATCCAGTTCAAACATTAATCGATAATTTGGACAACCGTGTTAGGTGCCCTCGTAATATTGATAGAATAATAACATATCACTAAAAAAATAGTCTTTTATGTGTTTCCTAAACCTACTTAGACTAATTATTTTGAGGGTGTATAAAAAAACATTATTTGCATTATTCTTTGGCATAAAATACAATGAATCGATATTTAGTAGAGGCCAACTTTGGGCCAATGTGGTTCAATTAAGTAATCTCATATTCGTACCCTCACCCCCCTACGAACACAATCTTTGGGTCATATTGACTGCATCTATGGAGTCAAGATGGGAAAACCTACATCAGATAATTTGTCCCTAAGTTTTTCCCATATCCAATTAGGTTTATGATTCTTCCCTAAAAAGAATTGTTGGCTTCTTTCAATACAAAACAATTTTCAATAAAACCTTTACAATGCAATTAGTCAAATATAATTCACACACTCACCGCGTAGAGGGCGAAATAAAGCAACACGCCTCTACATTAGGCGTGTTTTTATGATCTGGAGCTTCGTTGGGAACTTTCTAATAAAAACATCCATATAAAGTTGAGTTTGTAACTCTTTTATTTTTTTTCTTCATTTGCTACTAGTCATTGTTAGTGTGGCGATATTTATGTATAGCCAATAGTTTGAGGTTTGTCTTGATACATGACTAGTTTGAGCTTTGGATTCTATAAAAGAGAACTCATGTAATGGAAACATTCCCGTTTATTCTTATATATTATGGGATTCGATATCGAGAGAACCAAAATTTTTGAAAGCGAAAGGTTGGTGCCACTAGCCATGCTAACATCGTGGTAGAGGAGATGATGGAAGCATGGACGGGGTTACGATGGAAGTTGCCATAAGTAATGTTGATATTGGCTAAATCATTATAGATGGAAGAGTGGTTGATTGCTCTATTGAGTCGTTAGTCAAGAACGATAGTGTTATGTTGGGTTCCTTTCAAAGAATATGCATTTGAAGGCATGGAATATCAACCGCATTAGTAATAGTCATTAAAATTAGGAGTCGGGAATTGCGAGAGGAGAGAGGTCTTCTCCACTAATTTATCTTTAGACAAAGCATTTTATTACAAAATATCCTATAGGAGCCAAGGTAGTGTAATATTAGCTATGTAAGATTGGAGAAGGTTCAAAACTTATGTTTTTCAACTTATTTTGCTAAGCACATACGCACAATTATGGAATAGTACTCTTTTTGTTTGGTTTATAGAAAATGTCCAAATGTGCATATCACGGATGTAGTATATATTTTTAACAATTAAGTTGTTAATCGACTAATACTTCAAAGAAACTTCTACTTTTCAACCAAAGAAATTAGGGAACGAAAGTAGGAAAACGTGAGAGCTCATTCAAGGAGATCGTAACTCCTGCTTTTTCGGAACAAGATGAAAAAAAAGATGGCTAGTACCACCATTTTGATTTAAAAATGACCTAAATCAATGGGTGGATTATCACCAAGAAAGTTCAAGTTTTATAGGACTCTTCCAAACTACGATTTCAAAGTAACTTTTCCTCAAACAGGGAAGTCGATGTAGTTTTCTTTCCACGTTTGTCTTTTTCCAATGAATGCTCTCATTTCCTGTAGCTCCCTGTCTCCTTCGATGAAACAAAAATATGCTTTCTTCGATATCAACCCCCTAAAGCTCCGGAGCTCGACGGCTTGAGGGAAATTTGCCAAGTATACCGGCCATTATAGGGATAGATGTCTCTATAACGCGGTTCAAAGTTTTTCCTTTTCATGGAAAACTTCCTCCGTCGCTAAACCACACTTTAATAACGCTTGTTCCTAAAATGTGAAGTGCCCGGGTGAACCCAAATTATTTAAATTTATTAGCCTAATAAACACTATCAACAAAGCAATTTCGAAAATTCTCGGTTTAATTATCGACTTCGACCCATTCTTCAAAGGAAAATGAGTCCCCTCCAAAATGCTTTCACCAAAGATATTTCATTCATGACAACGTTCTAATTACATAGGAAGCCTTAAACACCTTCCAAAAATCTCAAAATACGACATGTTGGTGTGCTTCAAAATTAGATATGGAAAAAGCTTACGATCAAAAGAATGGGATTTCTTCTAATTGCATAAGAAGCCTTAAACACCTTCAAAAAATCTCAAAATACGTCATGTTGGTGTGCTTCAAAATTAGATATGGAAAAAGCTTTAAATCGAATAGACCGGGATTTCCTTTAGCGTTGTCTAGCTACCTTCGGTTTCCCACCCCAATGGATTTCGTGGATTAAAGAGTGTGAACGAGCGTTTCCTATTAGCATTAAACTAAACGGTCGATCTTTCCCCTTGGTTTAGGCCTTGAAGAGGTCTTGGTAAGGTGACCTCTTTTCCGTCGTACTAAACTATTTATCCTTTTTTATGGGAGTTTCTATTAAGGAACTTACTATGTAGAAAGTCAAAAATCATGGATCATGGATCATGGATCAAGGATTGGTTTCAAACTTCAACCACGAACATCCAACATTCTCATGTCTCCCCTTTGTTAGATGATAGTTTAGTTTTTGCAAAGTTACTTCCACTGCTCGCGCAACCTTAAAAGTATAATAGATAAGTTTGTAGCTCGTCGGAGGTCAATTGGTAAATTTTCATAAATCGACAATATGTTTTTTAAAAAGTGACTCCTCGAAGGAAGACAACCTTAGCAAGTCATTTCAACATGTTGCCAAATTCTTGCTTAGCCCGTTATTCGGGACTCTTCTTGACTCTTACAATCCAACTAAAATGAATTTCATTCGTATTATCCTAAAAAATCGAACAACGAATTAATCAATAGGAAGCAAAATTCCTCTCTAAAGCCAGGATTCCGTCTCCCACGTAATTCAATGCAATTTGGAAGCCATACCTTCTTATATTTGTGCTTCCTCTCTTCTCTAATGATATAGCCAAGTCTATGATAGTTTTCCCAAAAAAGATTAGGTGACTCGAACAAGGAAAAAAATGCAACCCCTAGTAGCTTCGGGATAAAATTTGTCGTCCAAAGGGGGTCTAAGACTGGAAAACCCCCGCCAATTAATGGAGCTTTTAGTGCGAAATTAGGTTGGAAGAGTCTGTAAAGATAACAAAAATTTATGGAAAAAACTCATAAAAGAGAAATACTTAACAAAAACAAAACCTTCTTCAAATGGCAATCCTAAACCTCAAGACTGGGTCTGGCGAAGAGTCGATTTACAACGGGAGGATCCTACGCAACGGTATCCGGATTGGAAAATTGGAAATGGCCATGATATCCTCTTATAGGCCGCACAATTTGGTGTTCAAAATGAAAACCTCTCTCGATTCTTAATCTACCAAAAGGAGCAAGTAGATTTAAATGCATGACCACAAATTCATTCTCTCAATCGCACTTAGCACATCCAAAGACTAAAAGAATTGCTTCCACCCATCTAATAAGGACCATTAGAGGACTCAATACCGCAAACTAGCTTAGATGATACTCAATATGGGGGTCCCACCCCCTCGATAATGCACCCTCGAGTCGTGAACTGGCTGGCCTATAACCTTGACCGTAGTGAGAACTATGGTCGTATAGATGGATTTGGGCTCTAGCCATTCACAGAAAAAGGGTCAGGTTGGGTCAAAATAGCCCCAAAGGACACATGGCCAGTAGCCCTTGGCCAAACAGGAAGGGCCGCGGTTTTCGACGCAACCTCTTCACTCCCCAAGAGCGGTTCAAGCCCAAAACCGCAAACCCTTGTGACCCAAAATTTTTTTTTTTTTTTTTTTTGCATTTTTAGTCCTAAATGATCCCCAAACAGCTTATATATATATAATTAAGTTTTTTTATACAAATATAAGTAATGGACAAAAAATACGATGCTAAAATATTGATGAAGTCCTTTCGTATTTGTCTCTTAGCACTCTCCATGGTTTTTAATGTAACTGCCTTGAGTGGAGTGTCGCCAACAATTGACAAAGATTTCTAGCAACCACATTTCTTCTTTGCCTTTAGTGACCCCCGTATGCAACCGAAAAGCAAAACCAAAAGCCAATAACCACAACTACTCTCTTTTCAGCCTTATACATAATACATTTATGGAACAAATGCAGGCTGACGTTTTATGAGCCTGGGGAGAAAAATTATATATGAACGGTCCCTTATATACAAGGGGTGTACAGGGGTTGGGGGCCTGGGTAAGGGGTGTGCATGGGGGTGTGCAGCAGGGGGAGTAGCTAGCAGGGGGCTGAGGAGGCTGGGCAGGGGGTGGCAAAATGGGGGAGGGGCTGGCAGGGGCTGGGGAGGCGAGGCAGGGCAGAGGGGCAGTGCAGGCAGCAGTGGGGGAGGGCTAGGGGTGTGCAGGGGGAGTGCAGGGGGAGGGGGAGTGCAGCAGGGGGAATTGGGAATCTAGTAGTTCAAGCTTTTTGTGGTCTTACAAAGAGTCTGAATTTGGGCCGAGTGTCGGGTTTGCTTGACACAAAGGCCGAATCTCTAAAAGGCTGAAAAGAAAACTAATAAATTCAAAATATGTTTAAAATAAGACTCTTAAGTTCAATTGAGGCTAGTAAGGACGACTCATAATGTTCAATTCTCAACTTCAACTAGAACAAGAACATACTAATGTTGTCATAAGGTACTTCAAAGCAGTAAGTTATGAGAAGTCCAAACCAATTAATTTTACATCTAATAAGTTTAGATTATTTTCAAGTAGGTGAATGAAGAGAAACCCTATTTGATTGTGATGTTCCTTTTCATAATTTAGGAATGATGAAAATATATACTTATGCTTTATAATAGGAAAAAGTGATATTAAATGGAGTATTACTGAGGTGGGTCAACACTATTATAGAGGGTAAGGTTGTTTATCGCAAAATAAAAATTTCAAGGTCTTAAGTTGCCTAAAAATTTCAAAAGGTTGTTTCTCGCAAAAAGTGGTATAATAT